>NW_026847660.1:20076430-20108568 GCF_025583915.1 Anolis sagrei ordinatus | reverse complement strand
GGGGATTGATTTTGTCACTTGGGAGTTATAGTTGTTGGGATTTATAGTTAACCTACCATCAAAGAGCATTCTGAGCTCCACCAACGATGGAATTCAACCAATATTGGCATACAGAACTCTCATGACCAACAGAAAATGCTGGAAGGCTTTGGGTGGGCATTGGTCTTAAGTTTTGGAGTTGTGGTTCATCTACTTCCAGAAAGCACTGTGGACTCAAACAATCAGGATCTGGACCAAACTTGGCACAAATACTCAATATGCCCAAATATGAACACTGGTGGGGTTTGGGGAAAATAGACCTTGACATTTTGGAATTGTCATTGCTGGGATTTATAGTTTACCTACAATCAAAGAGCATTCTGAACCCCACCAACGAAAGAATTGGGCTAAACTTCCCACACAAAACCTGCATGACCAACAGAAAATACTGTGTTTTCTGATGGTCTTTGGTGACCCCTCTGACGCCCTCTTGCAACCCCCCCCCCAAGAGGTCCCGACCCCCAGGTTGAGAAATCCTGGTTTAGAGACATTGTAGCAATAAAACAGATTTGCCTGGGCATTTTCTTACCTAGTTTGATCATCTTCTGCTCCTGAGCTGGAGAGCAACCTGAAAATCAAAAACAACCACTTCTGAACAGTTCTCCATCGCAATAAGATCCCAGTTGAAGGCCATATCTACTATGTCTGCATGTGTCTCCTTATGGACACATATGAATGGGCATATGAATGCGAGATGTTCTATTCAACATTTTCACTGCCTAGAGCCACTCATTCTTGGATGAATTGAGTCATACAACAATATTAACATACCTCTGTAGCAACATGCTTTACAATTTAGCTACTGAAACTTCATCTCCAATTAATCCCGATGTTTAAGTCCTCAGAGAACTTAAACACCCCCATATGCTTTTATGTAAATATCCTTCCCTCCTAGTTCAAGTCACCCTCAGTCCTTGTCAGCTCAAGTTCTCACCAAAACAACAGGATGGCAACAGTGGGTGTCTTCTTCATAATGGGACAACGTTGGAGTTCATAAGCCTAGTTCCAGCTGTGGTATCTGTTGAGTGTCCTACATTGCATCAGCCCCCAAACTGGATCCCAAGATAACAGGAAACTGGTAAGAGCCCAATCTACCAACAAGGTCTTGGTTACGAGCCTCTCATGTGCTCCCCCCTGATGTGTAAGAAAGATCTTCTGTGATCAGATAATCAATCAAGTCACTAAAATAGCAACTCAAGTCATTTCAAAGAATTTTCAATGGGGGATCTGTAGTGTTTAGAGGTGGGGTAAATACAAAATATAGATTAGATGGTTTCATGGGAAAAGATAATAAAATTGTGGTTATGTGCTAAAAGAAACACATGCACGCATATCCTCCAACATCTCACGTGGGCATTCACTTTGGGGCTCCTTTCTCCCTATGTTGCTGTCTACTGAACAGACAGACAAATGAATCAAGATTTTCCCTATCATCTACTGCTGTTCACAGTGTTGGACAGTTTGAGTATTCCTTATCCAGGGACCAGAAGTATTTTGGATTTTTTAATATTTTGGAACACCTGCATTTGTATATATGTGCATAATAAGATATTTTGGTCAAAGAACCCAAGTTTAAATGCAAACTTCATTCTGTTTTATACATACTTATACAAACTTAAAGGCCTCCTGGTGGTGCAGCAGGTTAAACCTCTGAGCTGCTGAACTTGCTGACTGAAAGGTTGGTGGTTCAAATCCAGGGAGCGGGGTGAGTTCCCACTGTTAGCCTCAGCTTCTATCAACCTAGCAGTTTGAAAACATGCAAGTGTGAGTAGATCAAAAGGTATTGCTCCTGTGGGAAAGTAATGGCGCTCCATGCAGTCGTGCTAGCCACATGACCTTGGAGGTGTCTACGGAAAATGCCAGCTCTTTGGCTTAGAGCACCACCCCCCAGAATTGAACAAAACTAGACTTAATGTCAGGGTGAACCTTTACCTTTACCTTACGTACTTACTAAATGTTCTGGTCCCTGCCAGAATTGGTTCCACGTCAGGGAAAGTAAATAGGGGCTTAGTGCTTCTTTTAGGTTCTCCTTACTTCTTTATCATAATAGCTTGACACTGAATGTACGCACACTCTATCACCATAATCTTGCAATCTGAAATTCAAATTGTCTTTGACAGGAACTGAGATACTACTGCTTTGCAACTTCCACCCTGGTGTTCTTTTTCTTTAGGGTGGAAATGAGTTTGCTTTTTGTGTTTCAAACTTATCTGCATATTTTGCTGTGTAAGAAACCATGTCTGGAATCCTGCAGGGCAGTTAAAAATATGTATGTATGTATGTATGTATGTATGTATGTATTTGCCATACTTGTACCCCGCTCTTCTCTCCCTCAACAGGGGACACAAGACGGATTACAATGGCACAAACATTATGCCTCAACAATTACCTAAACATTTCAAAAATTGCAACATATTAAACAGAGGTAAAACAGATTTAAGATTTTAAAATTTTAGAAAACACGCCATTCAAAGCTCATGGTCTGAGTCTGTCCAAGGTCAAATTGCACAAAGTTTTGATTCAGAATACTGCATTGCCCTAGTTTCCAAAGGTTTTGACTCTTTCCCTAAAGGCTATTAGGGAGGGAGCTGCTTTGATGTCACAAGGAAGGGAGGTCCACAACCGAGGGGCCACCACTGAGAAGGCCCTGTCTTTCATCCCTGCCAGCCGCTCTTGTGAAGCCGGAGGGATTGAGAGCAGGGACTCTCCAGAAGATCTTAATGTATGTGCTGGGTCATAGAGGATGATACGTTCAGACAAGTAGCCTGGGCCAGAACCGTTTAGGGCTTTATAGGCTAAAACCAGCACTTTGAATTGTGCTTGGTAGCAAACTGGCAGCCAGTGGAGCTAATGCAACAGGGGGGTCATGTGCTCCCTGAGTGCCGCTCCATTGAGCAACTGGCTGCCACTCTCTGGACCAGTTGGAGCTTCCAAACAGTCTTCAAAGGCAACCCCATGTAGAGCACATTGCAGTAATCTATACAGGATGTAACCAGAGCATGGACCACCATGGCCAAATCAGTGTACCTTCCAGTTATGCATTGTCACTGCTATCATGATCCCTATGTAGCCACTGCTTTATATATATGTAAGGGGCTATATAGGGACCATGAAAGGTAAGTGGTAAGTGGGGACCTCACATCCCACTTACTATGCTAGGATTGATGGAGATAGCAAATCACTAGAAGTTGATGGAAATAGAGGTTTGTTGCATGACGTTCTCAATACTTCACTCAAGCTGAAGGAGATGTAGTTTTAAAAGGAAATTTTCAGAAGTGTTATTTACTGCCATATTGGCCTGTTCCTGCATAGCTACACAAAGTATTATGTTATTGTTGTTGAAACTTCAAATATAATGTCATATGACAGATGTATTACTTATAAACACAATAAAGATATTTTCGAAGGACTACACCCGGGATACCTTGTTGTAACCCGATCACCATGTAGAACTCTTCTCTGACACAACCTTGGATGCCACAAATAGTCCTTCAAAATATCTACAAGTGACTCTTTAAATCATCAGACGGATTGGACTATTATGTTTATGTTTATCTAAATGAATATGGACATTTATCCATGACTAAGAGAAGTTGTTCCTCTTTATTGTGTTTATAAGTAATAAATCTGTCATATGACATTATATTTGAAGTTTCAATAACAATAACACAATCCTTTGTGTATCTTAGTAATAGATATCTGTGTTCTAGATATTGCTGTTTCTGCATAGGCCTTTGTTTACAGAAAATGCTTATTGTTTGAGAAAACGGTGCTCCAGAGAGGAAGTTACTTTCCAAGGATAACAGTACATCCGAACAAACTAGCTGGTGGCTAGTTAGCACTCCCAAGTTTCCCAGTTGCTCTGGAGTTATGTTTGAAACAGACTAACAGATAAAACTGATTCAATTAAGAAAGTCATGTTCAGAGAACAACAGACTATAGTTGTGCTATAGTTGTGCCATTGTTAGGATCGGATGTGTGCTGTAATGTCAATCAAAATCATAAACAACCAATGAGCAACTGTATAGCTAGGTTAGACCAATGAAATGATTTGTCTTTGGAAAAATGAGAAGGTATATCCAATTTACTGCCAAAAATGATAAAAGCTCTGCAGCCCCATTGGGAGTGGCGACAAACCCTTTGATTGCATTCCTGTATGTGTTGGAGTTCAGCTGTGATTGCGTTTCAGGATCAGCGTGCTTTGGATGTGGGGAATGATGTAAATGAGGTTCAAGATGGCAACGGTTTGGTCAGTGATATTGATGCAGGAAATGACAGAGAGACACCTGTTCAAAATGTAGTTTCCCATGACAATGTTCCTACAGAGTGCAGGGATGATGGATTACTCCCTGAATTGCTCCCAGAGAGTTCCCAGGATTTGGGGCTTGAAAACAACTCGGCACCTGTGGAGACTAATGAGCATATAGATAGGCAGGCAGAAATTAGTCAAAACAGACAGGCCGAGCAAGGCCTTCGGCGTTCTGGCAGGCTTCAACACAAAAAGATAAGGGCCGTTAAAGGAAAGCGAAATCAGTTTCTGAGTGCTTGGAAAGGCTTAAAAGTTTCAAGCATGGAAAATATTGCCAGATGAAGCATGGTTTAGAATCCTGCTAAGTTCTTGTCCTCGTCTCATAGAAGCCTTGCTTGGAAGAATCATGCTTAAAGATTTCTTGTTTCCTGTTTGGATTTTTGTCCCTTGTGATTACCTGCTCATGCCTTGGATCAACATTTCCTGGTTCTTTGGATTTTGTTAGAGACTTGTGGACTTTGCTTTTGGACATTGCAGAACTCTACCTTGGACTAATTTGTTCCTGATTATCTTTTTGCCTAATTGGATTTATATATCCCTTTAAAGTGCTTTTTTTTTTACTTTGATGCTTTTACATATCTTCAATAAAAGAATTGTTTTCCCTACTCAGCGTGTGGTGTTTTAAAGTCAGAGCCACATTATTATTATTATTATTATTATTATTATTATTATTATGCAAAAGCATCAACATACAACTTAAAAATACAAATATGCAAACATTAAAACAGATTTAAATATAAACAGTCTTTTAAAAAATCCCAGTTAAAAACCATTTAAACATATTCAAAGTTAAACAGTCTTTAAATACAATGCATTTGCAGTTCAGTTTATGAGCAAAAAAGGAGAATTTTATTGAAATGGATAACAAGGCATTGTAAGTTTGCATTGAAGCTGATTAAATTTCGACTGCCTGAATGTCTACTGGAGAGTATGTTTTTATCACAAAGCCAGGAAAAGAGCTAGAAACAACTGAAATTCATTTGCTAGGTGGACCTATACAGTCTAAAGATCCAGAGTCCTAGAACTTCTTGAGCACTCCCAATGTTATTATAGGAAGCCATCCAAAAGACACACAAATCTTCCAGGACTCCTAACATTTGTAGATTTAACTTGCAACAATTGTGGTGTAGATAACATCATCCTCAGTTTCAGCTTCGGCCTGAGGCCTGTCTGAGGTATACCTCTTCAATTCAGCATAGACTATGTTTTGTGGCTGGGTGGCAGGGTCATCTTTTGGAGGCTGCAGGAAGAAGAGGCACATCGATAGAAGTGACTTACAAAGCATGCATCACACATGCCCTTCATGAATTTCAGTAGATCAGGAGTTCTTGTCTGCAGGGTACTTTTTCATACCCCCCCCCCCCAATAGTTTGCATGGGAAACAATGTGCAAAATATGCATTTTTATATAAGACACAATAATCCAAAATCACTTAGATGCACAAAATGAGGTAGACTGCCATAACAGCGATTCAGTGTGTCCCCAGTGCCCTCTGAATTAAAACACTCTTTGAATGGGGTGTTGGGTACTTCTCATCAGAACTTCAGTACCACCAAGGGGCCCACTCTAATTAATTCCCACCAGAAATCAAACAATGTGAGAATGTCTGCACCCCATGCTGTCTCACCCCTCTATTTCTGTATTCAGGATTTACCTCCTTCCATTCCATGATGGAAAAGATCAAAGTAACAACACAGAAGATTGCTTCACCAGGAAACAATGCCTTATGTCAAGGTCAGGAGCTGACTGATAAACTAGATTTTTCCAGTGAGCTCTACTTCTTGTTGTTTGCTCCTTCTTTCTGCACATAATGATGATGATGATGATAATAATAATAATACTTTATTTATACCCCGCTACTATCTCCCAAGGGACTCGGTGCGGCTTACATGAGGCCAAGCCCACAATACATCAATACAATCAATAACAAACACAATACAAGGCAATTAAAATAAATCTCAAGCACAATAGCATAAACATTAAACAAGGTACAGTGCACATTTAAAATCTATGGCTGGGCCAAATGTAATTGAAGTTAAAAAAATAATGCTAGGCATGAACAAGATAATGGAGGTGGGACGTTGATGGAGAGGTGTGGAGAGAAAGATTTGCTTAACAAAACTTATGAGTTTATAATAATGTTTATGGAGCCCCAGGTGGAACAGTGGGTTAAACCCATGTTCCAGCAAGACTGCTGACCGAAAGGATGGAAACCAGGGAGTGGGGTGAGCTCCCATCTGTCAGCTCCAGCTTCTCATGCAGGGACATGAGAGAAGCCTCCCACAGGCTGGTAACACACCAGGCATTTATGTGTTGTTTATCGCCAAGACATTGAATGTTGGCCTTTCCCCCTGGAAACCACCCTAAGTCCCCCTGGGGAGATAGAGCAACCTATAAATAAAGATTATTATTATTATTATTATTATTATTATTATTATTATTATTATTAACAGAAAAGGGAGGGTTTCTCAGTGGACTATGAGTGAATGCCATTTTGAACCTTATCCTGACATGAGAGGGTCTCAGATGTGCTCAAGTAGGTCAACCCTTTTTTTATTCTTTTTGACTTTCAGTTCATGTTTCAGAAAACCAACAAAAGAAACTCACTTCCTTCTCCAAATGTTTTCTTCCAGATTTTGATGTGCCTGTGGATGAAAAATAAGATGAATATTGAAAACACTTCTTATAAGCTGCTTGACTTAAAGCAGAGGTGGCCATATGCACCCTCCAGGGAACCCAGAATCTCCTACGAATAAAACAACATTTAAAAACAATTCTTGCCCCAAAATTCCCTCTAAGGGGGGTGAGGGGCATTTTGCCATGTTCCCAGATTATTTTGGAGGGGAGAGGGATGAACAGGATGTTTTGAATGAGAGTGTGGTCTTCAATTAAGTTTGCCACTAAACTTTAATTTTCTCATTACCTTTCCAGATATCAAACTAAATGTTTCTTGTCCCACCTCTAACCTTCCCCCCCCCCAAGATATGATTCTAAACTGCTATAAACATGTACTGTTTTAGAACTATCTCTAAATTAAACAGAAAGTGAGAAATAGGAAAAAGAAATAATATTTATTTATTTAGATTATTTCTACCCTGTCCTTCTCAACCGCCGAAGAGGGACTCAGGAGGGCTTCCAACAGTTCACTATTCAGTGCCGACACAATAAAGAATAGCATAAAATACATTTAAATACATTATACAATTATAAATATATGTTAAAAAGTTTGCCAAGTTGAAATCATAGAATCATAGAATCACAGAGTTGGAAGGGACCTCATGGGCCATCCAGTCCAACCCCCTGCCAAGAAGCAGGACTATTGCATTCAAAGCACCCCTGACAGATGGCCATCAGCCTCTGTTTAAAAGCTTCCAAAGAAGGAGCCTCCACCACACTCCGGGGCAGAGAGTTCCACTGCTGAACAGCTCTCACAGTCAGGAAGTTCTTCCTCATGTTCAGATGGAATTTCCTTTTATGTAGTTTGAAGCCATTCTTCCTAGTCCCCAAGGAAGAAGAAAACAAGCTTGCTCCCTCCTCCCTGTGACTTCCTCTCACATATTTATACATGGCTATCATGTCTCCTCTCAGCCTTCTCGTCTTCAGGCTAAACATGCCCAGCTCCTTAAGCCGCTCCTCATAGGGCTTATTCTCTAGACCCTTGATCATTTTAGTTGCCCTCTTCTGGACACATTCCAGCTTGTCAATATCTCTCTTGAATTGTGGTGCCCAGAATTGGACACAATATTCCAGGTGTGGTCTAACCAAAGCAGAATAGAGGGGTAGCATTACTTCCCTAGATCTAGACACTATGCTCCTATTGATGCAGGAAAAATCCCATTGGCTTTTTTTGCCGCCACATCATATTGTCATCCTGAATCAATCCATTGCGGTCCAATCAAATCTTGTCTTCACCAGTAAATTGGTCGATTCTGCAAATGCTTGATCCCATAGTCAGGGTCAGGCCCGTAGCCAGGATTTTGATTGGGGGGGGGGGGGCTGAGTGAAAGAGGGTCTAGCCTAGCAAACCTTTTGTATCATTACCCCCATACCCCCATGCATATGGGATATATTGAGTATGGTGATCAGATCATGATATGAATAAACATAACAGTTTAAATAATGTACCAGTAAGGCCTTTTCGCGAACCACCATGAGAATTTCGAGGGGGGGGGCTGAAGCCCCTCAAGCCCCCCCCCCCCCAGGCTACATGCCTGGTCAGGGTTTAAGTTTCTTTCAGAATGTAAGGATCTGAACTCATTAGGGAGGGAGTTCCACAGCCGAGGGGCCACAACGGAGAAGGTTCCATCTCTCGTCCCCACCAACCGCAATTGCAATAATGGTGGGACCAAGAGCAGTGCCTCCCCAGATGATCTTAAGGTCCTTGTTGGTTCATAGAGGGAGATACGTTCGGACAGGTAAACTGGGCTGGAATCGTTTAGGGCTTAATAGGAAGGGGGCATAAATACATTCAAGTTATCAGACTGAAAGTTTCTTCTCTTTGGTTTTTAGATATATGGTTCTTAAAGGGGTATAGATTTATGGCACCATAGCACTGTGATTATACTGTGATTATACAGTTAAACAGAAAAGTAAAAACAGGAAAAATAAATAATGTGTGTGTGTGTGTGTGTGGGAGAGGACAGTCAGGAATCATTACCAGATTGAAAATGATGTATGAAATAGGTGATGTGGATACTGGGGAAGGGACACCCAGGGAAGATGATGAAGGGGGTGGCAGAAAATAATGCCAATCACATCTCAAGGGAGAAAAAAGAGTACTTGAAAAGGAACAAGCTGATGCTACCACTAAGAACAGACCAAATTCCCAAACACATTTCGGAGAGGACTTGAAGCAGAATCAGAAACAACCATTATAAGGAGTGAAATCTCAAAAGATTTCTTTAACGTTTTGTGGAACTATTCCTTGGAAGACCCGCAAAGTCAAGATACTTATCTAGAGATAATAAGCATGATGTGACATGACTCATAAACTGTTCTTACCAGAATGTTTTGTTGCCCGATTAATCCTCAAAACTCTGAAAGAGCGTTCGCCACTAATCAAAAGGAGAAAAGAAAAACCAATATGTATTTTGGTGCCTCAAAATTTAGCCCTATGTTTGGGTATATTTGACCAGGTGGTTCCAAAAATGGTACCAGTGTTCCTCTATCAGCTGTAGTTTTTGAGATACAGAATATATGCAATATACTAGTCGTCATCTGCTTACTCACCATATCTAAGAAACCAGAGCTGATGTGATCTAATTATTTACTTTACTTCATTTATATCCCACTCTTCTCATCCTTGCAGGGGACTCAAAGTGGCGTACTATCTATACAATGCAATTTCCTGAATCAGTACCCCAAATAACTCTAGGAGCCTACTCAGCTCTTCACTCAGCACCAAAGGACATTCCTCTGGCCAATGGAAACACAGTCAGCCAAACTGGATTTCCAGAAGAATTCAATGAACCTTTCTAATCTGCTTGAACCCACTTTTCGTCAGAGAATGAAAGATTCTGCTTCTTGCAATTTAATCAACCAACCATCCATCATGACTCCCCGAAAATTTGGACGTCTTTAGTTGCATCTCACAATCTACTATGTAATACTAGTTCTAAGTGAATTCAGAAACTTTCCTAATTCTCACACATTCCCTTCCCTCCCAGTCTAGTAAACATAAGATAAAGTATATTCTTCGAATTACTATAATTTTAAAAATAAATGTCTACTACACTACTCACTTTCTAAAGTAAGTCTGGGTCTCCGCATTTGCTCTTCACCTTCCCTCTCTTTAGTTCAGCATTGCATCCTACCATCCCTAGGTCAAGGGGGGGTTCAAGACAGTGGAGTTCAAGCTGAATGCCAGAGACCTCTTACCTTGCTTGTGTTTCTTCCAATAGTGCTGTAAAGAAACAAAATACAGCATTGAAATGGATTTTTCTCAAGTTCAAGCCTATGAGCAAAACAAGCACCTCTATGTATCTATGGGCTCTTCCACACAGCCATATAACCCAGACTATCAAGGCAGAAAATCCCACAATATCTGCTTTGAATTGGGTTATTGGTCCACACTGCCATATATTCCAGTTCAAAGCAGATAATGTGTGATTTTCCACCTTGATAATCTGGGTTATAGGGCTGTGTGGAAGGGTCCTGTGTATCTTTCTATCTAACCATCCATCCATCTATATCTGTTGACCATAAATGTCCTCATTTTCATCTGTGAAATGTTGGGGACTTTGAAAAGACAGATGAAAGAGACATCAGAAGGTTGACTGAAATTTAGCAGTGGATTGGACACAGTTCATAACTAATTTATAGCCAGTTTCCAGTATTGGGAATCTTTTTAACCCCTGCGCCCCCCAAATTCTTGTTCATTTACGTGCCAAACTTTTAAAAGTATCATTTACTATTTGATTCTGTAAGGGCGGAAAACCATCCAATCTTTACGAGATTCCCTTGGCCTCTTTACAGATTCTGGCCAAGAATGTTTGAAATTCTTCAAAGGGGGTCAAACTTACCATCTCTTCTTCTTTTGAACCAAAAAAGAACAAGTAGCAGGAAAGGAATGAAGAGAATTACACATACACCAATGGCAATGAGAACAGTGTGTCCGGTTTTATTGGATTCCTCATCTGAAAAACATGGAAAAAAAGGTGAAGATGGGTGCCCTCTTTAAAAGATTCTCTTTTTAATCCAGAAAGTGGAAGTGGAAAATGACATAGTTAAAGCCATCATCATAGGTGTATTACTAGTGAGAGTAGGTAGCTGGTTTTACTGAATTACTGAATTATTCAGATCCATTCCTCTGTGGGCAAATTTCCCAACTGCGTGGTGTACACTGCATACAGCTTGTTTCTTTGGTAGCATTATTTCCTCTTTGAGGATTAAATTATCCAGGTTTGCCTATTAAAATATTAAGAAAACAGCCTTTAGATTTAGATTTGTTCTTCCTTTTTCTACTGACATAAGAAAAGAAGCCCTTTTTATTGTTTTTAATGTCCCTGAGTTCGTTTTGTGCTTTAGCCTTGTGAACCTTTTCCCTACAAGAGTTGGCTATTTGTTTGAATTCTTCTTTAGTGATTTCTCCCTTTTTCCACTTCTTGTGCATGTCTCTTTTGAGTCTTAGCACAGTTAGAAGTTCTTTGAAAATCCATTCTGGCTTCTTTGCACTTGTCCTATTTTTCCCTCTTTGTTGGCACTATTTGCCAACCTACTATCAAAGAGAATTCTGAGCCCCACCAATGATAGAATTGGGACAAATTTCCCAAACAGAACCCTCATGATCAACAGAAAATAGTGGAGGGATTTGGAAGGAATTGGCAATGGAGTCTCAGAAACCGCCCTTCCCTTTTCTGAGAGGCTGGCAGAGAGCTGGCCAATCACATCAGGAGAAGGACTTTTGGTGGGAGGATTTGCCATTTGTTTGCAAAACGGAAGAGAAGAGCAGGCAGAGAGATCTTCAACCTTCTCTGCCAAAGGAGTTCCTAAGACCACCAGAAATATGTGTTTACTGATGGTCTTTGGTGACCCCTCTGAAAACTCCTTATGACCTCCCCCAGGCAGAAAATTCCATAATATCTGCTCTGAACTGGGTTATCTGAGTCCAACCTGCCATATATTCCAGTACAAAGCAGATGATGTGGGTTCTCCACTCCTCAATGTGACACATTTTCAGACATTTAATCAAGGCAATCATGTCACCTTGCAGCCTTCTTTTCCTAAGCTAAACAACCTCAGTTTCCTAAGCCACTCCTCATAGGGCTTGTCTTCCAAAACTTTGAAAATTTTTATCACCTAAATTTTGGCTTTTCAGCTGCCGCATCAAACAGTTGACTCATATTCAGCTTGTGGTTTACTGAAGCACTTTGTGTGATATCCTGGGATATAGGGCCCACAGTTATCTGCAATAGTTAGGAGCTCACATTGAGATCTGCAATCAGCTGGGAGTGACAAAGACAACAACATGAGCATGTTCCATCCCCTTTTCCCTATTCTGATGAGCTCATGAAAAAGAGGATGGAAGCAGTGTCTAATGTTGATATTAGTTGATATTAGTTTTATTTCAATGCCAACCTTTCTGAGCGTCTCAATTTGATATGTAGTATGGAAAGAGCATAAAACTAAACTATACCAAGCAAGTATGGAGAAGTAGGAAAATACCTAATAGAAGAAGGTTCAGGGTATGGCTTCTTTCTGAGACCAGAAAAGGTTTTTCCTCGCGTGCACAGCTGCAGCTATACGACCCTTGATCAGTTTCGCTGAAATTCTTGAAGTAGTATCTGCTTATTCTCCCATTAGTATCTGTTATTCTTTTTGGTGGATTTTCATTTATATGGAGATAGCATATGACAGGAGGCATTTTAGTTTCACACGTAATTGAAAATAGTGCCCCACGGGCAACTAGCCCACTTGCGTCGCTAGAGATGGTTGGCTGTGATAAGTCAGCACCTAGGAAAAGAAGGAATTGGAAAATGATATGGCAAGCACAGAATGTCAGTCATGCCATCCATCCATGGGAACTTTTGCTTGCCTTTTCTCTGTAAAGCCAAATGTGGTTTCTCAAAGATTCACTTTTGCTGCATTTTCTCTTCACTCCAATATGGTCTCTGATGCACTGTTGAAAGCATGGCTGGGTCTACAATGCCATATATTGCAGTTTGAACTGCACTGAATTGTGGTATATGATCAGTGTAGACCAGGCATGGGCAAACTTCGACCCTCCAAGTGTTTTGGACTTCAACTCCTGTTAGGAATTGTGGGACTTGAAGTCCAAAATACCTGGAGGGCCAAATTTGCCCATGCCTGATGTAGACTGATATAATGCCATTTGAACTGCACTGAAGTGCATTATATGTGTTTACACTGACCATATAATGCAATTCCAAACTGTGCTGAAATTACCCTTAACAGTGATTCTCTCAAGGTACTTAGCTTCTCAAGGTACTTCAGCTCCCAGGCTGGATCTACACTGCCATATAATCCAGTCTCGAGATGCAGATAAACTGCATTGAACTGGATTATATAAATCTACACTGCCATATAATCCAGTTCAATGCATATCTGCATTCTGAATCTGTATTATATGACAGTGTAGATCCAGTCCCAGAATCTCTGACTATTCACCAAGTTAGCTGAGGCCCCTTCCACACAGCTGAATAAAAACTCATATTGTCTGCTTTGTATGGGAATATATGGCCCCTCCACACAGCCCTATATCCCAGAATATCAAGGCAGAAAATCCCACAATATCTGCTTTTAACTGGGTTAAATGAGTCCACACTCAGATAATGTGGGGTTTTCTGCCTTGATATTCTAGTATATGGGGCTGTGTGGGAAGACCCTGAGTATGGACTCAGATAACCCAGTTTAAAGCAGATATTGTGGGATTTTTCTGCCTTAATATTCTGGGATATAAGGCTGAGACTTCTCGGAGTCAAAGTCCAAAATACATGAATGATCAGAGTGCGGGAACCACGGTTTTAGGAGTAATTGTGGCTATCTACAGCACGTACATTTTTAAAATTGCACTAGATAGACGAATGCTACTTTCTCTACAGCAACATCTCACAAAATGAACCTGAACCTGCCGACAGATATTTCACAGAGTCCAAGTAGAGCAGTGGTTCTCAACCTGTGGGTCCTCAGGTGTTTTGGCCTACAACTCCCAGAAATTCCAGCCAGTTTACCAGTTGTTGGGATTTCTGGGAGTTGAAAGCCAAAACCTGTGGAGACCCACAGGTTAAGAACCACTGAAGTAGAGGCTCTTCCAGTAGCTGATACATTGAGAAAGATGCAAACAGCACAGAGGGGAAGGACAAGATGGTTTCCCCCTTCTTTTTTCTGACTGTCTTAAAACTGGACATGGATGAGATTTTTTCTTGAAGAACATTTGGGAATTCAAAAATGTCGTAACATAGAGATGGGGGGCACTCTCTTCATCAGCAATTCAGCCTCATATATTTAGAAAAGAGCAGCCCTGTGTACAGAAAGGCAAACGCTACCAAAAAGCTTTCCTCACATTCACACATTTATCCAGCACTAGAGAAGTTTAAATAGTTGACAGAACTGTAAAACAAAGAGAAGATTGTGAAAAAAGAATAATTCTGGTCACTCTAACCCAGAGTGCATCTACATTTAGAGCAGGCACAGGCAAACTTTGGCTCTCTGAGTGTTTTGGACTCCCAAGCACCTGGAGGGCCAACGTTTGCCCATGCCTGCTGTGGAATAATGCTATTTGACATCACCTTAATTGCCATGACTCAGTGTTATGAAATCATGGGATTTGGAGTTTGGTGAGGCACTAGCACTTTTTGGCAGAGAAGGCTAGAGAACTTGTAAATTTATGACTCCCACAATTCCAAAGCACTGAACTATGACAATGTACTGTATATACTCGAATATAAGCCTAATTTTTCAGCCCTTTTTTAGGCTGAAAAAGTCTCCCTCGGCTTATACTTGAGTCAAGGTTATTTATTATTTTACTCTGTTGTTGTTGCTGTTGTTGTTGTTACATTTATTATTTTATTTTATTCTTGTTATTATTACATTTATTAATTTACACTATCATTACTGCTATTATTAGATTTCCATTTATTATTATTAGTAGTAGTATTATTATTACATTTATTATTTCACTCTATTATTATTGGAAGGATACATGAGCACATTTACAGTTGGGCAGTCTTATCTTAAATTACTGTTTTATGTAAATATTCAAAAACATTTAACCTATTGATGCTTCAATTAAGTAGCTGCTGCATTTCCCACCCTCGGCTTGTACTTGAGTCAATCCTCTTTTCCATTTCTTTGTGGTAACACCAGGTGCCTCGGCTTATATTCGGGTCGGCTTATACTCAAGTATATACAGTAAGTGGCATCAAACTGTATTGATTCTGCAATGTAGATGTACCCCATCTTTTCTGGGAAGACTTTTCCTCTTTCTCCTTTCTCAAAGTATTTCCACCTGAAGTTTCCTCATCTCTGAGGGATATGTGATTTTACTCTTCTGGAAGTGAGAAGTGTTAAATCACACATTCCTCACATCAGAAAAATAAACTTTATATTATTCATCATTTCCTCAATACCTTTAAAAAGGCATCTCCCATTGATTTCTCTCTTCAATTGCCCTATCAAAAGAAGTAGTCTAGTGCTTTTCTCTCCAGCAAAGGACCGTTGCCTTGTTGCGGTGTTGGAGCTTGAGCACCTCGATGATGCTACAAGCGAAATCATGGACACCCAAGATGGGAAGGTCATGGCAGAGAGGTCAGACTAAATATAACTCTTGGGGAAGGTAATGGCAACCCACCCCAGTATTCTTGCCATGAAAACTAAATGGATCAGTAGGCTGGTCCATGAGGTCACGAAGAGTTGGAAGCAACTGAATGATTAAACAACAACAGTGCTTTTCTAATAAAGGCAAAACATGTCCTAAGAACTGAAATTCAACAGTGAACAAAAGGGAGAGGGAAGGATGCAAATGCTTTCACCTGTTATTAGCAGCAACATAGAGTCACTGGGTTTTGACATGAGAAACTTCTGGGAATAACTGCAGCTATAATTCCCTACATGCTCCTCACTTGCTTCTTGGATTGTTAGCTCATTCTTGGATGGTTTTTGGTGAGGCACTTCTTTCCCATCCTTTTGGAAATAAAACTTTTCAGCATTTCTTTGGACTCTGCAATGGACAGTAAAGACGTCTCCAATGCGTACTGGAATAGATCCAAAGGAGACTTGTGGTCTGAGTAATCTGGAATCTGTACAAAGGAAAAGACAACACTGTGAAGGATCACAAAACTGCTAGTAAGATGAACAACAGAAAACAAGCTCACTGTATACATCTATATAAATAAAAATGTAATGTCCGTTTGTGGGATTAACATAACTCAAAAACCACTGGACGAATTGACACCAAATCTGGACACAAGACACCTATCAGACCAACAAGTGATCAACACTCATAAAAACACTGAAAAACACAGCAGAAACAACTAAAAAAGCAAAAAGACGCTACAGTGCATGCAAAAATGACTCCCCCAGCAAACAAAACACACAATAGCATATCCACACTCTCTTCCAGACTACAGCTCCCAGCATCCCCTAGACCAGGCCCTTTAGGAAGAGGATGATCCAAATGCACTGCTTCCAAGATGCAAGCTTTCTTCCCCTTGGATCTCTTTGAGAGCATCCCAATCCATGCATATTTCCAAATTCCTATTCCTGTACTGCAACTCCCAAAAAACAAAAAAATACATTACAACACATGCGCAAAATGACATATATACACAAAGACACATATATACATATACAGAAATATATGCACGCATATACACATATATACACACAAAAACACATATACACAGACTGGGCCACCGCAACTCATGGCAGGGGATGGCTAGTATCGTATACTTTCAGTAATTCATAAATAATAATCGTGTCACCTCTCAATATTCTCTTTGCCCCTCCCTCCAAAAATCCTACAAACTCTAGGATTTCAGAGGATGCAGCCGGGAAAATTAAAGTAGAATCATATTGCTATAATTGTGTAGTATGACAGGGCCATTGTTGTGGCCCAATTTATACAGAAACATCCGCCTGATTTCAGATTTAGATATTCCTCTGAAATCCAGTCCAAAACGTTCATCTTCGGCTCTTACCTCTTATTATAAGTTCCAGTCCTTCCTCAACTCTACATAGAGGCTGAAACTGTCCATAGCAACATTGGTACAACCCTCCATCGTCTCGTTTCGCATGAAAATGGAAAGATGCAGGATAGCCTCTAGAGTTGAATTGGTGATGATTTGTGACTCTTCCACCTTTCTTTAAATGGATAGAACCCTGTATCTTAAAGGTGTTATTACAGTGGACAGTGACCCATTTTCCAGGAGAAACTACCAAAACAGGATACAAATGGCTGGATGGATTTATGGGCATCTTTCTGGATTGACAAGAAAATACAAACACAAAAATCATGTTTTGGTAAAGAGGCAAGGAACATCATAAAAGATCTCTATTTTTAATGCAGAAGAATTCATCATATCAATTTCCTCTCTGTATGGTGGAATAACCTCATGTGATGTACTGTCTTCTCTAACGTTGGTATAAACTAAGTTTTATTCAAACCTTTGTCTGAAATCAGATTTACATAGCTTCAGTTGCCTGATATGGTTATTTTCTCTTACCTTATTTTCATACCTTAATAGTGCCAATAATGGAGTTTAATGAAGTATTACGTGATTGCATCTACAGTGTAGAATGAGTGCAGTTTGACACCACTTTAATTGCCATGACATAATGCTATATATATATTGGAAATTTTATAACCCTAAATAAGTTCCAGCCCAGCTTACCTGTCCGAACATATCTCTCTCTATGTCCTGCCTCAGAATCTAAGATCGTCCGGGGAGGCCCACCCCTTGATCCCACCTTCTTCGCAAACGCATTTGGTGGAGACAAGAGACAGGGCCTTCTCGGTGGTGGCCCCCAGTCTGTGGAATATACCCCCCAGCAAAATTAGGTCAGCACCATCTCTCCTCTCCTTCAGGAAGAAGCTCAAAACATGCTTTTGGGACCGGGCATTCACTCTGATATGGTTATAGGATTAATAACAATGTTTTAAAATGGATTTTAACCTAATGTTTTTATCTACTATGTAATGTTGCATTCTAATGTGTCTTGTATGTTGCTGGCATCGAATTGTTGCCATTGTAAGCCACCCTGAGTCCCCCTCGGGGGTTGAGTAGGACGGGATACAAATGTTTGAAATAAATAAATAATAAATAAATAAAACCTATTGGAAATAAGTGCACCATAACCTTATTGAAAAGGTAAAAATGATGTCACATCTGATTGGCAAATGTGAATTCCCATGAACATGTAGAGACCACCTTTTGAAAATCACGAGTCAAGAAAAGCATGACCTTGTTAGAAGTCAACTCTTTGAACAAGTGATATTCATAAGCAATCATGTAATGGCACACAGGTAACTCAGTTGTTCAATTGAAGAACCATGTCTTTAAACTGCCAAGGATAAAGACATGCCACTAAAAAAACTCATTTGGTTAGCAGAGGATAGTTGTTTCTTTGCAGTTGAAATTGCCCATCAACTCTCCCTTAAAAAATGCACTCAAGAGACAAAAACAAAGTAGTCCTCTTTAAAAATAATATCTCAGGTTTACTAACAAACTTCTTGTATATATTTAGCATACTAGCCCATAGTCGAATGTCTTTAAGCATATAGATATAGTCCAAACGGTATAACTGTACTCACTGAAGTCTGAAAGGAGACAAACCGCATCCACCTCCATTGAGGTCTAAAAGCATACTAAATACAAAATGAAGTCCTGTGTCTGAAGCCCCTCCCACACCAAAGAGGTACAGTCAAACTGGCAAGCCGAAATGTACATACAATATCGGTTAACAATTATGCACATTTACAAACAGTTAGTGGAGGCTTGGGAGGTTGTTATTTCCAACGATATAGTCCTGGGGTGTATAGTTTGGTCAAGTACCATAACCCTTTGGCAGAGAGGACTAGAGATCTTGTAAAACCACAACTCCCAGGACTTATTGATATTTCTGTTAGCTATGCTGGAAATCTATATTAAAAAGTACAAAGTGACCCACTCATCTCTGAAATAATTGGTATCTTGGTCATATCTTCTGTTTTGGCCATTCCAGGTTGGAAGGTCATAGTTGTCCCTGAACAAAATGAGAAAATACAGAACATCAGTGGGGCTGTAATAGGGCAATTGAATATCCAGAAAAAAAAGAAAAGATTTGCTCTCAACAACAACAAAATTTATAATGCAGTTTTTTATTTTATGCCACAACAACAAAAAGATCTCCTCCTCCCCTAATTTCACAAATATTTAACAAATCACCTCACAAATGGAATCACATTTTATACTTATTTTTTCTAGGTAGTTATTTAATTCTCCTCCTTTCATACAATATACAGTAGAGTCTCACTTATCCAACACAAATGCGCCAGCAGAACAACGGATAAGCGAAAATGTTGGATAATAAGGAGGGATTAAGGAAAAGCCTATTAAACATTAAATTGCATTATGATTTTACAAATTAAGCACCAAAACATCATGTTTTACAAAATCGACAGAAAAAGAAGTTCAATACACAGTAATGTTATGTAGAAATTGCAGTATTTATGAATTTAGCACTAAATCAGACAAGAGTTCTTTCTTTCTCCCACCTGGGACGTTGGATGAGCGAAGGTTGGATAAGCGAGTCTCTACTGTAACCAATGTAATATAAATTCCTTTTTGAACATCATTCCAAACCAGGTTAGCAACACCATCCTGATGTTTGAGACTTTAATGCCCATGAGGCCTTACCAGCATTTCTGGTGGTTAGAGATCATTATTGTCATAGATGCTGACCAAAACATCTGGAGGTTCATAAACAATCGGAAAAACAATTGAAAACATAAAACCCATTAGACTAAAGCTAATGCCAATTAAGGCAGACCTATTTCACTGACTCAAGAGAATGTAAATAAGTGTTGGTTTACCATTCAGAAATTGAGATAATAGGCCTGCCATTGAATTGCCATAATAAAATTGAAATACTAGTCTTATAATGCATTTACACTGTATAAATACAGTAGAGTCTTGCTTATCCAACATAAATGGCCCAGTAGAAAGTTAGATAAGTGAAAATGGTGGATAATAAGGAGGGATTAAGGAAAAGCCTATTAAATGTCGAATTACATTATGATTTTTCAAATTAAGCACCGAAACATCATGTTTTACAACAAATCAACAGAAAAAGCAGTTCAATACACAGTAACGTTATGTAGTAATTACTGTATTTGCGAATTTAGCACCAAAACATAGCATTGTATTAAAAGAGTTCTGGATCCAAGTAGGAGGCAGACTGCGTTGGATAATACAGAACGTTGGATGAGTGAGGGTTGGATACGCGAGACTCTACTGTAATGTAATTTGACACCATGTTAATTGCCTTCGCACAATACTACGGAATTGTAGTTTTACAAGGTCTTCACCAAATAGTGCTGGTGCCTCATTAAACGACAACGCCCAGGATTCCATATCATTGAAACATGGCAGTTGAAGTGGTGTCAAACTACATTAATTCTACTGTGTACATACACTCTTGGAAATACCATACTCTCAACAAAGTCAAAGATCAACAAAGTCAAAACAGAATAATAAGAGTTAAAACTTCAGCATCCGCAGCTGAAAACAGATTGGAAAGCAATGTTATTTAATAATTGTTGAGAAGCAGCTAAAAACAGGAACAAAAGCACACTCCATTGGAAAGGGGCCACTCCCGAAAAGACCGTTTCCCATTTGTTATTGTTGTCATATTCTTACCATGGCTTTTGTTCTTCTCCTATCACAATGAGGATCCTGGAAAGGGAGGAAGAGCCATTACTAAAACAATGACAAGATCTCTGCCAGATCACCATATTTCTCCATTTGCTCGCCTGCCCAAAACACAAACACAGTGAAGTCTGAGGCTGATCTCCAGAAAATCATCGCCTAGAAAGTCATTCATCCTACACAGCAAATCCAAACAATGAGCCGCTGAACATGGACAGAGTGCAGTGTTACTCACTACTAAGAACCCTCTTCCCTAACCCCATCTCATTGGGGAGGAAGTTTTTCTATCCCAATACCTCACTTGTATGCAAAACATTTCATTTCAGATAGCTGAAAGCTATCTTTCTCCCACCTCCCTTCCATAATCAGTGTCCTTTCTTCTGTCAGCTGCCCTCACCCAAGTAAAAGAACGAAGAAAGCAGGCATCCCAACAAAGAAATATTCGGTCCTGCAAATTGTAAGCTCTTGCACTCCTGTCAAGTCTATTGATGGCAATATTTTTGGTGAGACCCCAGATTGCATCTGGACTTACAGGAAACTGCTAACAGCATCATCTGCTACCCCCCTCCGAAGCGTGTATCTCTCAGAAACTTTCAATCAGTAGGAAACATCTCCTGTGGTCACACATTGTTCCATGAAGTAAGGCTATACTGATATGCACTTGAATAAACAGACCTTGTAAAAATGCAATATGTAAACGAGCAAATCAAAAGGGGGGGGGTAGGGGTAGTGTTGGTGTAAGGGGATAAAGCAGGCATTTGCAAACTTCGGCCTTCCAGGTGTTTTGGACTTCAACCCCCACAATTCTTAACAGCCGCTGGTAAGCTGGCTAGGATTTCTGGGAGTTGAAGTCCAAATACCTGGAGGACCGAAGTTTGCCCATGCTTGAGGCAAAGGATGTTATGTAGAATAGACTTTCCCACCACTGTACAATTACCAAAAACAGAACCCAGCATTTAACTGAAGGTGAAAAGTGATAAAAAATAACAATATCATAAAAGAGAGGGATGTATACAAAAAGAAGGTGCAGACAAACGAAGTGGTACATGAAAATGAAATGTGCATAACTATGAGCACCAACGGAAACTAAGTGGAAGCAAGATGTTGTAATGTAGAAACAATAAAAATATTGTGAAAAAAAGGTCAGTGTAGACTCATAATCTAGTTTAAAAGCATATGTCATTGAGACAGGCATCCCACACCCCAAAGTGATCCAGACCTTCAGAGAGACCCCCAAGCAAGAGATATGATTTTCCAACATTTTCTGCTCTGTAAAAAAACAAAAACAAAAAAACCCAAAAGTTTATTTTAGCTATGGTACATAACAGAGCAACAAATCATAAGAAATATAGTGAGGTAACAATATTTTTGATGTATACATGCCTATCTATCTTAGTCAATCAACCAGTTATTTCTAACATTGAGTACATATTATTATCAGTTACTTAACTTAAAATATATGGATTTGCTATTATAACATGTTATCCACTATTTTCAGTCTAAACTTTCTACTCATTTTTTTCCATAACATTCAGCCACCAACACACAATGTATTACACATGACAAAGCATACACTCACCCCAAACCCTTATCCTACACAAAATAAATCCTCTTGTGCTCTTTTGAAGTTTCAAAATATTGAAGCCATTGGAGGCTCTGGAAGGACCCAGCAGCAGCTGTATCCAAACTATATCAAACCAAAACCCTTTAATATAAGATGATAATTCTTGTGTAACTTGTATTGCTTGTGTACTGTATCAATTTCTAAATGTATAAAATTGTATCAAATACTGTATATCTTGAAGGCATCTGCTTCCCCAGTGTCACCTATTTACATAAGCACCTGGCAACAGATATAGCTGAACAATTAAGAACAATGGTCTCCCAAGCCAGATAATATCAGTCCCTTTGTGTATGCATGTAAGACAGATGGGCTAAGGATGTTTAACTATGACTGGAGGGTTATCATTCCCATGGAAGAGAAGGCTAAAACAGAGATGAATACATTAGCCTTCTGAACAGGCAGCCAAGCCTCTAGTCATCCAGGTCTTGCACCTTTGTCTTCATGGAACTAGACATTTAATACAATCAAGAAATCACCTGCATACCCATGTCATCATCCCCCTCGGTTTCACACCCTCTCAAGGGGTCTCTCTGCAATGCACTGGATCTTTAAACCTACCAATAATTAGCTATCCTTCTTTCCGCCATGGGGATCCCCTTCTCCTGAGAGTGAGATCCGGGAGACCTCTGGGGAATCCCTGTGTGGATCCTAGCTGTCCCCATTTCTCAGCCAATCAGGAGGAGGTGGAGGAAGTTTGAATAGCTGTCAACAGTGTATAAAATGTCTTATATTTTTCTATTGAATGATGCTTGTACACTATGAGTCTACACTGCATTATATGACAGTGTAAATAGGCCCCAACCTCACTTCTAAGAATGACACAGATTTTAGCATAGAACTGTGACTGATATACTGTTCAAAATAACTTTTTGTTTTATAACTAAAGTGCCTGTATCTTCCTGCATGACTCTCATTTTCATTCCCTCATATTTAGATAAAATGTAAGAGAAAAGCAATGGCTTTTGCTCAGGTTTAACACAACAGCAGCCTAACTCAGTTTTTATCCACATTTACATATACGAAATAACTATTCAAGACAGAAGGTGCAGCTACACTGTAGAATTAATGTCATTTGACACAACTGTAACTGTCTGTGTTCCATGCTATGGCATCATGGGAATTGAAGTTTTATAAAGTGTTTAAAGTCTCCTATAAATAACAAATTAATCATTTTTTTTAAAAAAAACCCCACATACAGTGACTATCAGCCCCATACATACATGCTCCATTTTCCATCAGCCCATCCCACCCACCAGAGTCCATTAAGAAGTTCATAAATCATAGTGAAAGTCCAAGGGATTCGAGGAAAAAAAGTTTCCAAAAAAATTAAGAAGTTTTCAAAAAGTTGGCAAAAGTCCAATGAAAGTCTGAAAAGTTCATGAATCTCAAGGGAAATGTATGAGTCCATTGGGCTCATACTGGGATCATTGCAAGCACTGAGGGTCAGGGTCCATTCATCTGAGCGAAGGAAACTATAAATCCCATCTTGTCATGGGGCCAAGATGGCCTGTTTGCTTTCTGGGGATCCAAAGGGGTGACCGCAGCAGGTTCCCCAGATCAACAGGCTTCTGGACATCAACAAGACGGCGGCAGGAACAATGTTGCAGCAGGGAGCCATGGATCTCAACCAGCTGGTTTCCATAGGAAGTTTTGGGGTGAAAAAAGGTTGTTCCTGGAGTGGAGGGGTCCATAGCACAGAAAGTGATATAGCAATTAGTCTTAAAATTATTATAGGAAAAGAATGGCACCAGTTTGGAAACGATCCGTTGACCCGCGAATACAGGGACCCAAGGGGTTTCCATATCCACGGTTCAGAGGAACACAGTTTTGGCCTACCCAGGACACTGGAAACGCATCCCGGGCGAGCAGACAGCAGTCTGCAGCTCGGGAGGTGGAAAGTTCATGCTGGAGAGAGTTAGAGGCAGTAAAAGGACACAATGTATCACTATGGAGAGGAAAAAGTGACAAATTATACTTTATTGGGGGATTTGTTTGATTATATGTGAAATGGATAGCCTACAGTTAACTCATCTACTAAGCTCAAACCCCTATACTCAAAACCGTTTCTATTGGGTGTTACCCTGTGACAAGCTTCCAAGAAAGCATCTGCAGCAAAGAGTGCTCGTGCTGATTATCAATACTCATCCCCATAACCTCCCGAGAGAACACTGTTAGCTGTTTACCTGCCGAATTAAAGGACTGCTGAATTTTTTGACTCATATGGACACCCTCCCAACTATGTGTTGTTTCCTAAAGCCATTGTGCACTGTGTATCAATGCAGCCCTGTACAGGCCTCAGACTCTGTTGTTTGTGGACATCACTGCATATTTTTCCTTCATCATCGCTGCAGGGGGCAGTCCTTTAAAAATATTCATACGTTATATTCCAGCGATGTGGATAAAAATGACAAAATGGTTGTTCGTTTTGTAAAGAAAATGAATGCACAACCCCGTGCCTCAGATATGTTCCAGACGATACAACAGTGTATTTCCTCTAGTGCATTTCATAGTCGTGTTTTAATAAACAGCCCCTCCTAGGGGTGCTTGTGGAATATGACATGTGTCTCTATTTTTTTTTAAAAAGAACATCTATAGACAATAAAGCAGGATTTAAGAAAAGAAGCATTTTATTCACTGAAAATAATTGTATTACAAGCTAAGCCAGGTGCTAGCTTGCCATTGCTCCTTAGAAGATTTGAGTCTTTGAGTTGGGGGTGAACACTTAGGGTTCTTTAGATAGTCCAGAAATTCTCTATTGGCCATATTACCTATCACAGATGTCGGGGTGTTTATTTTGGCCAAGGCCTTCATAAAAACATCCCACCCTTTAGGGAGGCTGGTGACAGGTAAGGCATGAGTTTGGGTTGCACCTTTGATCAGGTCCAAGATGTTAGATCTGGGAATTACCTCTCCTTTATACATGAAGGATCCTTTATCATCCCATGTAGAAATATTCTTGTTTTGGCTTATTTTGTTGAGCATCAATCTCGCATGATTCTTGTATCTAGCAGGCAGGCCGTCCACCACTTTACGTCACGAAACAGAAGGGGACGCTGTTGTTTCTTCAGCAGGTGGTTCAGATGGAAGCAGATTTAAACTTTGCTTCTCAGCATCCCTCTGTTTTACATGGGTTAAATATTTTTGAAGTAAGGTATCTTAGAGTCATGCTTTTTCATGTTCGGATAAATCAGACCTGCGTAGAATCCCCAGCATTTCTCTATCTAGGGATGAGATGACCGTAGTTCAGATGTTTTCATCCTTGGGAGGTGCGGTTCTTAATTGATCCAGCTGATGGCTAGGAACCAGATACAAATTTTTAGCATATTCCATCACTGCTTTGTTAAAAGACTGGTTAACAGAGGAACAGCAAAACTTAGCAGAGGTCCCAAAAACCCTCCAGCCTTTTTTCAAAGAGACACCTTGCTGTTTACCAGAATTCTAATAAGCCAACACCTTTTTCTCAATGTCCTTAGCTGGTGTGGGACCAAAGGGATGTTCCCCTTTAAAGTATTGAGTGCTATTTCTGAGATAGGAGCAATTAAATCGTTGGAGCCCGTACACAATATGACTTTTCTCTGGCATTAAGGTACCTTAATAAGCAGTTTTAAAAGTTCCAGGTTTCTCTTTACACAATTGGACATGTTGTCCCGGGATCTCACTACCTCTGAGGATGCGTGCCATAGATGCAGGCAAAACGTCAGGAGAGAATGCCTCTAGAACATGGTCATATAGCCCGAAAAATCCTACAACAACCCACTGATTCCGGCTATGAAAGTCTTCGACAATATAGCCACACATGTATTTCTAAAAGTTAATCCCCACAGAAAAAAAGCACATTGAGCTTTATGTTTTAAAACCAATTTTATTTTATTGCATTTTTTAAAAAGAACCATGTATTTGATTACGTTTTAGCACACTTTTGAATTTTTAAAGCAGCCATCAGTAGCTGCAGCTTTTATTGTTTTTTAAAATTGACTATAATAGGCCAAAATTTGACATAATGTTTATATGGCCAATTTTTTTAGAACCTTTTCAGCTTTTCATCCCATCATATAGAGTTTTAATGGCCTTTTCAGTCTGGCCGATTTTTATTACCAAATTTAAAATATAATCCACTATTTTCTGGTTCAGAGACAGAGTGTTTTGACTGTAAGCTTTCAATATAAAAATATGGAGGTCATTTTTAAAACATTAATTTCTACAAATATCCGTTAGCTTTTTACTTAGGAATTTGTTGTTCCATAACACACATTCATGGGACATCTGGTTTCCTGCAGAAATTTGACATCCAAAACATGCCTAAAATAATATTTCATTTAAACAATGATCTAATATTCCACACACTGTTGATTTTGCAGTTTCCATCATGAGCATCTTCTGGTCTACATCCCCTGTTTCAGTCTTGACATCCAAACCAAAAATACTTGACATAACCACATGGCCAGGACATTAAATAACGGTCATTTCAGGGGTCACCTATAAATAACAAATTAATCAGATTAGAAAAAAACACATACAATGACTAAAAGTCCCATACATACATGCTCCATTTTCCTTCAAAACTCATACTCATACTTACTTGAAGCTGGTTTGTTGGAACACGTCAGAGCTTCCAGATAGCAGAGATAGACAGATTTTTTGTAACCCCCTAAAATGATTTAAAAGATCAGAGTGTACGTGATTTTCAGTTCACAACATTGGTCCTGGAAACAGACCCCTTCATCCCTAAGAGGGATCAGAATAATAGTTTTATGATTTTTACCTGCTCAGCGGATGGTTCTGAAAGCATCTTCAAAGGCATGTTCACATATTCAGAAACTACACCGTCTTCCTCATGAATTCTTTTAGCGAAATCACCTGACCCTTCATCCTCATCAGAACTTGAGTTGATGTAGCGTTTCCTGCTTTGGGATTCATCAACTGTTGAATCAGGTATCTCCAAGCTTGAAGGGCCGGCTGGTGATTCCATATTTTTTGTTTTCTGAAAACGGTCAGAGGATGCCCTAAACTCATGTGCTGTATTTATTCCTAAAAAACCCTCCCTAATGGGACCCAGTATCACATGGTCAACTTATGGGCCTAAAACCATCGCCTATTGGCCACAGAGCATCCACGTGAGGCACTTAAGAGCAAGCACATGGCCCCTGGCTGCTCATTTCCTCAAGCATAGGGGTTGGTCTAGGCAGGACCTTTCGGTTCATAAGCATCTCCAAGAAGGCTTCGTTGAAACATGTCTGGGCTTGTTCCATTATGTGGTAAGTTCCGTCAGTAGGGGTGGATATGGAGCTTCATTCAGAGGAGGGTCTTCCTGGGAGGCATTTCCTGTTTTGTGTGTGTGTGTGTGGGGGGGGGGGGGGGGGGGGGTGGACTCCTTCCTTCAAGGGAGCTTGGCACCTGTCAATGACTTTGACGAGAGGTGGCTCCTATTGCTACTATACCTCTTCAATTCAGCATAGACTATGTTTTGTGGCTGGGTGGCAGGGTCATCTTTTAGAGACTGAAGGAAGATGAGGTACATCGATAGAAGTGACTTACAAGGCATGCATCAAACATGCCCTACATGAATTTCAGTAGATCAGGAGTTCTTGTCTGCAAGGTACTTTTTCATCCCCCCCCCCAATAGTTTGCATGGGAAACAATGCGCAAAATAGGCATTTTTATATAAGACATACTAATACAAAATCACTTAGATGCACAAAATGAGGTAGATTACCATGACAGCGATTCAGTGTGTCCCCAGTGCCCTCTGAATTAAAACACTCTTTGAATGGGGTGTTGGGTACTTCTCATCAGAACTTCAGTACCACCAAGGCCCCCACTCTAATTAATTCCCACCAG
This sequence comes from Anolis sagrei ordinatus, assembly GCF_025583915.1. Lineage (NCBI taxonomy): Eukaryota > Metazoa > Chordata > Lepidosauria > Squamata > Anolidae > Anolis > Anolis sagrei. The sequence goes on along the minus strand of NW_026847660.1, from coordinate 20,080,394 downwards.
AAATCAAACAATGTGAGAATGTCTGCACCCCATGCTGTCTCACCCCCCTATTTCTGTATTCAGGATTTACCTCCTTCCATTCCATGATGGAAAAGATCAAAGTAACAACACAGAAGATTGCTTCACCAGGAAACAATGCCTTATGTCAAGGTCAGGAACTGACAGATAAACTAGACTTTTCCAGTGAGCTCTACTTCTTGTTGTTTGCTCATTCTCTCTGCACATTGAAGGGTGTGGAGAGAAAGATTGGCTTAACAGAATTTATGATTTTATAATGATTTTTATGGAGCCCCAGGTGGCACAGTGGGTTAAACCATTCTGCCAGCAAGCCTGCTGACCGAAAGGATGGTGGCCCGAATCCAGAGAGCGGGATGAGCTCCCATCTGTCAGCTCCAGCTTCTCATGCAGGGACACGAGAGAAGCCTCCCACAGGATGGTAACACACCCAGGAATCCCCTGGGCAGTTCTCTCACACAAGAAGCAACTTGCAGTTTCTCAAGTCGCTCCTGGCATACACAAAAAATTGATGTTTATATTGCACTGTTTTTGATTTATGTGTTGTTTATCACCAAGACATTGAATGTTGGTCTTTCCCCCTGGAAACCACCCTAAGTCCCCCTGGGGAGACAGAGCAACCTATAAATAAAGATTATTATTATTATTATTATTATTATTATTATTAACAGAAAAGGGTTTCTCAATGGACTATGAGTGAATGCCATTTTGAACCTTGGCCTGACATGAGAGGGTCTCAGATGTGCGCAAGTAGGTCAACCCTTTTTCGACCCTTTTTGACTTTCAGCCCATGTCTCAGAAAACTAACAAAAGAAACTCACTTCCTTCTCCAAGTGTTTTCTTCCAGATTTTGACGTGTCTGTGGATGAAAAATAAGATTAATACTGTGCTGTCACGCGCTGGGCCTGTGAAAGAGTCTGTAGACAGGATGTGTTTTCTGAATGCCCAACGGGATGCTGGGAGTGCCTCGGCTGAGAGGCCTTTCGGATTTCCCCACACAAAGTTCTTTTAAAGACTTAGAAAGTTCAACAAAGTTTTTATTGTTGCTTAAATCTTCAATAAAACAAACAAATACTTCAAGGCTTTGAATCAACTGGTGGCTTGCTTAAATCTTGTCCACAAGGGACAGGCAACGTTCTTCATAAACTGTTTCTTCCTTCTACAAGGGCAATCCTTGACCCCTCCTTGGGCAATCTGGCTTAAGCTCTGCTGGTGTGGGCCCCTATACCTGATCCAAATTGCTTTATGGCTGCCGCAAGTGGTCCTTACCAAACAGAGTCCTTTAGTAGATTTCCAAGAAGAAAGAAGGCTTTCAATTGCCAGTGAAGGCTGGCTGTAAAACCGCGGAGCTGTATTTCTCCAGCAAAGAGCTGGTTGTAGAGTTTGGAACTAAATTCCCCAACAAAGGATATGCTGTAGTTCTCTGTAGAGCTGTGGGACTGGATCCCCCCAGAAAAGCTGTAAAAAATGAAGCTTTCTACAGGTGGAACTGATTCATGTCCTGTACGAAAGGCTTCTCTGTGTGAACTGAACTAGAGGTCCCCTTTTCCCCTCCTTAACCCAGAAAAAGGGGAGGAACTAAAGAACATAATGATAATTGATGGGTCATTGGCCCTATTATTGCAAACCAAGGGAAGCCACCTTATTGCAAAATGCATGGAACTTTGGAATACATGCAAACACTCAATAGAAAGGAAAAGAAGTTGGAGCTCCTGGTACAGCCGTACCAGCACAAATATTGAAAACACTTCAGCTGCCTTGGCTTAAAGCAGAGGTGACCATATGCACTCTCCAAGGACCGCAGAATCTCCTAAGGATAAACAACAAAAATTCCCTCTAAGGGGGGTGAGGGGCATTCTGCCATGTTCCCAGATCATTTTGGGAGGGGGGAGGGGTGAACAGGATGTTTTGAATGAGGGTGTGGCCATCAATTAAATTTTCCACTGAATTTTTATTTTCTCATTACCTTTCCAGATATCAAACTAAATGTTTCTTGTCCCACCTCCAACTTTTTTTCCAATATATGATTCTAAACTGGTATAAACATGTACTGTTTTAGAACTATCTCTAAATTAAACAGAAAGTGAGAAACAGGAAAAAGAAATAATATTTATTTATTTATTCAGAACATTTCTAACCCGTCCTTCTCAACCTCCGAAGAGGGACTCAGGAGGGCTTCCAACAGGTCACTGTTCAGTGCTGACACAATAAAGCATAGTATAAAATACAGTTAAATACATTAAACAATTATAAATATAAAATTATAAACAATTATAAATATAAGCCGCTCTGAGTCCCCTTCGGGGTTAGAAGGGCGGCATAAAAATGCCATAAATAAATAAATAAATAAATAAATAAACATTAAAAAGTTTGCCAAGTTGAAATTGTTGTCTTGACTTAATCCATTATGGTCCAATCAAATCTTGTCTTCACCAATAAATCGGTTTATTCTGCAAACGCTTGATCCCATAGCCAGGGTTTAAGATTCTTCCAGAAGGTAAGGAGAGAGGGGGCAGATCTGACCTCATTAGGGAGGGAGTTCCACAGCTGACGGGCCACAACAGAGAAGGTCCCGTCTCTCGTCCCCACCAACCGCAGTTGCGATAATGGTGGGGGTACAGACTTATGGCACCATAGCACTGGGATTATACTGGGATTATACTGTGATTATACAATCCCCGCCAATTAAACAGAAAAGTAAAAACAGGAAAAAGAAATAATGTGTGTGTGTATGTGGGAGAGGACAGTCAGGAATCATTACCAGATTGAAAATGATGTATGAAATAGGTGATGTGGATACTGGGGAAGGGACACCCAGGGAAGATGATGAAGGGGGTGGCAGAAAATAATGCCAATCACATCTCAAGGGAGGAAAAAAAGTACTTGAAAAGGGACAAGCTGATGCTACAACTAAGAACAGATCAAATTCTCAGACACATTTCTGAGAGGACTTGAAGCAGAATCAGAAACAACCATTATAAGGAGTGAAATCTCAAAAGATTTCTTTAACGTTTTGTGGAACTATTCCTTGGAAGACCCGCAAAGTCAAGATACTTATCTAGAGATAATAAGCATGATGTGACATGACTCATAAACTGTTCTTACCAGAATTTTTTGTTGCCCAATGAGGCCTCAAAACTCTGAAAGAGCGTTCGCCACTAATCAAGAGGAGAAAAGAAAAACAGTGTAAGACTGGCCAATATGTATTTTGGTGCCTCAAATTTTAGCCCTATGTTTAGGTATATTTGACCTGCTGGTTCCAAAAAAGGGCACCAGCGTTCACTTATCAACTAGTTTTTGAGATACAGAATATATGTAATATATTAGTCATCATCTGCTTACCCACAGAAAATCATAAGAACTATATCTAAGAAACTAGAGCTGATGTGATCTATTTGTTTACTTTACTTTATTTACTTTATTTATATATCCACTCTTCTCATTCTTGCAGGGAACTCAGAGCGGCTTACTATCTATCCAATGCAATTTCCTGAATCAGCAGCCCAAATAACCCAAGGAGCCTATTCAGCTCTTCACTTAACACCAAAGAGCATTCCTCTGGACAATGGAAACACAGTCAGCCAAACTGTTGATTTCCAGAATAATTCAATGATCCTTTTTAATCTGCTTGAACCCACCTTTTCCTCAGAAAATGGAAGATTCTGCTTCCCTCCCAATCTAGTAAACATAAGACAAAGTATATTCTTTGAATTACTATAATTTTAAAAATAAATTTCTACTACACTACTCGCTTTCTAAAGTAAGCCTGGGTCTTCGTATCTGCTCTTCACCATCCCTCTCTTTAGTTCAGCATTGCATCCTACCATCCCTAGGTCAAGGGGGGTTTAAGACAGTGGAGTTCAAGCTGAATGCCAGAGACCTCTTACCTTGCTTGTGTTTCTTCCAATAGTGCTGTAAAGAAACAAAATACAGCATTGAAATGGATTTT
>NW_026847660.1:20013096-20075144 GCF_025583915.1 Anolis sagrei ordinatus | reverse complement strand
GGGGGGGTGTAGGGGTAGTGTTGTTGTAAGAGGATAAAGCAGGCATTTGCAAACTTCGGCCTTCCAGGTGTTTTGGACTTCAACTCCCACAGTTCCTAACAGCCGGTAAACTGGCTGGGATTTCTGGGAGTTGAAGTCCAAATACCTGGAGGACCGAAGTTTGCCCATGCTTGAGGCAAAGGATATTATGTAGAATAGACTTTCCCACCACTGTACAAATTACGAAAAACAGAACCCAGCATTTAACTGAAGATGAAAAGTGTTAAAAACTTTTTAAATGTCATAAAAGAGAGGGATGTATACAAAAAGAAGGTGCAGACAAAAAAATGTTACCAATGGAAACTAAGTGGAAGCAAGATGTAATGTGGATACAATAAAAAATATTGGGGGGAGGGGGAGCTCAGTGTAGACTCATGTAATGTAATTTAACAGCATCTGCAGTTGAGCCACAGAATCCTGCTTCCCAAAGTGATCCAGAACTTCAGAGAGACTCCAAGCAAGATATGATTTTTTTCTCCTTTATTTTCCAACATTTTCTGGACTTTTGAAGTTTCGCAATATTGAAGCTGCTAGAGCAGTGTTTCTCAACCTGGGGGTCGGGACCCCCGAGTGGGTTGCAAAGGGGTGTCAGAGGGGTCGCCAATGGCCATCAGAAAACACAGTATTTTCTGATTGTCATGGGGATTCCATGTGGGAAGTTTGAGCCAATTCTATCATTGGTGGAGTTCAGAATGTTCTTTGATTGTAGTGAACTATAAATACCAGCAACTACAACTTCCAAATGCCAAGCTCTATTTTCCCCAGACTCCACCAGTGTTCACATTTGCACATATTGAGTATTTGTGCCAAGTTTGGTCCAGATCCACCATTGCATGAGTCCACAGTGCTCTCTGGATATAGGTGAACTACAACTCCCAAACTCAATGTCAATGCCCACCAAATCTTTCCAGTGTTATGTGTTGGTCATGGGAGTTCTGTGTGGCAAATTAGCTTCAAATCCATCGCTGGTGGAGTTCAGAATGCTCTTTGATTATAGGTGAACTATAAATCCCAGCAACTACAACTCCCAAATTACAAAATCAGTCCTTCCCCAACCTCACTAGCATTTACATGTGGGTGCATTGGGTATTTGTGCCCAGTTTGGTCCAGTAAATGAAAATACATCTTGCATATCTGATATTTACATTATGATTTATAACAGTAGTAAAATGACTGTTATGAAGTAGCAACAAAAACAATGTAATGGTTAGGGGTCACCACAACATGAGGGACTGTATTTAGGGGTCACGGCATTAGGAAGGTTGAGAAACACACTGTGCTAGAGGCTCCGGAAAGACCCAGCAGCAACTGTACCTAAACTATATCCAACCAAAACCCTTTAATAAATATATAAAATTATATTTCTTGTGTAAATTGTATTTTTTGTGCACTTAATCAATTTTTAAATGTATAAAATTATATTAAATATATCCTTAAGACATCTGCTTCCATAGTGTCACCTATTTACATAAGCTCCTGGCAAAAGATATAGCTGAACAATTAGAAAGACCTCCCAGTGGCCTCCCAAGCCAGAAAATATCAGACCCTTATTATTATTACTATTATTATTATTTTCTTTATTGAATGTTTTCATAATACATATTACTTTAAAAGAGAGATTACTTGCGAGAATTAAAATCCATGAAAGATAGAAAGTCAAAGTATAAGAAGAAGAAAGGAAAAAAGTAAAAAAAAATAGGAAGGAAAAGAAAAAAATAGAGAAATACAACACACACACACACACACACACACACAAAAGAAAACTGCAGTTGTCTTTTTCTTAAAATATCAGACCCTTTGTGCATGCATGTAAGACAGATGGGCTAAGGATATTTAACTATGACTGGAGGGTTATCATTCCCATGGAAGAGAAGGCTAAAACAGAGATGAATACATTAGCCTTCTGAATAGGCAGCCAAGCCTCTGGTCATCAAGGCTTGCCACCTTTTGTTTTCCAGGTCTTGCGCCTTTGTCTTCATGGAACTAGACATTTAAGTCAATCAAGAAATTACCTGCATACCCATGTCATCATCCCCCTCGGTTTCACACCCTCCCAAGGGGCGTCTCTGCAATGCACTGGACCTTTAAACCTACCAATAATCAGCTGTCCTTCTTTCCACCATGGGGATCCCCTACTCCTGTCAGTGTCATCCAGAAGACCTCTGGGGAATCCCTGTGTGGATCCTAGCCATCCCGTTTCTCAACCCATCAGGAGGAGGCACAGGAAGTCTGAATAGCTGTCAACGGTGTATAAAATGTCGTGTATTTTTCTATGGAATGATGCTTGTACATTATGAGTCTACACTGCATTATATAACAGTGTAAATAGGCCCCAACTTTGATTCTAAGAATGACACAGATTTTAGCATAGAACTGTGACTGATATACTGTTCAAAATAACTTTTTGTTTTTTAACCAAAGTGCCTGCATCTTCCTTCATGACTCTCATTTTCATCCCTCATGTTTAGATAAAATGTAAGAGAAAAGCAATGGCCTGAGCTCATCCACATTTACATATACGCAATAACTATTCAAGACAGAAGGTGCAGCTACACTGTAGAATTAATGTCATTTGACACAACTGTAACTGTCTGTGTTCCATGCTATGGAATCATGGGAGTTGAAGTTTTATAAAGTGTTTGGCCTTCTCTGCCAAAAAGTGCTGTTGTCTCACTGAACTAGCATGGAGCCGGGTTATTGAAGTAGCATCAAACGGCATTAATTCTACAGTATAGATGCACCATTAGTTGCATAGCTTCATAGCACCTCTTCCTTATTGAGAAAGTCCTCTAAGTTTATCTACCAAAGATAAGAAGTTCTATGTCAAAAATAGATGTTTTAATTATGAAGAAGACAGCAGAGTCAGGGTAGGAAGTATTCGGTAGGGCTTTCTATGTTCCATTTCTCAACATTTCTATCTCCTTAGCATCAAAACACTGTACACTCGCCTTTCTAATGTTCTGTTTTGGATGGGAAGATAAATGTTCTTTTTTTCCTCTTTTCTTTTTTAACATCTTAGAAACCTTTTTTGTATTATACAAGAATGTAAGATGTTTAAAATGCCCCTGTTTTATACCCACTCTTTTACCCTTCTCCATTCCTTATATACAATAGAGTTTTGCTTGTCCAACATAAACGTTTTGCTTATCCAGCAGAACACTGGATAAGCTAAAATGTTGGATAATAAGGAGGGATTAAGGAAAAGACTATTCAACGTCAAATTGCATTATGATTTTACAAATTAAGCACCCAAACATTGTATTTTACAACAAATCAACAGAAAAAGCAGTTCAATACATGGTAATTAGTATATTTATATCACCAAAACATAGCAATGTATTGAAACACCTGTGGATCCATGCAGGAGGCAGACTGCGTTGGATAATACAGAACGTTGAATGAGCGAAGGTTGGATAAGCGAGGCACTACTGTATTTGCAATACAAATTATATGAAAAAAGGAAATCTGCTATTTAATGCAAACCTCCTGTTTCCCCACAAGAGGGAACCACTGGATTAAAGAACAAAGTATCTAAGTTTATAGGAATTTCTCTTCTCAGCATACAGGTGTGTTCTGCTATCCTCTTCCTGATCTCTCTTTGCACAAAGATAATTGAAGGAGCAGCAATGTAAGCCAGCACCAAACAAGAGTCCTGTTTGATAAAAAGGATCTAAACATTCTAGGTAAAGGTTGTCCCCTGACATTAAGTCCAGCCATGTCCGACTCTGGGGGTTGGTGCTCATCTCCATTTCTAAGCTGAACAGCCGGCGTGTCTGTAGACACCTCCACAGTCATATGGCCAGCCTGACTGCATGGAGTGCCATTACCTTCCCTCCGGAGCAGTACCTATTCATCTACTCACATTTGCATGTTTTCAAACTGCTAAGTTGGCAGAAGCTGGGGCTGACAGTGGAAGCTCACACTGCTCCCCGGATTCAAACCTGCAACCTTTCAGTCAACAAGTTTAACAGCTCAGCAGTTTAACCCACTGCACCACTGGTGGCTCCTAAACATTCTCTCTGTGACATATAGTCCTATTTGCATTTTGAGGGCTTATAATTTTGCCTAGTTAAGAAGCAATTCAGTTTATGTTTTAAATAAATCTATGTTGTGGTCAAGGTTATATGTCAAGGTTATAATTCCTTGCCTTTACATTCTTTTCTGTGGTTCTCTGAAACCATTCTGGCATTGCAAAAAAGGGGCAGGGGTGGGGTGTTTAACAGCTCATTTTATTGATTTTTAAGTGCTTCTTGAGACATATTAATGACTTGTTCATGCAGACATGAGTCCATGGTGCATGAATAATTTTTTTAAAAAAAAATCCAAGTTTTTAAAAAGCTAATTTTTGGTTGGATAGAATTTTTTCCTGAAAAAAAGAGGAAGACTGTGATTACAGTGAGCCCTCACTATACATTGGGGAATAATTGACTAAAATCTATGGAAAGTCAAGACCCATTATATATACAGTGGGCAGCATATTAAATGGCAAAATTAAGATAGGCTTGCTTTCATTTTTTTCTTGCAAACATTTAAAGCTGTGTTTGGTTGAATCTGTGAATGCAGAACCTGTGGACAAGAAGCCCTGACTTTTTCTCAACCTGTGGGTACCCATATGTTTTGGCCATCAACTACCAGAAATCCTAACAGCTGGTAAACTGGCTAGGATTTCTGAGAGTTGTAGGCCAACAGGTTGAAAACCACTGAGCTAGGCAAAGGTAAAGGTTTCCCCTTGACATTAAGTCTAGCAACTTCAATTCCCAAATGTCAAGGTCTATTTTCTCCAAACTCCACCAGTATTCACATTTGGGCATATTGAGGATTTGTGCCAAGTTTGATCCAGATACATCATTTTTTGAGTCCACAATGCTCTCTGGGTGGAGGTGAACTATAACTCAAGGTCTGTGCCCACCAAACTCTTAGAGCAGTGGTTCTCAACTTGTGGGTACCCAGGTGTTTTGGCCTACAACTCCCAGAAATCCTAACAGCTGGTAAACTGGCTGGGATTTCTGGGAGTTGTAGGCCAAAAACATCTGGGGACCCCAGGTTGAGAGTATTTTCTGTTGCTCCTGGGAGTTCTGTATGCCAAGTTTGGTTCAATTCCATCATTGGTGGAATTCAGAATGCCTTTTAATTGTAGGTGAACTATAAATCCCAGCACCTATAACTCCCAAATGACAAAATCAATACCTGCCGCCCTCAGGCCCACTAGTATTCAAATTTGAGCATATCGGGTATTTGGGCCAAATTTGGTCCAATGAATGAAAATGCATGTAGCTGGGGGGGGGCTTTAGGGGCTTCAGCCCCCCCCCCCCCGAAATTCTCATGGTGGTCTGCAAGAAGGCCTTACTGGTACATTATTTAAACTGTTATGTATATTCATATCATAATCTGATCACCATGCTCAATATATCCCACATGCATGGGGGTAATGGTACAAAAGGTTTGCTAGGGTAGACCCTCTTTCAGATTCAGCCCCCCCCCCCCAAATAAAACTCAGCCCCCCCCCCCTCCCACCCAAAAATCAAAATCCTGGCTATGGGCCTGATCCTGCACATCAGATATTTACATTACAATTCATAACAGTAGCAAAATTACATGTATGAAGCAGCAACAAAAATAATGTTATGGTTGGGGGTCACCAGAACATGAGGAACTGTATTAAGGGGTCACGACATTAGGAAGGTTGAGAAACACTGATCTATATTAAAATAAAAGTTTTCTAAATTTCAAATAAGAGCCCTTCTTTACAAGAAAGAAATCTGCCAGCCTGCTAAGGGACACACTTTGCAGCCTTTAAACATCCCTTATATTAAAGGATACCTGGCAACCGCTATTCCAGCCAAGTATAGTAAATATATGATAGAGAAAGACAGAGCTGTCTATGGCTTGAACCACTCATGATCCCCTGGGAGCATTTTCCATGTATTGATTTGAAGGCCAGTGCTTTATTGCTGTGTGTGCAGAGGGAGGGGAAAATAGAGGGAGAGAAGAGAGCTTGCCAAAGAGAGAATGAAAAACCTAACAAGCTGAGAATTAACAGAGAGAGAGAGATTTCACAAAAATATAAGAAATGCAAAGACAGGCCTCTACCCATCCTCACTTTTCAGTTCTTTCTCCCAGCACCCTAATCTGGCTCTCTCCCCATCCAGCTGTTTAAAAACAGCTGGACAGGGAGAGAGGGATACCCAAAACCAACCAATCCCCAAAGGCCAGGGGTGGGACTTGTGTCCTTGCCTCCTTCTCAACTTGTGGCAAATTCTCCAGGGATTAGCTGGGCTCTGCATCCCCAACAGTTAGTCTGAGGAAGCAAAGGAGAGAAGAAGTCAGGGAGAGACAGAGAAAAAGAAGAAGAAGACATCCTTGGCAGCCAGGAGGAGAGCATCAAGGGGAAAGAGGGGGTGAAAAGGAAGAAAGAAAGAGAGAAAAGATGTATAATTAACGAAGAGTGAGGAAGAGGAACCAGAAACGTTCTGTGAAAAGATACTCAGGGGATGTCCAAGTTCAATGGGGTAAGTGGCTTCTTTGCAAAGAGTTGTCCAGGGAAGGACTTCAAGAAGGAGGTGGAAAGGGTTGATTGTGGCTTTTGGGACAACTGTGATCCTTTTAATACTTAAGGTTTCTTTTGCCCAAATGAGAAGATGTTGACTCTTGAATGCCAAGGCAACATGAGAAGACTGTAGCAGGTTAGCGCTAGAAAGAGTACGGTGCGAAAGTAAAAGAAACACAGCAGCAACTCATGTGGGTAGATTGAGTGGAGTTGAACAAAGCATTATGGAACAGTGGAAGCAATCCAAAGTACATGCCAACAGCAACACATTACAATGAGTGTAACACCATAGGAGTTCTAGAAAAACAACAGGTAATCTCCTTTCATCAGTGGAAGATGGGGACAATGGCAGGCTGAGAAGACAGGAAAAGAGTGGACTCATGGATCTGTACTGGCTTGAGAGCAGTACGTGTGAAAAGGATCTTGGAGTCCTCATGGACAACAAGTTAAACATGAGCCAACAATCCCAAAAAAGCCAATGGGATTTTAGCCTGCATCAATAGGAGTCTAGTGTCTAGATCCAGGGAAGTCATGCTACCCCTCTATTCTGCCTTGGTTAGACCACATCTGGAATACTGTGACCAATTATGGGCACCACCATTCAAGAGAGATATTGAGAAGCTAGAATGTGTCCAGAGGAGGGCAACTGAAATGATCAAGGGTCTGGAGAACAAGCTCCATGAGGAGTAGCTTAAAGAGAAGGCTGACAGGAGACACGATAGCCATGTATAAGTATGTGAGAGGAAGTCATAGGGAGGAGGGAGCAAGCTTGTTTTCTGCTGCCCTGGAGACTAGGACGCGGAACAATGGTTTCAAACTACAAGAAAGGAGATTCCATCTGAACATTAGGAAGAACTTCCTGACTGTGAGAGCTGTTCAGCAGTGGAACTCTCTGCCCCGGAGTGTGGTGGAGGCTCCTTCTTTGGATGCTTTTAAAGAGAGGCTGGATGGCCATCTGTCAGGGGTGCTTTGAATACAATATTTCTACTTCTTGACAGGGGGTTGAGCTGGATGGCCCATGAGATCTCTTCCAACCCTATGATTCTATGATTCTTGAAAACACACAACAACAACAACAAAGACACTGCAATCATTAGAAGTTGAAAATTCAGAAGTGGGCACACATACGTGTGGAGGGAGAAATATGGGGACTGGGTGTAGATCGAGAGGTATAAACAAACAGAAGGTGGGCACTTAGAATGATAGTGCATTGCAATCAGAATTGAGTTGCAAAAATAAGCAAATCATTCCACTCTGATGCATAACCGTGGGTACTTTGTTACATCCGTTTATCCTTTTGTAAAATGGAATTGATTCCCACTTCCCTTATTTGTTCTTTGTGTGATGGTGAGATGTAAAGTATACTATAATGTGTTGTTGGAGACTTTCATGGCTGGAATCGCTAGGTTGCTATATGGCCATGTTCCAGAAGCATTCTCTCCTGATATTTTGCCTACATCTATGGCAGGTATCCTCAGAGGTTGTGAGGATGCTTGCCATAGGTGTAGGTGAAACATTGGGAGAGAATGCTTCTGGAACACGGCCATACAGCCCGGAAAATGCACACAACCCAGCTACTATAATGTTGTCATATCTGGGACTGTCCTTGAAGACTGCTCAGAAATGTCTTCTGGCATTAGCCTGCCCTGATCTTAAACTCACAGGTGCTTTCCTCCATTGCGGCAGCTGCTGATCAAAAACATGCAAACATGAGTAGCTCAATAGGTACCGTTTCTGTAGGAAGGTAACAGTGCTTCATGCAGTCATGTCGGCCACATGACATTGGAGGCGTCTATGGACAACGCTGGCTGTTCGGCTTACAAATGGAGATGCACACCACCCCCAAAATCAGACACAACTAGACTTAATGCCAAGGGGAAAGAAACCTTTACCTTTACCTAATCTTTGTAACACATAAGCAAAGCGTTGGCCGATTCAATTTGACGCAGCATTTTAAACTCCAACCTCATCTCCACCTTCTTGAAGCTCAAGCCCATGACTTTGATATTAACTCTTATCCATGGAGGCTGCAGAAAGATTAATATTGCTCTGGGTCCCTCCTAGGTTCCTACCTGGGGTAGTGATTATGAATGTATACCTTTGGCTGTGGCAATCATTTCCAACCCACTGCATTTCAAACACAGGAAAAAAAAACCACAACTCTCAAACTTCCCATTTCTGCACAGCTGTAATGCACCATGTAAAGGAAGGCAGGTATAGACACCTAGGGTTGTGACATATCGGAATCCATAAGAAAAGGTAAAGGTTTCCCCTTAACATTAAGTCTAGTCGTATCCAACTCTGGAAGGTGGTGCTCATCTGCATTTCTAAGCCGAAGAGTCGGTGTTGTCCATACACGCCTCCAAGATCATGTGGCCTGCATGACTGCATGGGATAAATAATGCTTGATTTTATCATAGAGTCATAATCTTAGAATCATAGTTGGAAGAGGTTGCATGGACCAATCCATTCAACCCCCTGCTCGATGGAGGATGTCAAACCAAAACATACCTAGCAGGTAGCTGTCCAGCCTTTCTTTGAAGGAGAAGGAGACTCTATAGACAATTGATTCCATTGCCAATCTGCTTTCAAGGTCAATACATTCCTTCTAATGTTCAAGTGAAATCTACCCTCCTATAACCTAAAACCATTACACTCATTTCTATCCTTGGAGGCAGCAGAAAACAAGCCTGCCCCCTCTTCTTTGTGGCAGCCTTTCAGTTATTTCAAGAGTGCAATCATTCAAACCCCCAGCCTTTTCATCAACAAGCTGAACATGTCCATCTTCATACATTCTGTTCTCCTACTTCTTATCAGTCTTGCTGTCCTTCTCTGAACCCACTCCAATTTCTCCATAACCTTTTTAAATGAGGTACCCAGAAGTGATGAGGCCTGACCAGCCCAGAATGTAGTAGGGCTATTACTTCTCTTGACTTAGAAACTATGCATCCATTAATATAGGGCGAGATATCATTTGCTTTCTTTATGGCAGCATCACATCCCTGGCTTATGTTCAATTTATAATGCACGATAATCCTAATTCCAACCAATTATGGATCCATTGGATGGTGTTTCCAGCTGTTATACAGATAGTCAGTTTGCTAATCAAAATGTCATGGGGGGTCTTATAAAAATGCTCTGCTGAAATCCAGATGATAAGAGTGTGACTTGCTCATGGGTTTTCATGGCATTGCCTTGCAAGGATTTGGATCCTTATATTTTGGAATTCTGCTACGCCCGTACCTTGGGAAGTCTGACTTGGCCATGGTAATTACATCCCATATAGACTACTGCAACGCTCTCTACGTGGGGTTGCCTTTGAAGACTGTTTGGAAGCTTCAAATGGCCCAACGGGTGGTGGCCAGGTTGTTAACAGGAGCGGTGCTCAGGGAGCACACAACTCCTCTGTTGCGCCAGCTCTACTGGCTGCCAGTCTGCTACCAAGCACAATTCAAAGTTCTGGCTTCAGCCTATAAAGCCCTAAACAGTTCTGGCCCAGCTTACCTGTCTGAATGTATCTCTCCTTATGAGCCATCTAGGACCCTAAGATCTTCTGGGAGGCCCTGCTCTCGGTCCCGCCTTCTTCACAGATTTGGTTGGTGGGAACGAGAGACAGAACCTTCCCAGCGGTGGCCCCTCAGCTGTGGAACGCCCTCCTTAAGGATATCAGATCGGCCCCCACCCTCTTAACATTTTGCAAAAAAGTTAAAACCTGGCTTTTTTGAGCAAGCTTTCCCAAATGCAAATCCAAATGGAGCCCCCGGTGACGCAGTGGGTTAAAGCACTGAGCTGCTGAGCTTGTTGATCGAAAGGTCGCAGGTTCGATTCCGGGGAGTGGCGTGAGCTTCCGCTGTCAGCCCTAGCTTCTGCCAACCTAGCAGTTCGAAAACATGCAAATGTGAGTAGATCAATAGGTACCGCTCTGGCGGGAAGGTAACGGCGCTCCATGCAGTCATGCCAGCCACATGACCTTGGAGGTGTCTACGGACAACACCGGCTCTTCGGCTTAGAAATGGAGATGAGCACCACACCCCAGAGTCAGACATGACTGGACTTAATGTCAGGGGACTACCTTTACCTTTTACCTTTCCCAAATGCAGTGTAGCAGACAAACTCTGATCTTTGGAATGACTGGACAATGCGATCGGATAATGATTTTAGTAATTGAGATGCTGGGAATCTATATTATTATCAGTTTTATTATTTTAGTTAATGTTATTTATGCTAAATGTTTTAATTGTTTTTATGTTATTGCGGGCATCGAATTGTGCTATTTGTAAACCGCCCTGAGTTGCCCTCGGACTGAGAATGGCGGTATATAATTATGGTAAATAAATAAATAAATAGTCCAATACTATAACCATGCTGACTGTGAAGTTGTCTACCTGCCCCCTTTAGAGCCATTTATGTGGTGACCCTATATGAGTTCTCCAATACTCAAACCACTACACCATACTGGAGGGAGCTCCCAGTGGTGCAATAGGTTAAACCCTTGGGCCAGCAGGATGCTGACTGACAGGTCTGCAGTTTGAAACCAGGGAGAGCAGGTTGAGCTCCCCCTGTCAGCTCTTGCTCCCTGTGCGGGGACATGAGGGAAGCCTCCCACGAGGATGGTAAAACATCAAACATCTGGGCATTTCCTGGACAACGTCTTTGCAGACAGCCAATTCTCCCACACCAGAAGCAACTTGCAGGTTCTCAAGTCACTCCTGACACACACACACACACACACACACACACACACACACACCATGCTGGATCTCACTGCTAACATTTGCCAATATAGTAAACAAATATAAGAATCATTTTACTAAAATAATCCTTTACCTCAATGGTAAAATCACTCAGAGCAAAATGTACAGTTCTTGCAGTTCCCAAGGAAAGTAAAATAACGACTTTTTCCATGAGAGAAATCCTGTTTTCTAGTGCCGTAGAGATACCTGCGTAAAGTAACTAACCCCCACTAATACTAGTGAGCCAAGCTATAATTCAAGGGAGCTCAGCTCTGGCCCTTCTTTTTTTCAGAGAAGGAACAATAACGTCATCTGTCAAGGCAACTGATGAGTTTTCCTTTTTCTGGCAAGTGGATGAGGTGATAACAAGTCTTTCAAGTTTGATTATTGTTTGTGACAGATTATTGTACGAGATGTCAGAGGATGAAGAAAAGAACCAAGCTGAGTTTCGGAAGAGTCTTTCCTTTCCTTTGACGGAATTCGTATTTTGCTTAGTAGTTTGAAAGGTAATACATCTTTATAAGATTATTTCCATTTCTAACACAAAGGGAATGGTTGCATTTATGGCTGAAGGCCTTCCGTTAAAATTAGGTCTGTTCAATACACAGTTATAGCGCTATAATTCCACTTTAACTGCCATGGGACCATTCTATGTAATTCTGGGATTTGTACTTTAGTGAGGCTCTAAAGCAGTGGTTCTCAACCTTCTTAATGCCGTGACCCTTAATACAGTTCCTCATGTTGTGGTGACCCGCCAACCATAAAATCATTTTTGTTGCTACTTTATAACTGTAATTTTGCTACTGTCATGAATCGTAATGTAAATATCTGATATGCAGGATGTATTTTCATACCAAATTTGGCACAAATACCCAATACGCCCAAATTTCAATACTGGTAGGATTGGGGTGGGGTGGGGATTGATTTTGTCATTTGAGAGTTGTAGTTAATGGGATTTATACTTTGTCATCAAAGAACATTCTGAACTCCACTAACGATGGAATTGAAACAAACTTGGCACACAGAACTTCCATGACCAACAGAAAAAACTGGAAGGGTTTGGAGGACATTGATCTTGAGTTTTGGA
The DNA here is from genome assembly GCF_025583915.1 of Anolis sagrei ordinatus. Classification (NCBI taxonomy): domain Eukaryota; kingdom Metazoa; phylum Chordata; class Lepidosauria; order Squamata; family Anolidae; genus Anolis; species Anolis sagrei. Next base: position 20,062,738 of record NW_026847660.1, on the reverse strand, counting down.
ATTGTAGTTCACCTGCCTCCAGAGAGCACTGTGGACTCAAACAATGATGGATCTGGACCAAACTTGGCACAAATGTTGAATATACTCAGATGTGACCACTAGTGGAGTTTGGGGAAAATAGACTTTGACATTTGTGAGTTGTCGTTGCTGGGATTTATAGTTTACCTACAATCAAAGAGCATTCTGAACCCCACCAACGACAGAATTGGGCTAAACTTCCCACACAGAACCTGCATGACCAACAGAAAATACTGTGTTTTCAATTGTCTTTGGTGACCCCTCTGACACTCCCTTCACGGGATCCTGACCTCCAGGTTGATAAACACCGCTCTAAAGTTCTCTGGCAGAGAATTTCAAAAACCTTTCCTAAATCAAAATGTGTAGATTTCATAAGATGTTGGTATCATTGTTAAAGTGGAATCATTACATTGTGTAGCATGAAAAGACGTCTAAATTCCAAGTCTTTTGTTCATTTTTCCTCTATCTGTATATCAGGATGTGTGCTAGGTGGCTTGTTCAGAGGTTTCTGTACTGTACTTCCCATAACCCTTCACCAATGAGAATGTGTCTTAGGATTGATGGGAGAGTCAGTTAAACAATATCTGTAATGAAACCAATTTCCTATCCCTATTCCAAAGGCTAGTGGCAACTAAGGGACAGTATTGGAAATCAAAGCCTTTCCCCCAGTGCATTTCTAGATGTTCCAAGCAAGAACAAATGGTGTCAACAGCTCTCAACCCTCAGGGGAATTGGGGCAGCGATTGACAGAATCCTCTTCTCATTCTGGTTATTTCACCAGGTCTGGCGCCATGTCACCCCCTACTACTCTCCCCGCCACACATACACACACACCACATGCCGCCAATAGGGTTTCTTCTGTCCCACAGTTATGTCCAGTTTCTGTTGTTCTGGCCCTTGCTAGCCTGAGGCAGAGCTTCTGCTTTTCCACGCTCTGAAAAGCAGCTGGCACATGCATGGCACATGAGAAGCACTTGGCTGAGCCAGCAGCTCTGTGGATGTCAGCAGCTTGGCACAGGGCTGAACACTTGATGGGGATCAGTGCGCACGAGAGGCTTAGGCCAGGCACAAGGGATGGAGAGAGTGATCCAACCACCTCCATTTCAAGAAGCCCCAATGCCTATCAATGTCCCTCCTAACTTCTTGAAAAACTGGATGTGGTTTCAGGCAGTGGTGCTGTCAAAGTAGGACTTGAAGGTAATATTTGGAGCCCTTCACTTGACAAAATGGGTGGGAAGACCTCCAAAACAGTATGGTAGCTTTTCTAAATCTTGAAGCAAGTGAGATACTGTTGTTGTATGTTTCAAATTGCTCCCAAGTACGCTAGCCCTAAGGCAAACCTATTACAAAGTTTTCTTGGAAATGTGTTGAGAAGCGCTTTGCCCTTGCCTCATTCTGGGGCTGAAAGTGTGCAACTTGTGGCGTAATGTAAAATAAACCACGTGTAGTTCATGTTTGATCAGCCCACACACTCACTTGCCAGAGAAAGAAAATACGCCATGCAGATTAACAATAAAGAACTGTGGGAGGTTGTAAATGTAAATAAACAGAAACTTTACCACTGTTTCTGAACCAAAATACACCCTGCAGTATAATAATGTCTCACTCTGATTTGTGTAACAAGTAACAGTAACTTTACTTCAGTTCAAAAGGTCAAACAGAGCAATAATATATACACCAGTCTCTCTGAATTCTTATAGAGAACGGAGGGAATAAATAATCTTTTTAAACAGTCTTTAAAATATGCTTCATGCCTTAGAAATGATCAGGCTTCAGAGAGTTGGCAGCCATTTCCTTCCTGGCTGATTCCAGTTAGCACTCTCTTCACTCTCTGAGGTGAAAATGGCAGTTAAAACCGTTTCTCTCAGCAGCAAGCTAGCGATAGTAGCCAATCTGAATTCTGGCTCCTGGTATGCTCAGCCAATCAGTTGTCAAAACATATGTTTCCAGTCAACCCATTTACATCATGGCCTTTTTACAAATCCCCACAAGAACAAATAGTTTACTCTCCATAGTTCAGAACAACATATGTACAATGTGATCAGTTGCATCAACTCTCATAATGTCCTTTTATGAGAGATTTAAAATGGTCTTTGTCTATGTGGATAAACTCCTTCAGCAGCTCATGCAGCAAGAGCACACTCAAAATTCTCTCTCTGCTTCTCTCTTCAAACTGTTTCTCTCTATTCATGCATAGCTCAAGCCCAAACATCAATGCAACAGTATCCAAATTCCCAGGCTTAGCCATCTCCCCGGGCATTGCCCGACCAAGCAGTTTCATGCATCTTATTTTCCAGTTGACACACACACATTCACTGATTCCTTGCATGCTAAGCAGGGATGCAAACCTTGATCTCCAAAGCCATAGCCAAACCACTATACCAACATTGGTTCTCGTGAGATGTGAAGCATTACTATTTTAAATGGGGGGGGGGGGTGGAGGCTGTTATGCTGTTACATGCAGACTCTAAAGTTACCGGTAGTTTATCTGTGCCACTGATTTTGGTAAAAGAGAGTAACCTGCTATCTTCCTATTTTCCTGCTGCCTTCTACTTTGCTAAGCATCATTGTCTTCTCCAGTGAATCACACTTTCTCATGATTTGACCAAAGAATAACAATCTCAGTTTACTCATCTTGGCTTCTGGGGAGTATTCAGAATTGTGGTGGATTGGGTGTTTTCCATGCGATTTAGAAAGTTTTTATAACACCTGACGAATTCAAGTTGATTTGTTAGAACCTTATTTTTACTGTAATAATTGGGGGAGGGGGGGGGAAAGAAGCTGCTTTTCTTTTCTTATTTTTTAACATACATTTTGAAAACAAGTGTGGAAAGAGGTTAAGACTAGACAGTTGGTGGCCATCTGATCGGTCACACTCTTGTTTGCATCAGCAGCCAAGTGGGCCATATCATTCCCCTCGTCCTTTTATCCGCACATATATGCAAAGCTTTGCATAAATCCTGCTGTGTCTATTAAATGATTTGTTAGATTTATTATCACTGGTTTATAACATTTGTGGGCCAACTTGCTAATTACTTCCCTCCATATGCAGGTCAGGAAAGCAGCTCAGCATCCTTTTAAAAACAGTTACACTTTTTTTTTGAAAGCGTCTCACTTCACTTTTTTGTGTGTTTTTTTTTATGTCAGAAGTGACTTCAGAAACTGCAAGTTGCTTCTGGTGTGAGAGAATTGGCTGTCTGCAAGGACGTTGACTAGAGGACACCTGAATTTTTTACCATCATGTGGGAAGCTTCTCTCATGTCCAGTTGACACACACACATGCATATAATAGTGTCTTTGCCATCAGTGACAACAGTACTGGTAAACAGCTGATCTATGTGTTAGAGGATCTTCACATAGCAAGGACGTCTTAAATATCATTTTACTCTGACATACTATCTCTTAAAGCAAAAGATTTCCTGTGCCTAGTCCTCAAAATAGAATATTAAGCAATGTCCTCTGAAATATTGTCATTTGCGAAATTTTGATGGTATGCATCCTGTTTAGCTAATTTCAATGTCAGGGTCTTTATTCCCACTCCTCAATCTTCTTCCACGTTACAGGACAAATCAGTTTATGGGTTTTGCTTTCTCGATAGAATAGAAACCCCGATGCAGCCTCCTGACTTCATTCTAGTCAGAGGAAGGTAGTTTCTTCGTCATTACAGTCTGACCTTGAAAAGAGCGGCTTCCCTAAGCATTAATAACCTATCCAGAGGCAACTTAAAACTTCCAGCAGAACAGGGTTGTGTATTTGCTTTCCGCTCCCCTGGATTAATTACAGATTAAAAAGTGGCTTTAAAGTTCAACTCAGGGTTTGTCTACATGGGGAAGTGGGCTTAATCTTTATTAACTTGGGTGCGGATTTGCTATAGGGACTAAACCCCATGCTTACATTGAAATTGGGAAATTATGTGTGCTCCCAAATACACAGACACACACACAAGCTCTGCAGCTCCACGTACCATCACAGTGTTGGGAATGGTTCAAATTTTTAAAAAGGGGTGAGAAGAAATGTTTGAAAGATATTGTTCTAGCAGAGCTCTTACAAATCTGTCATTTCACACATGTATGTATAGCTCCCCTTATGTGCTAACTATGGAAGTCTACATTTATTTATGGAAAAGGACACACACAAACCAATTCAGTGTGATTAGTGGTTTAAGGATTGGACAAGGACTCTGGAGACCAAGGTTTGCATTCCTGCTCGGTCATGAAAACTCACTTGGTAGGGCAATTTATCACATTCTGAAGCAAGTGCGATAATGTGGTGTCCCTTCAAGTTGTTTCCAACTTAAGTTGAACCTAACCTATCACAGGGTTTTCTGACAATACTAGTTCAGATAGTGTTTGCCTTCACCTTCCTCTGAGGATGAGAGAGCATGACTTGCCCAAGATCACTCAGTGGCTTTTCATGGCTAAGTGGGGATTCAAACCCAAGTTCAACATTTCCTGTGTCCAATGTTCAAGCCACCACCTTCCTACATTGTAATGGCTTTGAATAATCAATGAATAGGCTGGAACTCACAAACTTATTTAGCTGCAATTTCATTCATCAGTTGGCAGCCCTAGGCATCAAATGTGATATCCCATTTGATGACTGCAACATCAAGCACATAAATAATTTAATGCTTGTTTAGATGGGAACCACGAATCAAAAGAAAAAGGTGTTTTTCTGGCACCATGAAAAAGAGTATTTTGCAATATAGCCTCTAAACATCCTTTGCAAACCACTGCAGGGGGGCTTGTGGTCTAAACAGAAAGGGGTCTCACTTTGCCAGTTGGGGGAAATACAACTTCATCACACTAGAGAACGAATGCACTTTAAATCCAGTTGCTGCCTCCTGCAGAATTCTGGGGTTTGTAGTTTAGCAAGGCTGTTAAAGGCTCCTCCCTAAGCTACAAACCCCAGAAACCTGCCGGAGGCAGCAACCGGATTTAAAGTGCATTCATTCTCTCGTGTGATGAGGCCCATAATCTTGTCACTGTATTGTTGTAGGTTTTTCAGGCTATATGGCCATGTTCTAGAAGCATTCTCTCCTGACATTTCATCTGCATCTAAGGCAAGCATCCTCAGAGGTTGTGAGGTCTGTTGGAAAATAGAAAAATGCGGTTTATATACCTGTGGAATGTCTCGGGTGGGAGAAAGAACTCTTGTCTGTTGGAGCTAGGTGTGAATGTCACACCTAAAAACTCTCAGGCCATCAAATGCTAATCAAGGTGGCCAATTGAAACATTCACACCTAGTTCCAACAGACTAGAGTTCTTTCTCTGACCCGGGACACTCCACAGATATAGAAATCCAATTTTCCTAGATTCCAACACACCACACAACTTCTGAGGATGCCTGCCATAGATGCAGGTGAAACGTCAGGAGAGAATGCTTCTAGAACATGGCCATGTAGCCCAAAAAACCTACTATAACCCAATCTTGTCACTTCTTGGACCCTAGCTTTCCCTTGTCTATCAAATGATGTATGAAAATATAGGAACCGACCTGAACACAAAGCAAAAATATTTTAGAAGTCCTGGTGGTTTTCAATGCTGCCAACAACTACTATCTGCACTTCCCAGGAAATAGCATACTATTGAACTCAAAGGGGCTCACTTTGAGTTATTACACATGTGGGGTCATGCTGGATGTGTTCTAGCATAAGTTAAAAATAAATCCATGCATTAATTAAATAAATCTCCCTTTCCCAGTTTAATCTACTAGATGACTCTCAGACAGCCCAAGAATCCGGACTCCCTTTCATTGGTCCAAAACACCACAGTTAAAAATTAAATTATTTAATTAAACTTCAATTAAATCAGGATAGGAGAGAGAACAGGGAAGACTGGCATGGAACAGAAACAGATGGTGGGCAAGCCCGTAGCCAGAAATAAATTGCGGGGTGGGTGGGTGTTGAAACAATTTTTTTTTAGCGAATAATGAAGAGTAGGTCCGTAACACAAAATAATTTAAATTCTACGACTCCTTCTAGATATTTATATAGACTTAATTAAATCAAATTCTGTTTTAGCTGCAAAGTTTCAAGTTTTTTAAAAAAATCTGAAAATGACACTTAATTGGTAATTTAGTGGTTACAAAAGAATGCCACAACACCTGTTGGAAACACTTGAAAACTATGTCAATACACTTCAACAGAAATCAGGCTTCATCAATAAACTTTGGTGGACACTCAAGAGTGAAAGTCCAGGCAGTCTTTCTTGCCATTGAACTTATGTATGTTTCCAAATGTTTAAGACTTGAAAACAACTTTTCATTTAGAGCTGTTGACACTGGCAATGTTGCAGAAATCTGGTTTCTTCACATTCAGAATAAAAATTTGCCTATCACAAACCAGATATGCTTCCAGTGCATTTGATGGTTTTTCAGCAGGTGTAATCTTTTTACATTTTCTACACCACAGGTAAAAGTCTTCCATCAGTGTGTCAATGTCTTGAAGGCATTCGTTGTTAAGTTCTGTGCACTTGTTCAGGTTGTATTTTAAATGGCCACAATTAATAGGGAGAAACACCTGTATTTCCTGAACGACTTCCTTATTCCTTGTAAACCTTTCTTGAAGCTGACTGCAAAAAAAGTCCAGAAAAGGGATGTACACATTTTATTGTTGTTGTTTATTTATTCAGTTGCTTCCGACTCTTCGTGACCTCATGGACCAATCCCTGCCAAAGCTCCCTGTTGGCCATTGCCACCCCCAGCTTCTTCAAGTTCAAGCCAGTCATTTCATCCATCTTGCCCTTGGTCGGCCCCTCTTCCTTTTTCCTTCCATTTTTCTCAGCATCATTATCTTCTCCAAGCTTTCATGTCTTCTCATTATGTGGCCAAAGTACTTCATCTTTGCCTCTAATATTCTTCTCTCCAGTGAGCCATCAAGCATTATTTCCTGGGGTATAGACCAGTTTGATCTTCTTGTGATCCAAGGCACTCTCATCTATCTTCTTCTTTCTTTTCGCTCAGCCTTACTTATGGTCCAGCTCTTGCATCCATAGGTTACTATGCAGCGGTCGGGAACCTTTGGCTCTCCAGGTGTGGTGGACTTCAACTCCCACAATGCCTTGAGGCTCGGCACTAGCGGGCGGGGCCGAAGCGGCGAGGAGGCGCGTTGCCCGCAGGGGTTTCCGCCCGCTCTCTCCCTCCGAGGCCAGCCTTTGCTGCCCGTCCTCCATGAAAAAGAGCCTTGGAGAGCCATAGGTTCCCGACCGCTGCTATAGGGAATATCATTGCTTTAACTATGTGGATCTTCATTGCCAGTGTGATGTCTCTACTTTTCACTATTAGCCTATAATATTGTCAGAATGTTGCTTTTAAAAATCTGTCCTGAGCAGATGCAAGAAGTCCTAACTTCTCCATCCATAGATTCCACCATTGATCTTGCTGAAATTCTTTCATAGATTCTCTGCATATCTCCCTGGCTTTTTCTAAGAGACTGTCAACATGTTGCAGACTACAGAAAATGTCCATATCTAATCTTTGTAATATTTTGTTAAGCCAAAGGGATGATTACATAAGTTTTCTTAGGATGTGTATAGTTACTACAAAGTGAGCATTCAGAACAGCTAAAAAAGATGTCCAACTTGGACTCTGTTGTATAGAGGACTCTTTCTTTAGATTTTCAAGTGTTCTAACTACCACACTGTACAGTTCAACAAAACATAAAACTGCATCATGTAAAACCCAAAAGTTTCACTAAGTGGCAACAGGTTGTTTACTCTTGAATCAGGGAAACAGTCTTTTATATTTTTCTTCAACTGTTTCAGTCTGATGGATGATGCTCTACAGAAATTGCTCGTAGATAATATTGTTCCTTGGCAGTTTTTTGATAGGTGGACACAGCAAGTCTTTGCTAAGGCTAGATTTAGTGAGTAAGTGTTGCAGTGGATGTAGACAGCCATAGGATATTTCTGCGCTATAATTGCCTGTGCACTACGAATATGACCACTCAAATTAGCAGCTCCGTCATAACCTTGTCCACACAAGCATTGCAAGTTCAGCCCATTTCCCACCCCCCAAGTTTTTTTCCAAAATAATGCCTGCAAGTCATCCTCTTGTAATGTCAGTTATCTTCACAAAGCCTGTAAAGCCTTCTCTTATTCCTGCCACTTCAACATCAACGTACCTTAACAAGATCGATAACTGTTTTCAGGTACTCACATCCAAAGTTTTATCTGCCAAAACAGAAAAACACTGTGATGCACTGAATCTTTCAAAAAAAAATTGACTACTGTGTCACAACAAATGTGTATTACTTCATTCTTAAAGACAGTTCTTGTCTGCCAAAAAGGACAATAGTTTCCACAAGTAGCAGAATTTTTGTTCTGTTTTTTTCCTGCTTTTTTTCCTATTTCTTTATCATGATGATAGGTTTCTTTGGCAAAGATTGAATTATATGAACCAGTGGTAGAAACCTCAGTTTCCAAAGTTTCCCCCTGAAATCCAGGTGTTCATGTTTCGGGGTCTTCATCAGTACCCACCGCTGCAGTGGTTCTCAACCTGCTGCCTTCTTGGTCTTCAATATTTGGCTTTTTCTCTTTTGCCATGAACTCAAAAATGTTCAGTTACTTTGATAAATGTTTATGTATCTTATGGAGTCAGCTGGATGAAAGGAAACAGCAACCAACAGGGCTTTAAGTCTTAGTACAACAACTCAAGCTAACAGACAATTGCACAGTAAGACAGCTGTGTTTAGAATGACCCACAGCTACTTTCATGTCTTCTTTTTGTACTCCAGTGAGAGGAATGAGAAGGCAGACATAAGAGGGAGTTCTGAAATGGGGAAGAGCAAGAAAACAGTTATATGACTAGTTTCAGGTGTTTTTTAAAATAATATTTCAAAAACTATTAAAGATAATTGCATGGGGTAAAAAACAAATAGAACTACATAATAAACTCTATAAGTGCTTTCAAATGTCATGAAAAATGTTGATCAGAATCAGAGATACAGCATTTTGAAAGATCTTTTATACATATATTTTCACTTTAAATTGGAAAAATCTAAAAATCAAGATCTATATACCAAACATATTATTACATTTTTAGAAACTATATAAAATACCTTCAATTTGGTATCTAGTTATTCAAAATACTTGATAGTTTAGGAGAAATTAAAGTATAAACTTTTTAAAGCAAGCACAAATTAGCATAGTTCTTATATGGCTGGAAATATCATAAATTGTATTTATGTATAAGTTGTATAAGTTTTTCTTATGGAGTTTAACCTGGGGAGTCCGATTATGATGTCAGTTTCAGTGGATTATGTCATCTTCATGTCAAAAACATTGATTAAACACCCATGATGTCAAAACTTGGTGGCTTGCACCATTTTAGCTATTGATGCTATTGCAATGTAATTTGATGGAAAGATGGTAATGATAAAGTGAACAAATTATCAAAATTTGGTTGAGATAGTGCTTGCAGTTCTGGAGACACTGTAATCTTGCTTCTCATAGACTTAGCATGGGGATTTCATTAACCAGCTAGAATTCATGAGTAAACTAGATTTTTCAAACGGAAAAAATTCGGAAAAACCCATAATCCCCACCCCCAGCTATGGGCTTGATGGTGGAGTGCATGTTTTCACTGCTTTATCCAAGGACAACACACAAGTCTGAAATATTCATTTCTTATACTTTAATGATGGTCTCCATTTACCTGTGTATCTATGTGTGCCATCAAGTCGGCTATCGATTTATAATGACACCATGAATTTCATAGAGTTTCCTTAGGCAAGGAATACTCAGAAGTTGTTGTTTTTTTACTACTTCCTTCCTCTGAAATATAGTCTTTAGCAACAGATATTCACAGACAGCATCCCATCCAAATACTAACCAGGACTGACCCTGCTTAGCTTCCAAGATCAGAAAGAATCTTAGGGTGTTTTGGCTGTCTAGAAGTAGAATTCTTTGCAAGCAGAATCATTGCAGAGCAGTCAGAATACAGAAGGCAGGCAGCCTAATAGACTTAAAATTATTTAACAATATGATTTCTTTTGGATCGGTCTACTAGGAGCCCTTCCACACAGCCATATAACCCAGAATATCAAGGCAGAAAATCTCACAATATCTGCTTCGAACTGGAATATCTGACCCCACACTGTCATATATTCCAGTACAAAGCAGACAATGTGTAGAAGGAGCCTCAGCCACCTTGGTGAATCGTCAAAAATTCTGGGGCTGGATCTACACTGTTATATAATCCAGTTTCAGGATGCATGCAGATATGCATTGAACTGGATTATATGGCAGTGTAGTTTTATATAATCCAGTTCAATGCAGTTTATCTGCATCCTGAGACTGAGTTATATGGCAGTGTAGATCCAGGCTGGGAGGTGAAGTACCTAGAGAAGCTAAGCTAGAGAATCACTGTTCTAGGGTCTTTTCAACACAGTTTGGAATTGCATTATATGGTCATTGTAGACCCATATAATGCACTTCAAACAGCATTATATCAGTCTACATCAGGTATGGGCAAACTACACCCTCCAGGTGTTTTGGACTTCAAATCCCACAATTCCTAACAGGAGTTGAAGTCCAAAACACTTGGAGGGCCAAACTTTGTCCATGCCTGGCCTATACTGACCACATAACATAGTTCAATGCAGTTCAAACTGCGATATGTGGCATTGTAGACCCAGCCATACTTTCAACAGTGCATCAGAGACCATATTTAACTGAAGAGAAAGAGTTCAAAACAGAAAATGTGAGATTTTATTCTGATGTGTGGATGGGGCCTCTAAGGGCCCTTCTGCACAGCCCTATATCCCAGAATGTCAAGGCAGAAAATTCCACAATATCTGCTTTGAACTGGCATATCTAAGTTCACACTCAGATAATGTGTAATTTTCTGCCTTGATATTCTGGGATATTGGGCTATGTGGAATGGCACTAACTGGACTATTGGATAACAATATGCGATCGTTTTCTGGGTGAATGAATAGCTGTATAGCTTCCATAAGCAAAAGGCGTCAAAGCTTTGGTTGATACACCAGCTACACTGCTTTTGAAAACTAGAAGACCTAAAGATGGTATTGCACATGCTTTAAACCTTAAGATAGAACTTCTGCAATGCAGTCTATATTAGGCTACCTCAGTACAAAGTTCGGAAAGTCCAACTTGTTCAAAATATGGCAGCCGAAATGTTTACAAGTACATCTAGAAGTGAGCATATCACACTGATACTAAAATCTCTCTGCTAAATGCCAATTAGTTTTTGGGCAAAGTACAAAGTTTTGCTTGTCACTTTTAAAGGCTTACATGGTTTGGGTTCACAGCTCAACGAGTAACTGTCACCTAGCCATTTTCATCAGGTGCCCCAAGACAGTAGAATGACCTGCCAGAAAAGCTTCAACAGCTAAGCAAGCTGTTGGAATTTAAAGCACAATTAAAGACCTATCTGTCATTCATAGGAATGTAAACTTACATTTTATTAGTAGAAATGATTTTAATGTGTTTTAATTTTATGCCTGTCTTGTTAATGGTCTTGTTTTTGTCTATGTATTTTAACTTTATTGTGCTCACTTCATGTCTTGAGGAGAGGCAGATTATGACTGCTGTTGTTGTGATGATGATGATGAAACAAAGACAGCATTGATAATGCATGAGGCAGGCATGTAGCCGGGGTGGGGTGGGGGGGTAGCCGAAGTTCTCAGAGTGGTCTGCGAGAAGGCGTTACTGGTACATTATTTAAACTGTTATGTTTATTCATATCATGATCTGATCACCATGCTCAATATATCCTATATGCATGGGGGTATTGGGATAACGATACAAAAGGTTTGCTAGGGTAGATCCTCACCCCCCCCTTGAAACAAACTCAGCCCCCCCCCCCACCAATCCAACTCAGCACCCTCCGAATCAAAATCCTGGCTATGGGCCTGGCATGAGGGAATACATATGCCTCTGTGCCATCCATGTGCTGGTGGCTGTCACTTCTTCTGAACCTCTTCGTGCTTAGGATGGGCCCTCTCCCACCCTCCCAGTCCCTGCCTCTCTCCGATGCCTAGATCCAGCCGGGACCAGAACAGTTTAGTGTGTAGTGTCCTTTGGGCAGCCAATCAAGGGCAGCTGGCCTCTGGCACCAACAGCAGGGTTTTACTCCGGCTTTCCGGCCCTGATAATTAATCAGACCAGGAGCATGGCTTTAGGAGATGGACAGATAGCCTCTCTCTCCCCTCCCCACCATGCACACCAAGCAAACAGATGCAGTTCAATCTGCTTGCATTACAGACCAGAGAAAGCCAGAACTCTGGACCATAAAAATCCCATATTTTATGACCCTTCCTCTATTCTGAGATTTTTGCAACTAGAATCCCTCACTCAGAACAGCCGGAGGGGAAAGGGGCAGAGGTAGAGTATTTCTTTGTCATTTTAAAAAAAATCACTTCTTAATCATCTTTCTACCTACTCAAAATGAACATTGGCTTTTAAAATAAAATAAAAAATCAATCTCCCCTCTTTCCCACCCCCCAAAATCACCAAAATAATAGTTCCAGACAGACAAGTTAGCCGGTTGATATTCGCTAAACAATAAATAAACTGGTCTTTCATTCTCTCTGCGAAGCATGGAGAAAAGAATAAGGTAGAAGCCGGATGCTTCTATTTAAGTGGCATGTTTTTTGGCGTAATGTAAAATAAACCACGTGTAGTTCACGTTGGATCAGCCCACACACTGCCTTGCCAGAGAAAGAAAATATGCCACGCAGGTGAACAGTAAGGAACAAGTAGTTTACTTTTCTTTGTTCAGAACAACATATGTAGAATATGATCAGTTGCATCAACTCACTAAATGCCCTTTTAGATAGATTTAAAATGGTATTTCTTTGTCCATATTAGAGACCTTCTTTCAGCAGCCAAGAAGCAAATCACTGTCTCTCTCTGCTTCTCTCTTCTCTCTGTACATGCATAGCTCGATCCTGAACAAAACTGCAACAGTATCCAAAAGTTCCAGGCTCAGCCATCATCCCATGCAGTGCCCGATCAATCGATCAATCAGCTTCATGCATCTTAATTTGCAGTTGACACACACACACTCACTGATTCCTTACATGCTCCAACATGTTTGGGGTTTTAATCTAAACTGGTGATACTCAAAACTTTGGTCCGCCAGATGCCACTACTCAGAAAAGGGCCCTGAGAAAAGGACCACAACTAATGTGGACAGCATAAGGAGAGAGATATATGCCTTAGCTGGTTTTTTTTTTAAAATCTCGATACTAACTATCCCAGATGCATTAAAATTCAGTTTACAATCTTATGGTTCTCAAAAGGTATCCACAGTGACCCATATATGCATTGCCAAATAAAATGAAATTCTTCACCAAAAAGGAGGGATTCAGTATTTGGGTTCAGTACTATGGACAGCTTCTTTAAAGTTCAAACTGAAACTTGGTGTAGATTCACCATCCCACAGCATAGGACATGGACTGTCTTCAAATCTGTAAACTATGATAAATGAACATGAACAATTAACAAAATAAACAAACAAAAAGATGGTGGAAAATGGTTAGAAAGAGGGTTAGAAAGGGCAATCTGTTTGTCCCCCGGTCCTGAAAAATCCTTGAACATCAAATTGCAAAGCCTCCTTTGGAAATAGCTTCCATTTCCTATGGAACAGAAGGCAGAATATGATGGATTGTGCATCACATAGCAAAAATAGAAAGATTCGGACATTCTAGCGTGATTAATGTGGCTTGCATTTACACCCTAAAAGATAAAGAAGGAAAAAGTGCAAGTAAAATGTGAGGACAAGTGACTATTTATGTATTCTGGATCGAGCCTGTGCTGGGTAGATTGGAGTCATTGTTTCACTGCGTGGCCTTTTGCAACATATCAGCAAAATGACAGAACATATTGTTCTTGTTTCACATAGGAATGCAGGGAATGACAACATCTTACAAAAACACATCGTTGGCAGCCACACACTATTGCATCCCATATGTGTTGACCTGATAGGCATATGCACRCTACCTTCTATGTGCTACCCCAAGAGTGGTAACCATGTACCTTCCAGCTACTGATGGATTATTACAACTCTCCATGTTATTTCCCTGCTGGGACATGCAGTCCAACAAAATGCGGAGGGATGCATGATTCCTATYCCTGTGCCACTCCCTTAGTGMTAAATCCAATTCTTAATYCMAAACTAGAGCATATTTCCMAACTCTTCMCAGATGAAAACTGSRYGAGTCGGCCCCAAAAGATTGTGATCAGGCAATGAGAGGGCAAAGACTATWGAGTTAGAACAAACTTTCAAGGAGAAAAATTGTTGAATTTATGYATTKGGTTTWGGAAGGACAAGACTACAYCCTTTCCCTTTTTTCCTCCCYSSTGTTGAATTTMTTGGGTGCAAACTACTTTTGCATTTYGAAGTCAGTTTGCAGCAAWTGAAGTAAGTCAAGGATGAAGAGGGAAAGTAGATGGGAGRAAGGAGAAACTAGGATATTTTAAAWAYTGCTGGGAAAAYRGCAKGGGACTAAATGCAGCTRTCCATGTGTCCTAGTGTCCTAGAGTRAAATAATGTGGATGRGCTCCTGGCCATTTTTTACTCCTGCAAGCACCAACACATCTGATWCAACTGGAAGTGACACCATATTGTTTCCAGTGWTTATTTTTCCAACAATTTTRACCTATGTATTTGARGGTGTTAWAGGGARSCTCGTTGGCATAGTAGGCAGTACATCAGTCTCATAATCTGAAGGTCRTGTGTTCGAATCTCACACGAGGCACACCTGAAACATTTTGCAATTAGAATTTAAACTCCCTTTTGGAGCCCTTGGTGGCACAGTACATTAAACCACTGAGCTGCTGAGCTTGTTGATCGAAAGTTCACAGGTTCAAATTCGGGGAACAGCGTAAGGCCCTGCTGTCAGCTCCAGCTTCTGCCAACCTAGCAGTTCAAAAACATGCAAATGGGAGTAGATCAATAGGTACCGCTCCAGCAGGAAGGTAATGGTGCTCCATGCAGTCATGCCGGCCACATGACTTTGAAGGCATCTATGGACAATGCTGGCTCTTTGGCTTAGAAATGGAGAGGGGCACCAACCCCCATAGTTCAGACACAACTGGACTTAATGTCAGGGAAAAACCTTTACCTTTACCTATAGTTTTGAGATACAAGGGGCCAGGAGATTGGAGGCAAAACCATTTCATTTCAGAGTATTTTTAAGCCAAGGGGTGTATAAAAAGCGGTCAATTTCTTCTGGAAAAATGAATTTGGGAGAGCTTCAGAGGATACAAATTGGTATCCCCCACTTTTTCCATCACTACAATGAGGGAAGGCTGAGCGAAGGAAGATAGATGCTTTTGAGCTGTGGTGTTGGAGGAAAGTTCTGAGAGTGCCTTGGACTGCGAGAAGATCCAACCAGTCCATCCTCCAGGAAATAAAGTCCAACTGCTCATTGGAGGGAAGGATACTAGAGACAAAGTTGAAGTACTTTGGCCACATCATGAGAAGACAGCAAAGCCGAGAGAAGACAATTATGCTGGGGAAAGTGGAAGGCAAAAAGAAGAGGAGCTGACCAAGGGCAAGATGGATGGATGGCATCCTTGAAGTGACTGGACTGACCTTGAAGGAGCTGGGGGTGGTGACAGCTGACAGGGAGCTCTGGCGTGGGCTGGTCGATGAGGTCACGAAGAGTCAGAGATGACTGAACGAATGAGCAACAACAACAACAATGAATGAAAGGGAATTTAATAACTCAATACATGTAAGTTCCATTGATTCCGTGAGCTAATAATTGGATTTTGAGTTTACAGATTTGTCTGGGTACAACTGTATAGACAATAGACAATTTCCACAAAAGTTCTTCAGAGCCTCTCCATTTGCTGTTGTCTAGATGTTCAGGCAAGCACTTCCAATCATTTTGAAGTGTCAACACAATTTGATGTTATTAATTCAAACACAGAGTCGTTCAGTAGTTTGAGTGCTGGACAAGTATTCTGAGAGACCAAGTTTAAATCACCTACTACTCAACTATGGAGACCCACTAGATGACCTTGGGGCAAATCACAGACTCTCCGTCTTAGAAGAATGCAGTGACAATCCTGTCTGAGGGAACCTTGCTGAGAAAACCCCATCTTAGGGTTTCCATAACTCAAAAATCTTTTGAAGGCACACAACAACAAGTACCACTAAATGGCCTGGAGATGGTTGATTTGATCCTTAAACCCAAGGAGAGTCTTCTTTTAAGAACACTAAATGAAGTATGAGTGTCACTTCTTATCTTGGCACTTATTATTAATGGCACAAAATTACCTTGGACAGCCTCAAATACCCAGCATATCCAGGGAAGACCTTTTGCCATTGGTAGCTGGAGGGGTTGAGATTACAGCTTCTTTTTGTCCTTTGTCTCTCACACTGAGGCACGTAGGCATACCTGGGGAACCTGGGGCCTTATCAGATTTCTGACAGAAATGGATTGGTCCCTTATCTCTCTCTGATGAGAACAATGGCCACAAAATTATAGAAGTTGCAATGCTCTGCCCTTGAGGAGGAAAAGTTGGCCAACTTTAAGAGGTGGGATCCCATGGTGCTGGTCCAATTTGGGGCAGCAACAAGTTTCTGTGGAGGTCATGAAGATGAAAGGATAAGGTCATCTGATGCAAAGCACTTAGGGGAATCCTTCTCAATCAGTGTGAAAAATAGTGCTGGCACTGTAGGCATATTCTATTCATCTTTCAGAGTGTACTCTTGGCATGCTCTGCCCCGTCCCTACTTGAAAAATAATGTTCTTATATAAACTAGACGTACAACTGCCTGCTTTCTAGAAATTCAGTGGCCGGAGTCCAGAGTTTGCCTTGCTTGCATGAGAGAGAAAGCATTTGCTCTGTTCACGCTAGGAATCACAGCTGAATTCTTCCATTTTCCTACCATGATGCAGCATCTTCAGCAACAACATGGGGAAGGATACAAAAACCATCAGGTGTGACTGCACATTGAGCTGTAGTGAAGAGAAGGGACCAAGAAAGTCCTGGTACACAAACAGACATCCACCAAATCTTTTTTGGGATGCATCCCACAGTCTCTAAAAGAGAACTGTCTTCACCAACTTGAGAGCTGTTCAGCAGTTGAACTCTGTGGAGTCTCCTTCTTTGAAGGCTTTTAAGAAGGAGATGGATGGCCATCTATCAGGAGAGCTTTGAATGCAATTTTTTGCTTCATGGCAGGGGGTTGGCCTGGATGCTCCATGAGGTCTCTTCCAACTGGGATGCTTCTGGGATGCTCTTCGAATTGGCTGGGCTGCAACTCCCATCATCCTCACTAAGCACAACCAGTAGGATTACACTATATAACAATATAGTGTTTCTAGTTTGAAAGTGTTATTTCCCGTTTAATTGTGCAATACTTACATTATACTCCAGAAACTTTGTTTTTGTGGCTGCCACAAACTATGTTGAATTGGTGGAGACTCTATGAAATATTCATTGGAAAACTATAACAAAATGTGCTGCAGAATATCCTGAAAAAACTAAGTTTTGCAGTTTAATAAACTTTTCCATGTTTTTATGATAGAACCAATTAGGAAATGCCATTTAAAACTCAGGAACAACAAATGTGTTACATAGCGTTATGGACATTGTAAACTAGCATCCTAAGAAGAACCTAGGTTGTGGAAATCTGGGTGATAGTGACACATTTATTTTCTGGATTATACTCATACCTCATTTTTCAGTCATGATGAAGCAGTTTAATATTAAAAGCAAGACTAAATTTTGTACATTAGTCTCTTCCAGTTTCTCATAGGTATCTCCTTTTAATTATTGCTATCTCTACCCAGCTTAATTGAAAGATGTGGCAAGAAAGTTGGCACTTACAAAAACAACAGGGTTAAACTGCTGAGCTGCTGAACTTGCTGACTGAAACAGTGGTTCGAATCTGGGGACTGGGGTGTTAGCCCCAGCTTCTGCCAACCTAGCAGTTCAAAAACATGCAAATGTGAGTAGATCAATAGGTATTGCTTTGGTGGGAAGGTAACAGCACTCCATGCAGTCATGCTGGCAACATGACCTAGGACGTGTCTATGGACAATGCCAGCTCTTCCACTTAGAAATGGAGATGAACACCACTCCCCAGAGTCGCACACGATGGTTGTTATTTTTGAGAGGTGTTGTCCTCAAGTCATTTATTACTTACACTAAGGCACTATCACAGGATTTTCATGCTTTTGCCTTTCTATGCCTTTCTAAAGTGTGACTTCCCCAAGATGACCAAGTGGGTTTCCATGGCCAAGACATAGTCGATTGCTCATACCATGTTGCCTCTCTTAGCAGTACTTTTTTGGCCTTAATCATTTAGCACAGTTAATTCCATTTAGCATAGATAATTCCAGAGGAAACTCTACTATCTAAATGTCTGGTGGCCCCATTTTGCCAGAGCATTTGGAGAAGGGGAAGGCTCAGTTCCTCCTGCTTTGTCTTGGAGGGCTCAACTCCCCTGCCCTCCCATTCTGGTGTCCATGTCTACACAACTTCACAATATGAAATCAAAAACTCATTCTTTCACTTGTCAAATATTTGTCCGAATGCATTTCAACACCAAAATGTTGACAAAACCCATCTTTGCACCAATTGTGTGGTTACACACTTTTTCGGAAACTGTTCCTACATGGGTTCAGTGACCACATGGAAACACACTCCCCAACATTTCAGAGATGAAAACTGGGACACATATCTCCAATATCACAGTGTGGTCAAGATGCCAAAAGCTATTAAGAGGAACAGCACAAGATAGCAGAAGCTGTAGCAGTTTGCTTTTGTCTGAACCCACCCCTCCTCCTTGCTGAGTTAATGGAGCATGGTATGTTTTTTGCACTTTGAACTCCTTTTGCAGCAATGGAAGTAAGCTGAGAACAAAGGGGGAAAGTGTGAGGCCGAGAGAGAAATTGAGAATTTTTTAAGCAGCTGGAAAAGTGCAACCATGGAGAGTTAATTGGAGCTGTCTCTGCCAAATCAAGGCAGTTGAAGGGTGTGTGAAAGGGCCAGGGCAGAAGCATATATCAGCCCCAATCCATCATTCCCAATCCATCATTCCCATCACTGTTGGATCTGATTAGTCGCCCTTTAAGCCAGAAAGTCCCTCTCCCATTCCTGATCACAGGGAGGATTGCAAGTATAGTCAGCTGAACAAAGGGAGACCCTCCCTCAAGACTTTTCAGCTCAAGTTACAAAGATGAGAGCTGTAGCCAGCAGGTTTGGGGCAGATAAGGGCAGATGAACCTGCCCCACCTCTATTCTTTGAAGATCTAAAGCAAGAGTGAGAAACCCTTTTCAGCCCAGCAGCCAAATTTCAGCTCCCGCAAGGTTCTCACGGGCCTGTCTTTGATGGATGGGGCCAAAGGAGGCACCAAAAATATCAGCATCTTTTATCTTAAAGTTCTTCCTGCCAGTAGCAAATCTATTATATACAATGGTGTAGTCCCATTGTAGTGTAATAAAATGAGGTTCCTTATGTAAAATGGCAAAACTAAGGTTTGCTTTTTGGGATTATTATTATTATTATTATTATTATTATTTCTCACCCATCTCTCCTTGTGGCTTGAGGTGGGTTACAAAATAGGTAAAAACACATAATAATTATGTAAAATACACATATTCGATATTAATAAATTTATTAATGCTCCAATCAATGGTCATATGCATTTACACCAATAGAAACAACATGTAACAAGCATCTATACAAAACACTGTAAAATCCAACAATTAAAAACAGAATGCAAGCAAGATAAAACAGAGCGTACAAAATGTACATCATGACGTGCAGTGACACAACTGCGACATGTGCAAGGAACTGCACATTCACTGGTAAGAAGCCAATATAAAAGATCAGTCATGTTAGAAACTTAAGTAAGAACCCCTTAGGGGTAATCAATCCCGCTCAGGCCAGATGAAAACATCCCAAATACACATATTAAAACGTATTTCTACAATGTACATGTATTCAAATACACAGAACAAAGATTAAACTATAGTAAACACAAGACGCGAGGTTAAAATTCATTATTATAACTGCCTGGGTGGGCTGGATAGTTGAATCCATGGATAGGAAACAGTTTTTGCTGACATTAAATCTAGTTGTGTCTGACTCTGGGTTGTGGTGCTCATCTCCATTTCTAAGCCAAAGAGCCAGCATTGTCTGTAGACACCTCTAAAGTGGCCAGCATGACTGCATGGAGTGCTGTTACCTTCCTGCAGAAACGGCACCTATTGATCTACTCAAATTTGCATGTTTTTGAACTGCTAGGTTAGCAGAAGCTGGGCCTAACAGCACGAGCTTACCTCTCTCCCCGGATTCAAACTGCTATCCTTTTAGTCAGCAAGTTCAGCAGCTCAGCACCATCAAGGGGCCCAAAATCCATGGATACAAATGGCATTTTTTAAAGTGATGAGGGGAACCCTTCACAAAATAATGGAAATAATCAAATAATGATCTGTTATGGGAAAACAGGTATGCTCTCCTGGGAAAATCAAAGCATCAGAGTGAAAGCCCAAATGGGTGAGATTTCATTCACTGTTTCACAAACAAAAAGCAGGTCCGGTGTGACCTATCAGCATGAGATCATGGCCAAGATAGCCAAGCTAATAATTGGGAAGAATATACAGAACTCCCATGACGAACAGAAAATATATATCAGTGATTTAAAATTACCTAGGGCCGCCTCTGACAACAGCTGTGCTACAATTGAATTTTTTCCTTTTTGTATCTTCCTTTGGGAAGATAGGGCGGAATATAAATTTATTTATTATTTATTTCGTATATTCGTATCCTGTCCTTCTCACCCCTGGAGGGGGATACAGGACAGCTTCACAACAGGCATTCATTCAATACCAACAGTAATAAATGATAATAGCAATTAAAACAGTTCATTAAAAATTAGATTACTAAAACATTGTTTTAAATCACAAAGATTTAAAATCATACTCCGGTTCAGTCCATTGTCATTCGCACAAATTGGGTCTCATTCTTGATTGCTGCCTTTACTGTTCGAACACTTGGTCCCACAACCAGGTTTTGACTTTCTTTCTAAAGGGCAAGAGGGAGGGGCCAATCTGATGTCACTGGGGAGAGAGTTCCACAGGCAAGTGGCCACCACTGAAATGGCCCTGTCTCTCGTCCCCATCAGTTGCGTTTGTGAGGATGGTGGGACCAAGAGCAGGGCCTCCACCACTGATCTTAGACTTTGCAATTGTTCATACGGGAGATACTTTCGGAAAACTAAACTGAGCTGGAACCATTCAGGGCTTTATAGGCTAAAGCCAGCACTTTGAATTGTATTTGGTAACAGATTGGCAGCCAGTGGAGCTGGCGTAGCAGAGGGATTGTATGCTCTCTGTATGCCGCTCCGGTATTATTATTATTATTATTATTATTATTATTATTATTATTATTATAAAAATCAGATCATTTGAGCGAAGGGTTGAAGCTGTCAGCCCTTCACTCAGGTTCTACCAGCATTTAAAAATAGCTGTTCATTTCAGTAATAGAACGAGGGCATGAATAACAGCAATTATGCTAATTGCAACCTTTTCCAAAAGTCAAATTGGTTCTCAGCATGGTTGTGAAATAAGACCCTATAAGATAGCTGCATGATCTTCAGTTCTACTTTCTTAGCTGTCGTCTGACCTAACCATCAGACTGCACCCTTCCTCCCAGTAAATAGTATTACCACATCTTGTAGGAACTCCTGGTGGTCTAATGGGTTAAACCTTTGTGCCGGCAGGACTGAAGACCAACAGGTAGGAGGTTTGAATCTGGGGAGAACATGGATGAGCTCCCTCTGTCAGCTCCAGCTCTCCCTGCAGGGACATGAGAGAAGCCTCCCACAAGGATGGTAAAACATCAAAACATCCGGGCATCCCTTGGGCATCATCCTTGCAGAAGCACCAGAAGCAACTTGCAGTTTCTTGGGTTTCTCTTGACACAAATAATAATAATAATAACTATTATTATTATTATTATTATTATTATTCACTGGAACTTATGTCACAAGTACCACCTACATACTATGTTTTTGTGTCAGTGTAATAATAATAATAATAATAATAATAATAATAATAATAATAATAATATCTTGTAATATAGGTCTCTCTTTATGTGCCCAAATGAAAAGAGATGACACTTTCTCCTTTCACCCCTGAAACAATTCCCTGTGGTTCAAGGTCAAAGTGCCATAATGGTCCTAGAGGGCTAAAACATGTTTGTCTTTTAAAAAATAAAACAAAAATCTATATACAGATTGCCTTCCACATTTTCAGGTTTGACTTTTGCAGGTTTGCATGCATTTGACTGAAATATTTTTCTCTAGAAATCTCTAGGTCCTCCAGTGTAGTGTTTCACATTCACAGGGATTCTGTGACCCTAATGCCAGGAAACGTGGAAGGCTGACTGTATAGTGAAAGCTGAGATTCTCAAGGTGGCTAATTCAGACCCGCTCCTTATTCCAGTGCTTATCTCTCCCTCCCAAATCTGCAAGAAATGACTGTAGCAAGAGTGCCTCTACAGATGCAGATGGGTTTTGGAGTCCGTCTTAGTATCAAGGCCAAGCACCAACAGCTGTCTTATGTACAAAAAATGTCCATCTGTATTCGTGACCTTGTTTGACATTTCTTGCATTCACTTTGCTGTCAGAGGCTAAGAAAAGATAGGAGGGCTGGGAATGAATTGGGGAAGTGAATTTTCTTATGTAGCTAATGTCCTTGCATAGTTCTTATAGCTATTTGGGAGTGGGGGATGGGGTGATTCATCCTTGTGCACTTTTTGTTTGCTTGTATGTACTACAGTAGAATCTCACTTATCCGACATAAATGGGCCAACAGAACGTCGGATAATTTATAAACGAAAATGTCGGATAATACGGAGTCTCCTACTGTTACCCATCCAACGCAGCGCTAGACACCTAGAATACTAACAACAGGGATTCAAAGGGTTAAGGCAAGACAATGCCTCGGGGCTAAAGCAGCCCAACAAGAAGTGCCCGGATACGGAAGAAGAGTGTGAAAATCACAGAGGGAAGCACAGAGGATGCTTCCACTCCTGGTCCTGCCTCTTTTCTCCCTTTCCTCCCTCTTCCTCCTCCTTATCTTGCCTTTCTTACTTATTGGGAATGGAGAGAGAGTTGGGGAATGCTCCTTTCATGGAACGGGAAATGCTGGAGGAAAGAGGGGGCGTTGGATAAGACGGAATGTTGGAGAGGCAAGGGTTGGATAAGCGAGACTCTACTGTATATAAGTCTTAGAGGAGTCCTTCTTCCATTGATCTTGGCCAGGGGAGTGTTTTGCAATCTAGGTGCCCTATATACTGTATTAGTCATGTGGATGTTTGTTTATTGGCTAAGGATAGTTCAGGTAGAATTTGTCTGGAGCTGCAGACTGTGAGCTGGACTTGAGTGTTTCTCTGTTATGCATCATCCTTTCTATTATTTGACATAAATAAAATATGCTATTTGTCCTGATACCTAAATGCACCAGGTCCTTTTAAATCTTGGAAACCCTGGTATTTGGAGGGGAGACTGCCAACCAATACCAGGTAATGTAGGCTATATTTCAAAGGAAGGAACTAACAAATCCCTTCCTAAGTATTCCTTGCTTCTGAAAAACCTAACTTGATGGAGTCACCATAAGCCAAAAGGCGATTTAAAGGCATGTATTCTTATACAGAACAGTCTCACTTATCCAACATAATCAGGCCAGCAGAACATTGGATAAGCAAAAATGTTGGATAATAAGGAGGGATTAAGGAAAAGCCTATTAAAAATCAAATTACTTTATGATTTTACAAATTAAGAGCCAAAACATCATGTTTTACAACAAATTGACAGAAAAAGCAGTTCAATGCACAGTAACATTATGTAGTAATTACTGTATTTAGAAATTTAGCACCAAAACATCGCAATGTATTGAAACAGCCTCCGGGTGGGAGGTAGATTGTGTTGGATAATACAGAACGTTGGGTGAATGAAGGTTGAATAAGCAAGACTCTACTGTATCTTCAAGTTGTTTCCATCTTATGGTGTATCCATATTTAGATAGCTTATGCTATGCCAGTTATACATATTAGTGTCAGAAATGAAAAGACCTGAAACTTCTTCCAGTTGTGACACAGACAGCAGCCCTTGACTTTTCTGGCAGAAGTCTGGTTATATCCAGCCAGTGAATTGCAGGGAGGAGGGAGAGGCTGAAGTGTGTGTTTTGGGCCAGAAATCTTGTCTGAGATTAGATATTGACTTTGTCATGAAATTCCACTTATCCAAGCACTAAGCCTAGTGTCAGCTTTATTTGGAAGCATAAGCTTCCCACACGTGTCTCTCTCTCTGTGCAAGTAAAGTGTGTGGGGTGGGAGGGAGGCACCAGAGCAGGATGCTACGTTGAGCCAAGACTTGGCACTAAGAATGGCTTCAAGCCCTGCAGTCAATTTCAGAGGCTATACCACACACTGAACAATGGAAAACGTATTTTGTGTTGGAAAAGCTGTTTGTCTGATGAAGTGATTGCTACCTAGGAGCAATAATCTCATCAGAAAGCATTAAGTACTAAGATCTTCAGGCACAACATTAAGTGAAGATGGATACATTTACTGCTGTTCAAGTTTTCATGTACAATTTATACAATGGTGCAAATTCAATTTTACACTTTTGTGGGGCTCCGCTGCAAGTGAGACAAAAGGGTCAGGTGAAAACCTCTACCAATAATTTGTTAGAGTTTCCAAGACTTAAATATTTTGTTGGTGCAACTTGAAAAGGATCTCCAGAGAGCCTTCTATATTTACTGACAGTATAGCCCATGTATTCACTGGGGAAAAGTTCCTAAACTTACTGTGGAAACAAGAAATTATGGATAACAGTGAACCCTATTGAAATGAACAACTTTACGATAATGTCACACTGAAGAAGTCTGAAAACTCCTAGAGAGGTATCCTCTCAAAGAATTTACTGGGTTCTCCAATGTAACTCTTTCATAACTTCTGGCAGAATCAAACTATTGAATCACCTAGAGGACCGAGAAAATTCCTACAATGGCCACATTTTGTCAGGTACAGGGAGGTGAACTTGCAAACAGGTACAGAGGTTGTATTGTACTTAGCTTCCTCCTTCCTCTAGTTCTTATCGCAACTCAGCTCTGCATCCACTATTATTTGCCATCCTAATCAATCTCTAATGTTGCTTGACCACACGTGTTCCAATTTTCATCTGTGAAATGTTGGAAGATATGAGGCAGTAAAGGTAAAGGTTTCCCCTTGACATTAAGTCTAGTCGTGTCCAACTCTGAGGGTTGGTGCTCATCTCTATTTCTAGAGCCAGCATTGTCCGTAGATGCCTCAAAGGTCATGTGGCCAGCATGACTGCATGGAGTGCTGTTACCTTCCCGCCATAGCGGTACCTATTAATCTACTCACGTTTGCATGTTTTCAAACTGCTAGGTTGGCAGAAGCTGAGGCTAACAGCGGGAACTCACCCCGCTCCCCGAATTTGAACCGCTAACCTTTCAGTCAGCAAGTTCAGCAGCTCAGCAGTTTAACCCATGTGCCACTGGGGGCTATGGGGTAAACAGTCAGATAATTAAAATAATGGAGTAAACTTTCCATATAATTTAGTTCTCAGCTACCATAGCAGTCACTCAACTACAGTCTTTCACTGATAAAGCTGTAACTCAATGTTTATTGACTTTTCTCTCTCCATCACAACTCAAGACATCAAGGGGAGAAAACGCCACTCAATCAAGTTTGGCGGTTTGTTTTTTAACTATTCTTTCCCCTCTACTCTCTGTTGTCATGCTGCCTTGTGCACTAGAATGCCTGACGGATTTAGCGATCTTTAAGACTTGTACACAATTTTGTGTCTTTGGAGGGGGAGGAGGGAGGAGTGTTGCCCTAATGAAGGCATTACATTAATGTAGAGTTTGGACTAGGAGGGAATTATAAGATGAAAAGAAGAACAAATCTGGGACTGCTAAAAAAGTGACATTTAATTACATTTCCCACATTAATCCCACCATGTACTCTAGTACTCTCCTCAGAAGCTAACACAGTAAAACGTGTGTAAAACACAGCACAAAACAATAATAAAATAAAATATTAAACAAATATACCTTTCTCAAGGACTTGTGTACATGATTTTTAAAAGCCTCTGAGATAGAAAACCAATGTCTAAAATGGATGCAAGACCAGTGGCGTTCTGAATTTCCTGCTCCTTATAGGTGATGGTATCATACCCTCAAGTATTTTGCAGAAAATGGAGACATGTGTGACCAAGCAACATCAGCGAATGTTTAATATAGTGTCAGTCATTAATAAGGAAGAACACACCAGCTAGGAAAGGCTGCAACAGTTTGCTATTGCCTGATCCGCCTGGGAAAGGAAAGATTTCACGCTTCCTTTCTCTCCACCCCAAGTTAATAGAGTGCTGGCTATTTTTAGAGTTCGAGTTCAGTTAGACGCAATTGAAATAAGTTGAGAACTTCTCCACTTTTCACCTTCACAACTTTCTTCATTTGAAATGAGACTCAGCTGTCAATTTGGTCAGCTTTCATCAGTGGAACACCAGTGGTCCACAAGAACAAAACTATGGTCCACGGCCTCACCACTGCCTCGAAATCATGCAGCAATGAGAGTAATTGGTCTTGTGAAACCCTCTTATAGTGCTGAGGCAATGGGGATATTGGGAGGGAAGAGGCTGACTACCCACAAAAGATTACTACTACCACATCAGATCTAGATTATTAAATATGGTTTTCTATGGGCGAGCAGATGGTGACTTTGTTGTTGTTTATTAATTCAGTTGCTTCTGACTCTTCGTGACCTCATGGACCAGCCCACGCTAGAGCTCCCTGTTGGCCAGTACCACCTCCAGCTCCTTCAGAGTCAAGCCAGTCCCTTCAAGGATACCATCCATCTTGCCCTTGATCGGCTCCTCTTCTTTTTTCCTTCCATTTTCCCCAGCTTAATTGTCTTCTCTAAGCTTTCCTATCTTCCCATGATGTGAACAAAGTACTTCATCTTTGCCTCTAATATCCTTCCCTTGAAAGAGCACGTGGGCTTTATTTCCTGAAGTATGGACTGGTTGGATCTTCTCGTGGTCCAAGGCACTCTCACAATTTTCCTTCATCACCACAGTTCAAAAGCATCTATCTTCCTTTGCTCAGTCTTCCTTATGGTCCAGCTCTCACATCCATAGGTTACTACAGGGAACAACATTGCTTTGACTATGCGGATCTTCATTGCCAATGTGATGTCTGTATTCTTCACTATTTTATCAAGACTGGTCATTGCTCTCCTCCCAAGAAGTAAATGTCTTCTGATTTCCTGGCTGCAGTCTGCACCTGCAGTAATCTTTGCACTTAGAAATACAAAGTCTGTCACTGCCTCCATGTTTTCTCCCTCTATTTGCCAGTTATCCATCAGACTGGTTGCATAATCATGGTTTTTTGATGTTTAACTGCAACAGATTTGGTTTATAGTGAAATTGAGTTAATCATTCATGTGAAGTTTAGTTGAGTGGAGCCCCCCGGTGGCACAGTGGGTTAAAGCACTGAACTTACTGACTGAAAATCACAAGTTTGAATTCAGGGAGCTCCTGTTGTTAGCCCCAGCTTCTGCCAACCTAGCAGTTTGAAGGCATACAAATGTGAGTAGATCAATAGGTACCGCTCCAGCGGGAAGGTAACAGCGCTCCATGCAGTCATGTCGGACACATGACCTTGGAGGTGTCTATGGACAATGCCGGCTGTTTGGTTTAGAAATGGAGATGAACACCAGCCTCGAGAGTTGGACATGACTGGACTTAATGTCAGGGAAAACCTTTAGCTTAGTTGAATATGTGATATGTAATTGCATATAGTATTTATGTTCACAAATAAAGCAGTAAATCTGGAGGGAATACTGATACCCACACTGGTGGAAAATGTCAAGGGATTTGGGGGCAATTTTGCTGTCATTCCACTTCCAGGACCTACTATGAAACACACAAAAACCTGGCAAAATTCGAAAAACAAATTGTACTGCTGAATGTAAACCACTGAAATAGGATGGGGAAAGATTTGGCAAGGCTTTTAAAATGTGGCTTTTCCTAGTTTATCACTAAGTTTTAGAGGGAACCTGGAGAATCTGCAAAAATGACCTTCAGGCTCTATGTGATTTATCTGCTGCATTTTGCTATTTTTATAATATGTTGTTGCATATTATCAACATTTGAGATATGTCTTATGTGCATTAGGTCTCATCTTAAGAGAGACATTCTACATACCTTCTAAAATTTTGCAGATGAGATGATGAGTTATGTGATGCCAATCAACAATAGAATAGAGTCAAAATGACAAAAATAACACAAAAGTTAGGAAAGGCTTCAGTAATATGCATTTGCCTGAGTCTACAGGGAAAAAACAATTCCACCTTTTTTCCCCCCGCTCTTTGTAAACTTTGAGGAACTGAAGCAAGCCAAAGATAAATGGAGAAAGTGGGAGGAAGAGAGAGAAACTGGGACATTTTAAAAGCAACTGGAACAAGGGAGGATACAGGACTCATTGGGGCAGTTGGAGGGTGTGAATTCGTTCATTTGACAAAGAAACTGGGATACTTCACCTGAATAGTACTATATGCCAACTATAATATCTTACATGTATAAATGTATTGGTTGCAAAAGAATTTTGACTCTTAAAGCGCACACACTAGATGGTGACCTTTGAGTTGGTATCAATCATTCTCTCTTCCCATGAAGGAAACAGTTTCAGCCTTCTTTCTTCCTCCTGCATTCTTTTCTGCCCTTGGGGCCCAGCTTTGGCTGTAGCTGGTTCATTAGCCTGGGAGTCAGGAGATGCATTTTACAAAGCCACCTTGCCCTCCTTTTTGAGGAAGACGCTTAGCCTATTGGTGTGGCCTGCCACACCCTCCACTTCCAGATAAATATGCCAGGTGTCCCTGGCTTTAGGGAGGCCACGCTTTCTAGCCATACCACGGAAAAGACAAAACCACATCACAAACTCACAATTTAAAACAGGTAAAATTCCCTTCCTGGGTTTGAATGTTTTCTATAGTTTATGGCACACCTTCTGAAAGGGAAATGGGATTTACTAGGCAGATAGTGATGCATGGCCTTCTGAGATAGAGTGGATCAAAGGAAGTGGCCTTTTCTATAGAGCAGTGGTTCTCAACCTGTGGGTCCCCAGATATTTTGGCCTACAACTCCCAGAAATCCCAGCCAGTTTACTAGCTGTTGAGAGTTCTGGGAGTTGAAGGCCAAAACATCCCACAGGTTGACGACCACTGCTATAGAGAGACATTTCTAACTCAGTGTTGTTTGGGATAACTGATAACTCTGATGTCAACAGGGTAGATAATCCATCTGGATTTTAGTCCAAACTTTAAAGGGGCTATCCAAAGTTCTGAGGCTATTTGGGTAGTCATGTTCAGCATCAGAAATAGCTGCTTTGAAGTATGGAGTAAAGGCCAGAGCAGATTGGTTTACTGCTGGTATTGTCCAACAGACTTGCATATTAGCATCTTTTCAGGTCTTTAGGAAGTTCTTTCCAGATACAAGGGACTTTTTTTGTATGTGTCAGGAATGACTTGAGATACTGCAAGTCACTTCTGGTGTGCAAGACTTGGCCATCTGTAAGGACACTGCCCAGGGGACGCCCAAATGTTTGATGTTTTTACCATTCTTGTGGGAGGCTTCTCTCATGTCTCCACATGGGGAGCTGGAGCTGACAGAGGGACTGATCCTGCATACAAACATATGTACTAATCTGCCCCCCAGTCAATTGTACAGGATAGTCCCCAAGTTACAAACAGGATAGGTTCTATAGGTGAATTTGTATGTAAGTCAGAACAGATACCTTAACTACAATTCCAGCCAAGTATGTGTGTCTCTCTGTGTGTGCACATGTGTATGTATATATGTATATTGTATATGCTTTGGGTAGCATAGGGAACTGTTAAACCCCCTGTGGTGTTTGTTTTGCTGTCTATACCCCTGTTCAGAAGATTTGACCTCACTTTCTGTCCTGATGATAATTGGGTTTTGAAAAAAATGGCTTGTTTTGGAAACAAGGATTGGTGATAAAGCTTCAGTGGAGATACCGTTTCCCCATGATAACTCTTTCAGGTATGAATTTCCCTTCCTAGGGATAGTTTTCTCTCACTTCCTGTTGTCTCGAGGCATTTGTAAGTTGAATATTTGATGCCTGTGTTAGACTCAGGAGGAATAAGCTGTTTTGAGAGCCCAATGTCTCCCTTGCAGCCATAATTCTGTAGCAGCTTTTGCATGAAAGGCATACACATAATACATATACATATGTGTGTGTGCCTTCAAGTCCCCTATTGACTCAGGATCCTTTCACACAGCCCTATATTCCAGAATATCAAGTTAGAAAATCTCACATTATCTTAGTGTGGACTCAGATAACCCAGTTCAAAGCAAATATTGTGGAATTTTCTGCCTTGATATTCTGGGATATAGGTCTGTGTGGAAGGGCCGTTATTGTGGCTACATGAATTTCTTATGGTTTTCAGAGACAAGGAATACTCGGAGGTGGTTCTGCCATTTCCTCACTCTGAAATACAGCCTATATTACTTACATTACCTGTTGGCAGTCTCTCATCCAAGTACTAACCAGAGCTGATACCACTTGGGGCCCTTCCACACAGTCATATAACCCAGAATATCAAGGCAGAAAATCCCAAAATATCTGCTTTGAACTGGGTTATCTGAGTCTACACTGCCTTATATTCCAGTTCAAAGCAGAAAATGTGGGATTTTATTCAGCTGTGTGGAAGGGGCCTTAGATCAGACAGGATCTTGTGCTTACAGGATGTTAGAGAAAAAACCAGCAAACATAGTTTCTCTGGGAGATCTTCCAAACAAAAATATAGGGAGCAGAGAAGATGCTAGAAAGGCTTTCTAAAGTTACAAGGCAACATTGTGTAATCAGAGTTTGGAAGTAATTGCAACTATTTACATTTATTTAGGTTAAAAAGGTTATAACAGACACAATTCTAAAATAGTGTAACAAAAAAAGCAAAGTTACTTTAATGAGACAATAAATAACAGTTTATGGTTACTTTCAAAGATTTATTTTAAAGATACTTTATTCAAATGTTGTCTTTCTCATGTCAATCCTAAAAAGTGCTTTTCTTAAAAAAAACAGAATAGGGAAGAGCTCTGCAACAAATTACTCAAGTAGTTACTTGTTTTCATCACTGTAATAAGTAAAAGTCATAAGTTACGGTTTGGCCACTATAGCTAGAAATGAAACAATTGTGTTTTAACTTTTCAAGCCCTGGCTGTGGCTATGATTGTTTGATTTATTTTCTGGTTGACCTCTTGTGTCATTAATAGCTCCAGAAATGTGAAGCTTTCTTGGCATGGAGATGCTCTGATAAAGTCGTACTGTCTGCTGAATATTTGCTTTTGTTTCCAAATGTGCTGAAATGCAGTTGTATTATTTACATGAATTATGTTGCTCTGTTAGGAGGAATATTTCACAAATTAAGTTGCTCTTTTGGGGGAGTGTAATATCAATGTTAAGGCCAACTAGCCAGCAAGCATTGATTTTCAGCAAAATGTTCCAGCAAACACTGAGCAAAGAAAGAACGTAGAGAGTAAGAAACATTGTGGGACAAAATAATGGAAAGTCACCAGTTATCTTGCAGTTGTTCTGCAACCTGCAACTTCTAATATTCCTCAACTGAATGAAAGGATTATTGGGAAGAATAATATTGCGATCCTGCCTAACAACACAATCCTCTATGTCAGTGTTTCTCAACCTGGGGATTGGGCGGAGTCGTGAATGGGGTGTCGTAGGGGTCACCACAGACCATAAGAAAACACAGTATTTTCTATTGGTCATGGGGCTCCTGTGTTGGAAGTTTGGTTCAATTCTATCATCGGTGGGGTTCAGAATGCTCTTTGATTGTTAAGTGAACTATAAATTCCAGCAACTAAAACTCCAAAATGTCAAGTCTCTTCCTCACCACACCACCCCCTCCCTCAAAACACCAGTGTTCACATTTGGGGATATTGAGTGCTTGTATCAAGTTTGATCCAGATCCATCATTGTTTGAGTCCACAGTGCTCTCGGAATGTAGGTAAACTACAACTCAAAAACTCAAAATCAATGTCTGCCAAACCCTTCCAGTATTTTCTGTTGGACATGGGAGTTCTGTGTGCCAAGTTTGGTTCAGTTCCATCGATGGTGGAGTTCAGAATGTTCTTTGATTGTAGGTTAACTATAAATCCCAGCAACTACAACTCCCAAATGACAAAATCACACACACACACACACACTCACCCTGCAACCCCACCAGTATTCAAATGTGGGCATATCAGGTATTTGTGCCAAATTTGGGACAGTGAATGAAAATGCATCCTGCATACCATATATTTACATTACGATTCATTACAGTAGCAAAATTACAGTTATGAAGTAGCATCAAATATAATTTTATGGTTGGGGGGTCACCACAACATAAGGAACTGTATTGAGGGGTCATGGCATTAGGAAGGTTGAGAACCACTGCTCTACATGGTAAGCCCCAAAGAGTTCAGTAGGGATTACTCTCAGGTAACTAAGTACAGAAGTGCAATCTAAGTCTCTCTGTAATGGTGCCTTCAAGTCTCCTATTGACTTGTGGTGTTCCCACAGATTACATATCCAAGGAATACTTAGAGGTGCCACCTTCTGAAACATAGTCTACATCTCTCGGTATTAGAGTTACCGTGGCATAGTAGTTTGGATTTTATAGTAGGAGCCCCCGGTGGCGCAGTGGGTTAAAGCCCTGTGCCGGCAGGACTGAAGACCAACAGGTCGCAGGTTCGAATCCGGGGAGAGGCGGATGAGTTCCCTCTATCAGCTCCAGCTCCTCATGCGGGAACATGAGAGAAGCCTCCCACAAGGATGATAAAACATCAAAATCATCCGGGCGTCCCCTGGGCAATGTCCTTGCAGACGGCCAATTCTCTCACAACAGGATTCTCCTGACACGACCAAACAAAAAGTAGGATACCAGAAAACCAGGGTTTGAATCCCTGCTTAGCCCTGGAAATCCACTGAATGTTCTTGGACAAACCACTTTCTCTGTCTCAGAATAAGGCAAAGGCAAATATTGCCAATGTATAAATATTGCCAATGAGATCCATACCAGATTAGGGTCCCCATAAGCTGGAAACAACGTGAAGGGGCACAAGAACAATAAACCTGGGACTCCTTGACAGTTTTCCATTCAAATGCTAACCAGGCATAACCTTGCTGAACTTCCAAGATCAAATGGAATCTGGTGCCTTCAGGCCTTCAAGTCTACTTAGAAGTAAATCCCAATTGTATTCAGATTGAGCAGAAGCACACTTCTCTGGCCTATACTCCCCATGCAAAAGGATCCTGAAGAACCTTAGAGATTGAGAAAGTTGGTAGCATAAGCTTTCTTAGACTAAGCCAGATGAAACACTCTGTGGATATTACCAAGACCATTCAATGCAGATTCTACCAGACTATATATAGATGTAGACTCATATAATCCAGTTCAGTGCAATTCTATCTACATTGTGAGTCTACACCAACTATACAATGCAGTTTGAACTGGGCCTTGCAGAGTTTTCTTAAGCAAAGGATTCTCGGGGTGATTTTGCCAAATTTTTCCTTTGAAATATAGACTACAGCACCTGGTATTCATCGGTGGTTTCCCAACAAAGTACTAACCAGGACTAATGTTGCTTAGCTTCCAAGACCAGATGGAATCTGGTGCCTTTAGAGTCTTTAAGTTCTTCTGTTCTGAGGCAATAACTCATAAATCAAATGAAGATGGGAATCAAGTCTTTAAGAAAACACAAGTGAGTTAACCAGTTCTGCTTTGCTTGTTAACATGCTGTTATCAAAAACTAAACTTAAATTCTAGAGATGTGACCTCAGGAGCTGCATATCATACATGAGATGATTGCTGTCTTTATCAGATCTTTCTGTTTTCCTTCTCTAGGTTGCTTCAAAGTTACAAGTTTTCACTGTGCCGCATCCTCACCTGCTGACAGCCCACTAAACCAGCTTTTCCTGAACAGTACACAGGCTGGGCCACCAATCCCCCAAGCCCGGCCTAGCCTTGGCCGGGACAAAGGCGAATCCCTCCGAGATGGGGGTGGCCAAAGCCATCCGCCGTCTCAGTGGAGGTGGAGGTGGCGGTGTGGGAGAGCTCCAAGAAGAGGTATCGGTGGAGTCCCCTACCACCTGCCATAATGGCAAGACCACTGTGGCCCGCCAGCGCAGCCGCTTTGTGAAGAAAGACGGCCACTGCAATGTCGAGTTTATCAATGTTTGTGATAAGAGCCAGCGGTTCCTCTTTGACATCTTCACTACGTGCATAGACGTCCGCTGGCGCTGGATGATAATCATCTTCTGTCTCTCTTTTGTCCTGTCCTGGCTTATTTTTGGCTTCCTCTTCTGGCTCATTGCTGCTCTACATGGGGACATTGCACCTGATCAACCACTGGATGCCAAGCCCTGCTTCTCAGAGGTCACTGGCTTCACAGCTGCTTTCCTCTTCTCCCTGGAAACCCAGACGTCTATTGGGTATGGCTTTCGCAGTGTCACAGAAGAGTGCCCTTCTGCTGTCGTGGCTGTGGTTTTCCAGTGCATACTGGGATGCATCATTGATGCCTTCATTATTGGAGCAATCATGGCCAAGATTGCCAAACCCAAGAAGCGCAATGCGACCCTTATCTTTAGTGAGACTGCTGTAGTAGCCATGCGTGATGGGAAACTTTGCCTCATGTGGCGTGTAGGCAACCTGCGAAAGAGCCATCTGGTAGAGGCCCATGTCCGGGCACAACTGCTGAAGGTAAAGGCAAAATCAGTAGGAAGATTGCAAACAAGAAAAAAGTAGAATGGCAGCAAACCATTTCTGGAAATTCGTTTAATTATATTTCTGAATGTCTCAAATCATTATAGTGGTAGACAGAGGGGAGAAAAGATAGGTGCAAGATGAAGGAACGGCTTGTAATCTAGAGGCCCCGTCACATGACACAATTACAGTACTATGACTCCATTTTAACTGCAATAGTAGCTTCTTATGGACTCCTGGGATTTGCAGTTTAGGGAGAGTTATTTAGAAATTTTATCCAAAGAAGTCTGGTTGATTAACCCCAGGATCCCACAAGAGATACTTGTAGAGTCTAAAGTGGAATCATAGTGCAATGATTGTGTGGTGTGAAATGGACTTTGATCAGGAACAGGCAGTTTCATGACTGCAGCAGGATTAATTTTGGCTTTTAGTCAAACCACAATCAGAGCCAGATGCAAAAGAATCAGCAAATAAGAACTTCGGTACTTCTTCTGAGTTTGTTGTGGTTTCGACTCTCAAATCACTTCTGACCTATGTAGGATGTTCTTGGCAGGTGTTTAGCGGGGGGTTTGTCCATGTTCTCCTGAGAGAGTGCAACTTGCCGAAGGGCACACAGTACCGAAACACAGTCCTTCCACATATGAATTCACTCCTTGTACGGTAGAATTAGGTGGGGAAAAGGGAGGCAATTGTGTTGCTTTTGCTGTCAAACAAGAATCTGAAATCCTTGCCAATTTACTACACATCATTCAGATAATAATGACTAGATTCATGCTGCCTACCTCTGATCAAGTTAGGGAAAGAAAGACATGTGGAGAATATGAACATGTGTGGCTTAAAACAGTAAGAGAAATAAACATGGGCATGGTAATTATTACAGTTAATTATAATGGATGAATAAGTGGTGTGTGGAGATAGAAAGGGAAGATTGGAAAGAAAGATGGTCAAGTAAGTGGAAAAAACAGGAAGCCAGGTCACTTGTACATCAGGTTTATTTTCGCCATATTGTGTGTAGGAGATTGCACAGAACTATACTATAAATTAGCAATCATCCAGTAGTAGACCATTAAAGAGGTACAGTTCAATCTATAACTCCCTTCTGCCTTTTCTTTTACAGCCTCGTGTGACCCCTGAGGGTGAGTATATTCCCCTGGACCACAACGATGTCAATGTGGGCTTCGACAGTGGCACTGACCGCATCTTTCTGGTGTCACCAGTGACAATTGTACATGAGATTGATGCTGAAAGCCCCCTTTATGGGTATGGTCCTTCAGATCTGGCTGAGGCTGACTTTGAACTGGTGGTCATTTTGGAAGGTATGGTGGAAGCCACAGCAATGACCACACAGTGCCGTAGCTCCTACCTGCCCAATGAGCTGCGCTGGGGACACCGCTTTGAGCCTGTACTCTTTGAACGGCGTGGCCACTATGAGATTGACTACGAGCACTTCCATCGCACATACGAGGTACCCGGAACCCCAACTTGCAGTGCTAAGGAGCTGAGCGAGCTCAAATACAGGGCACCTCCTGCAGGTGCCACAGCTGCTCGTGCCTCTTTCTGCTATGAGAACGAGGTAGCGCTCAGTTGCTGTCGTGAAGAAGAAGAGGAAGAAGAAAGGCAGGGCAGCAGGCGGGTGAGCCTGGAGAATGAGATGTCCACCACCACGTGACAAGACTGAAGTATTTGAACTGTGGAGGGCCAACAGGAGTTGGGGTAGCACCATCATCACACCTTGTATTGTTGAGCAGCTCAGGCAGCTGGCCAAGAATAATGCTTTCGCACTTCATCCACCCTGTTCCTAAAACACAACTGGCAAAGGCTTTCTGGAACAAGTAGTGGTGTTTCTCCCTTCAACCACTGAGAAAAGAAAAGGCCACTTCTGAGTATTTGGGCCAAAATGACAGCCCTGGTACAAACTGAAGGATTCTCCCCACCACCATTGACAATCCAAGCTATTGAAGAGTTTTAAAGAGGAACAAATAGGGGAGGTGGGGAACAAATGTGAACAGCATGGAAAAATTTGGATTGGGAAAAATTTGGATGTTCCACTGGTCTTTAAAGAGCTGGAATATCACCTGCCATAGGGTAATGTGAATTCTCATTGTGGCTGTTCAGGTTGAATCTTGATGGATTATAACTAAATGATTATTGTATAGAGGTCCAAGAATGAGAGGGATACTTCTCTATCAAGGAAATCTCCCTCATGTGGGTCTGGGCGAAGAATGTCTTATCTATGGGGCTTTATAATGAATGAGAGGCAACAGGGTTCAGTGAAATCTTGGTGAAATTTCAAGGAATTAGGAGGTGTCTATAACTTCTAGATATGAAGGTGGTTTGTTTTTGTAGATTTTTAGTGGTGTGTATTTCTTTTTTTGCTACAAGGGCTAGACATTTTATGCCAAATGGGCGATTTTCTGCACATGATCTTAACCCCCTGAAATGTGTTTGTCAAGCCTAAATGAAAAACCCCTGGCTCAAATTCCAGCAGCAAAAACAAAACAAAACTGGAAAGGCTTGATTAAAAAAACAACCAAGAAACAATATTGCAATTTTATCATGGGCTGAGAATATTTCTAATAAGGTAATATTTCGTTATGAAGAAATGTATACATTGCATAACATGTATCAGCTGCAAAGCAAGTATTCTCATTAAAAGAAATTAAATTAAAACGGTTTCATCCTTCTTATGTTCATTTAAAAAAGGAAAATTGACAGTGTGCAATGAAGAAAAATGTATGCAATGCACAATCATCACTACCACAGCTTAACAGTGGTTCTCAACTTAGGGGTCCCCAGATGTTTTGGCCTTCAACTCCCAGAAATCCTAACAGCTGGTAAACTGTTGTAGGCCAAAACACCTGGGGACCCACAGGTTGAGAAAGGCCATAATCCTATATCACCATATACATTACGTAACTTTATGTATACTTATCTATATTGCTGGCTCACTAAGGAAACTTCCACAATATCCCAGATTATCTGTTTATCCCAGGTTATCTGGCAGTGGATACTGATATATTCCAATTTAAATCAGATAATCTGGGATCAGATCCTGGGATAAAGGACAATGTAGAAAAGCCCTAACTCCCAAACCATATTCCAGTCAAAGTTTTTTATGGAACTGCCACAATATTCTGAAATATGAACCTAATATTATTGAAGTTCCCACAAGCCATGTCAGATACATGTATTTCCATATACTCTAGAAATTAAAAAGTAGGAGGAACAGTGAAGAAGCAGGCAAGAAGATTTAGAAACAGGTTTATTATATCCTGAATATGAAATTGTCTTGCAGGGTATCTTTACATGATCGTTCACCTACTCAAGGATTATGTATTCAATATATGGCCCAAGTGTGGTTTTGTGGCTTTATGGACACAGATATGGTTATTTTTGTTAAAATGGTTAAAATCAGAGAAAGATTAAAAACTCTTTACCTGAAAGCTCCATGAGCAACAATTCAACTTTAAAAAAAGCTGCAGTGCCATTTTGCTTTTAAAAAAAGCTACACCATTTTGCTTTTAAAAAACAAACCCAGAAGTATACTTCTAATCTGGTGTGTGCATGTGTAAGACATAATTTTACCCCACCCCCCAAGGAATTATAGGGCCACAACATTGGTTTCCAATGTCATTGAAAATCTGCCCAGTCTCAAGC
Organism: Anolis sagrei ordinatus; assembly: GCF_025583915.1. Classification (NCBI taxonomy): domain Eukaryota; kingdom Metazoa; phylum Chordata; class Lepidosauria; order Squamata; family Anolidae; genus Anolis; species Anolis sagrei. Next base: position 20,024,254 of record NW_026847660.1, on the reverse strand, counting down.
AGAGGTCTTTCTCACTGGTGGCTGGAGACAGTACTAAATCATGGGTTTTAGTGAGAGGCAAAAAATCCTGGGAGTTCAGGAGAAGTCCACATACAGACCTGTTGGTCCAGGGATTTCTGCCTCTGTTGTCCAGACTTGATGCTTTGTTCCAAGATTTAGAGGCTCCCAAGATGGCCGCCGTGGGACTTCTGCCGGAAACTGGCTTTTTTAAAAAAAACCCAAAAACCCAAAACCACGATATGCAGATATGTGGACGTTCAGTTATGCAGATCACTGCAAAAGTCCCGGTCTATGTGTAGGCCAGAGAAACTGCTCTCCACACGTTTCATAAAGTTTATGGCTCACAAACAAAGTTTACAGGGTAGAACTACTTCTGTCCAAGTCAGCACTACACAATGAAACAGGAACACACACTTTTAAGCCAGAAATAGAACTTTTTCATTATGTACTATTTTTAGAGCCTGGCTGCCTAGCCATTTGTCCAGACAGATTGGGTTGTGTACTTGTGGCATCAAATAACAGGGTGCTGTTCCTAGGCTATACATGGCTGTTCCTGATTGCTCTTCTTGTGAAAAGATGTACAGCATTGACTAAGGAGCCACAACTTTGTCCTGGCCAGAGAAAATGTGCCCTCCACACGTTTCATGAAGTTTCTGGCACACAAAGTTTTTGCCTTCTACTCAAGTGTCACCTTCTTTTTAGGAACCAACCAATCAGGAACAAGCATCTAAAACCCAGATAAAAAATTCCGTGATTTCTGATTGCATGGACATGCGAAGATCCAGATATTTGGCTCGAAACCGTGATATTCCTGCACCTAGAAATCTTGCAATTTTTGCCTTTTAGAGCAATTGCTTCCAGGTTTACAGGGAATGGCATCTGGCAGCCCTCCTGTTTGCTGTGGAAGCTCCAGAGGTAAAGGGACTGTCTGGATGGGCCCAAAAAGGAGTGAAACCGACCTTCCTCAGCATGCATAGCAAGTGCTACACCACTAATTTATGGTCCTTTTCAAATAGGACTCTGCTTCTTTTACAAACTGATTTAATTCATTTTAATAAGACATAAGGGAATTTGCCAGAAGTAATGAACTGCCTATCTCCCACTTGACTCAAGTGTCTTCAAACTACCTCTAGGAGGGGAAAGGAAGGAGAGGGATTATGTCAACACCAGTCTACGCATCTGGTCTTCTCCCTCAAGCAGGGTGCATCTCAGTTTTTGTAGAAAAGATCTCGGTATAAACAGCTGTTGCTGCTCAAGCTGGTTGGGTGACAGCAGCGTAGGCTGAAGGTCAGAGCGGTGAGAGCTCAGATTGGATTTGCAGCTGGGAGCTCAGATTAATATGGCACAGCTCCATCACTAATCCTTGTTGCTCTACGCCAGTAACACTGGAGGGAGGCAGACATGTTGGGGGCCTCTTCCATTGCACACCTCCCACTTCCTGCTCCACTCCCTGATCCCATCACCCTGTGCCTCAGAGTGCTGGCACCTGCTCTTCATTCTGACACCACAGAGGTGGCGGGATGTCAGGAACTCCTCAACAACCACTACAGAGCAGGTGACAAGATCAAGCGGGGAAGCATTCCTGTTGAATCCAAAATAACCTCTCAAGAGGTCCTAATCTTCCAGTCTTGGACATCAGCTGGTGATGTGAAGGTCACCAAAGGTTGGGACAAAGGTCAAACACCAGCTCTTGTCTCTTGGCAGCCGGTGCATGACCTGACATTCACCCATGGCTTTTCCCACATTACTGATGACATCCATTCTGAATTCCTCACCTTGGGCTATGATCTCATTTTCCCATCCATTTTTGGCATTTCTGGAAATAATATAATAGCCACCTTCAAAGTTTCCTTTGCCTACAACTAGGCAGGGTCAATTGGCCTATCTTTGGGTCCATCCCATGAAAGGCAAAATGTTGCGATGACTTTATAAGGCCAATTATTTCATTTGTTATTATTTTGTTTTCTTTTAAAAAATTCAGATTGTATACTGAGGCAAAAGCAAACCACTGCAGTCTCTTCCGGCCTATGTGTTATTTCTTATCTATATTTATTGCCACCTTGAGCACGCTCTGATGGAGCTTGGCTATATGTGTCCCAATTTTCACATTTGAAATGTTGGAGGGTCTGGGACTTTATGGCTCATGTCTGGCAGATTGGGATGGAACTTAGTTATGCCTGGTGGGCAAAATGGACAAGTGGTACCGCCAAATTTGTAGATAAGGCAGAAGATCAAATACCTAAATTTGCCGAGCCAAATGTAGTAAGATCCATGGCTTCTAGAACTTTCCTCACCTTAAAAACCGTCATTTCCTTTTAGCATTCTTACTGCTCTGTTAATCCTAAATGGTACCAGAACTCCTCACCTCTACTCCAGATGCCCAAGTGAAACCATTGGTTGATCTGGCTCACCTTTATCAGCAGTGGACACAGTACCGAGTTTTAGACTCCCTCTCTAATAATGCCTAACCACTCACCATACGGCCTAGGGCTTGTAAGATCTTCAAAATTTGTAAAAGTTTATTCTCCACACTGACAGAACTCCAGGCAAGGTTCTTCCTGAGGGTCCTTCCAGACAGGCCCTATATCACAGGATCTGGTCCCACCTCTCCACAAAAGTCAACACTGACACTGAAATACAACACCACCTGAGCTCTGTGAGTGCAGCATTTTTCTGAATGAAGCAGAGAGTATTTGAGGACCGGGACATCTGTACGGATACCAAGGTGCTTGTTTATAAAGCTATTGTCCTCCCAACTCTGCTATATGCCTGCGAAACATGGTCTATCTACAGACGTCACATGCAACTCCTGGAATGATTCCATCAGCGTTGACTCCAAAAATTCCTGCAATTTCTCGGGAAGACAGACGGACAAATGTCAGCATGCTGGAAGAAGCAAAGACCACCAGCATTGAAGCTGGACCGGCCATGTTGTCTGAATGCCCGATCGCCGTCTCCCAAACCAGATACTCTACTCCGAACTCAAGAAAGGAAAACTGAATGTTGGAGGACAAGAAAAGAGATTTAAAGATGGGCTCCAAGCCAACCTTTAAAACTGTGGCATAGTTTTAAAGGATGCAGAGAACTGGGAAGCTCTGGCCCTTGAGCTCTCTAGCTGGAGGTCAGCTCTGATGAGCAGTGCTGTAGAATTTGAAAAGGCACGAATAGAGGGCGAAAGAGAGAAATGTGCCAAGAGGAAGGTGTGTCATGCCAGCCCTGACCAGGACCATCTTCCACCTGGAACCCGATGCTCTCACTGTAGGAGAACATGAAGGTCAAAAATAGTGCTTCACAGTCACCTAAATACCCACCACCAGGACACTGCAATTGGAGGACAATCTTACTCAGACAATGAGGGATCGCCTAAGTAAATAAGTGTCATGTACTGGTGCAGTTGGCCAACATGCAGAAATAGAAGCAAATAGATCAGCTTTGCTGCACCCCGAATTGTTAAGTTCCAGTGCAACAAAAGTGTGGAGAAACCTTAAATTAACCATTTTCTACTCATTTTAAAAATCAAAAGTAGTCATATGAAGGCTGAGCCTCAGAGGGACCAAGGATACAAATACTCAAGGAAATAGATATGGCAAATCATTTCTTAGCTCCAAGGGAATTATTCAAAACAGATTCAGAAATGTGTTTGGGGCAAATAAGCAGAGGAAATTCCAGTACAAAAGGTTGTGACTATAGATTTGCTCCAGCACCACCCTGTGTTAGCAGAAAATCCATTGCTATTAAACTTGCTTGGTCTCCATCCAACTAATCAGCATTGACACTGAGCATCTTATTAGAGACAGATGGTTCACAAGCGTTCTGACCAGCCAACAGCCGAAACAACACTTGAACCTCACACACAAATAAGTCAACATTCACACATACATTGTCGATCATTGTTGATTCCCCCCTATGATCTGACAGCAGCTTCATGACAATGACTCAAAGCAACTTGCCATCACTTGCCTTAATTCTCTGTTCATCCAATTGAGGTCTCATATGCGCAAAGACATGTGGGACTTGGAATAGATTATCTTTGCTCACCCTCCAGTGTCCAGCTGTGGGATTGCAATGTCTGAATTTTCCCTTGGCTGTGCTACACATGACACAAAAAAAATTACTGGAGCCTTGAATTCAAGAATATGATCTACTCATGCACTCACAAGTCACAAGAGATGCTCAAAGAAACCATTAATGTCTCCAGTGAAAGAAATCTGAATCATTCAAACCAACATCTCAAAGATTTCCTTCTACTATCTAAGGATACTTAACAAGCACATACCTGTTTATCCTCTAGTTCCTTCTCTATTCCAGGTAAACTGTTCTTCTATTTTTGGTTTTAACAAGTTGTGTTTTGGTGATGACTTGTTGGACTTTGTTTTCAGGAGTTGCAGTACATGCTGTTGTTCAGGTTTCATGATGACTTCCAAATAAAATAAACACGCATCAGCATTTGTTATTGTGCATCTCAAAGTTGATACCCAAAGGCAAATATATTATGGGATTTCTTTGACAAGGTTTTTTTTCCATTGTGTTTTTGCCTTTGCCTTCCTCTGAGGCTGAGAGAGTCCTCGTCCAAACAATCAAGCAATTTATTGTCGAAGGCTTTCATGGCTAGAATCACTGGGTTGTTGTAGATTTTTTTCGGGCTATCTGGCCATGTTCTAGAGGCATTCTCTCCTGATGTTTCACCTGCATCTATGGCAAGCATCCTCAGACCTCACAACCTCTGAGGATGCTTGCCATAGATGCAGGCAAAACGTCAGGAGAGAATGCCTCTAGAACATGGCCAGATAGCCCCCCAAAAAATCTACAACAACTCAATCAAGCAATTATGCCGTGATAGTTCACATATGGGTATTAGCAGCACATAGAGAGTACAGACTACCATTTCATCTGTTCATAATATTCTCTAAAATGTCAATATTAAATTGGTGACAAATGATGCTTTTTACTATATCTTTAACCAGATGGAACAGAGCTAGCAAAAGATAAATGAATGCAACTGGCAGAGTTCAGTCTTCAACCATCCAAAATAATAGATAATTTTGGTATGGGAATTTATTAATTTTTTTGGCATAAGAATGATGTGCTGTAAGTGTGTTCTTATTTTTACTGCTGAAATATGGGAGAAATACACCCAAGGATTCCCATACTTGAGGGGAAACTTCCAACTTTAATTCAACTTTCAGCAATTTCATTCTTTTTATAGCATAACTAGCTGTCCCCGATCACACTTTGCTGTGGCCTCAGTCTGGTTCCTTCCTACTCTACCTCTTTCCTCCCCCCCCCCCACCACTTTTTCCTGTCCCTTCTTCTTTCTCTTCTTCCATCCTTCTCTGCCTCTTACTTTCCTTCTTCTTTCCTTTCTTCCCTCTTTCCCTAAAGACAAAAGGGAGGAAAGGATGATGGAAGGGAAGGAAGGAAGGAGGGAGAAAGTGAGGAAGGAGAAAGGAAGGAAGGAAGGAAGGAAGGAAAGAGAAGAGAGAGAGGAAGGAAGGAGAGAATGAAGGAAGAAAAGGAAGAAGGAATTAATATCACGTAATCCATACCATGAGTTACTCCTGAAAATATTTTTAGTGCCATCAAACTTTATCTAATTTTATAACTTCTTCTACCTCTTTCGTTACTTCATTTATTCGCTCGTCTGAATTGTGTCTGTATCTATGGTTCTTGAATGGCCCTCTGTCAGGGAGGGCTTTGATGGTGCTGCTCCAAGGGCCGTGGGGGGGGGGGGCTGGTGTTGGACTGGATGACATTTATGGGTCCCTTCTAAATCTATGGTACCACTGGGCTGGCCCTTCCAAAGACCTGCTGAGAGCCAGCCAGTGTTCGAGCTCTTGGCCTTCTCAGGCAACTTTCAATTTTCTGTTGGCTTCACAGTTACATAGGTGGAAAGCACACACTTGTGCCTTGGCAGAGTTAGGCTTCAGGTGGTTATCTTTATAGTAGCTGGAGAGATCTTTCAGGGCATTAGTAAGCTGTTTTTTGGCTGTTTCGTCATTTGCTTATATTGTTAGGCCAAGGTCATCAGCATACATAAAGCTCTTTGTGAGTGGTAGCTGTGGCTGATTGTTAGTAAAGATGTTAAGCAAGGTCGGTGCAAGAATGCTGCCTTGAGGTAGACCATTATTTTGCCTCCTCCATCTACTTTTCCTGAGTTCAATACCACTTCCTTCCAGGTTAGATGTACAGGCTTTCAAAATAACTAATAACAGTAAAATTGCACAATGTTTCTCTTGTTGAAAAAAATAAAAATAAAAGCCAACGAATAGAGTGTGAGGTTTGTAGAATTAGATCCATGTCTGTCTTTCGTTTGTTGGTGTAGTTTCTGTGTGTTTGTGTCTATGTAAGTGTGTGTTTTGTTGGTTTGTTTCTAATGTAGCTTTGTACTTTGTTGTAGTAGCTAGTTAGTTAGCTACATAATTTTAGCATTACACATTATAAATTTTCTCCTTTTGTGATATTATTGCTTTTTTACTTAAAAAATATTTAAAGATGGCAAATTTAGAAAGGTTAAAAATACTGAGACTGGAGTGGCAGATAGGTGTGATTTTAGATGTGAATAAACCCCAATGTGGGGTTTATCGCCTATTTTATTTTGTCTTTAAGGTTGGCCACACAGCTCTGGAGTTTATTGTTATGCTGTCAGTGATGCGGAAAAGAGACTTCCCCAAAACTTCTGCCTGCCAGCTGGGATTTATCCTGTTTTTCATTTATGCTGGCTTATCAATAAATCAAGTAGCAACCCTTCAGATCAGCTCTGCAGAGCAGCTAATTGGCATTATTTACAAGCATATATAGTAGAGTCTTGCTTATCCAACTTTCGCTCATTCAACATTCTGTATTATCCAACACAGTCTGCCTCCTGCCCGGATCCACACCTGTTTCAATACATTGCAATGTTTTGGTGCCAAATTCGTAAATACAGTAATTACTACATAAAGTTACCATGTACTGCTTTTTCTGCTTATTTGTTGTAAGACATGATGTTTTGGTGCTTAATTTGTAAACTCATAACGTAATTTGACGTTTAATAGGCTTTTCCTTAATCCCTCCTTCTTATCCAACATTTTCACTTATCCAGTGTTCTGACGGCCCGTTTATGTTGGATAAGTGAGACTCTACTGAATACAATTTTTTCACACCTCTAACTATGGTAGTGAAATACAATAAGACCCCAAATCCACAAAAGTGATTTATTGGACCTACTAAAAAGGTACCAAAACACATCCTGCAAAATTTCAAAGTTCCATTGGCTTTTCTATTACGCAAATATATTAGAAGTCATACAGCAAAAGGAGAATAATATAGGCATTTTGAGTGTGTTAGGCCCACACTTTGTCACAATTTTGGTTTTGTTAATGTCAAACAAGTTTTTTGTTGTTGTTGTTTGGGCTCTGGGAGACATCATAAGATCCAGACAATAACTTGAGAGCCATGCTGCTTCTGCCCTGGATGGGATTGTTGATAACAGCTTGCTTTCAACCATTAAATACCAGGCTTTAGCACAGCAGGTTAACCGCCAGCTGCAGTAAATTTTGCCAATTGAAAGGTTGACAGTTCAAAGCCAGGGTCAAGGTAAGCTCCTGGTTGTTCAGTCCAGCTTCTGCCTACCTAGCAGATTGAAAACAGCAATATGAGTAAATGAATAGGTGCTGCTTTAAGCAGGCAGGTATTTAAGGCACCCATAAGGAAATTCCAGAAAAATGTTGACGATTTGATCAAGGAGAAAGTTTACGAACAAAGCACCAGCACCCCTCGTGGCCGGAACCAAGCACAGCCTCCAAGACACCTAAGATGGGAAGAGCCTATATACCCTTATTTATGTACAGTTGACTGTCCTGTCAGTTTGCCTTATATGTGGTCTATGATCTGCTCTGAGTCCCCTTCAGGGTCAGAAGGGTGGAATATAAATACTGTAAATAAATAAATAGAAATGAGATGCTCCAGAGATTTCTCTCTCCTCATGTGCTACTTACCCCTGGGTCTGAAGATAACTAGTATTTCATTGAGAAAGTCAGGGGACCATTGGCATCAAATTCAAGTCTATACACTCTGCGGCCAAAGTGAAGAAGGGGAGCCAGGAAGACAGCGTTCTGCCATGTCTCCTGTGTCATAAGTTGGGAAACCCTCCCCACAGCAACAATATAGTAAAATATAACACTAATATTGGGTTGTGCTAATATATTATATTGTATATACATATAATATTGATAATATTATAATGTAATACAATATAATACTAATAATACAATATGCTTGTATATTATATATTACATGTAATATTGCTAATAATATTGCAGTATAGTGGAATATACTACTAATATTGTAAGACACTAATAATTACAATATATTGTAAGTACATATAATATTGATCATGATATTGTAACATAATACTAATAATACTGTTTTGGTACAGCCGTGCCAGGAGTTCCAGCTTATCTTGCTATTTGTTCATTGCTGCATGTATTTCGAAATTATATGCCTTTGCCGTTAGATGGTTCTCCTTACTTTGCAGTTATTGGGTCAATTGCTTGTCAATTATCCTCAGGTTCCCTAGTCCCGCCCCCTTTTGGAGCTTTGGTAGGGAAGTGAGCCATTTTGTTTTTAGTTTCATCCAGGTAAGCCAATGTATAGGATGTGTGTAGCTTCCCCTGTACAAAGGCTTCAACCTTTAAGAACCTCCAGGGAAAGAATTTCAAGGGTTACAACAGAACCTCCAGGGAAAGAATTCCAGGGTCACAGAAAATCCAACAGAATCTCCAGGGAAAAAATTTCCAGGGGAGAACAGCTTTAAGAGTCTCCTAAGAACTCCAGGGAAGCCTTCCCACAGCCTTGAGAGTTTCCAGGAAGACAGTCTTAAGGTCTAAAGAACTCCAACTGGAGAACATCCATTGCCTTGCTGGTAGGTCCTCCCAGCGCTCAAGAAGCAGTTCGGCCTGGCAGCGGAACCCACACCAGTGAGGGTTGGGAGAAGTTAAAAAAGGGGAATTTTCCTTTAAAGAAAGTTATTGAAGACAGTGCCTGTCCCCTGTGGGCAAGATTGAGAGAACCAATTCTTTATCAAGAAAGCTTTGAAGTACCTGTTTGTTTGATTCATTAATAAAAGACTTTGTTGTATTTTTCAAGCCATATGAAGATTCTTTTGTAGTGGAAACCTCTGAGAACTTCTTCTTAGGCCCCTGGCTTCCCGCTGGGCAAAGGTTACACATCCTATATTTTAAGCCAACCAAATACAGGTCCAGCGGCGACAGAACAAATACAATATATAATAATTATTATTATATATTTTATATTACATGTAATATTACTAATAAAACGCAGTATAGTGGTATNTCCTCTGGACACATTCCAGCTTGTCAATATCTCTCTGCAATTGTGGTGCCCAGAATTGGACACAATATTCCAAAATCTCCTCTTGGAGATGGATGGGGTGGCTGGAGGCATTTTGTGCCATATGTAAGCCAACTCAAGTCCCTTCAGGGAGATGGAGGCAGGGTACAAAATAAAGTTGTTGTTCTTGTTCTTGTTGTTCTTGTTGTTGTCGTCATCATCACCATCATTATCATCTTCACCTCAGAGAGGTAGCTGGCCAATTTAAGCCTAGAATTGGTCTTTTAAAGAATAGAAAATGCACAATAAATTGATTATGTTCAAGTCTTGTTAATGGCCCACGTAAGCTAAAACATGGTGATGATGCTTCCAGTGTTATCTAAAAGAGTGTCTGAGAACCTTTGGGAAACACCCATTTTGTATTTCGTTTGCAGAGGAGGCTGATCCTTTAATGGTTTCCTGAGAAGTCAGAGCATCTCCCAGTCTTCCATGCTGGCTCACTCATTTATTATGTTCTTAATTCTATAAACCCAGACATTTCCATAGGTACGTTGTGCATCTACACTGTAGAACAAATGCAGTTTGACACCACTTCTGCTGCCAGGGTTCAATGCTATAGAATCCCGGGTACTGTCATTTTCCAAGGTCTTTAGCCTTCTCTCCCCAACTACAACTCCCCAAATTCCATAGCACTGAGTCCTGTTAAAATGGAGTCAAACTGCATTTATTCTACAGTGTAGATGTGTCTGTAGGTAGAGATATAATCCAAGATCTTATATTTCAATTGCTACGTATATCGCCATTTGGGAATATGCACATTGATTGTGCTGCTGAATGCTTGGTCAAATGGCAATGCAGTGGGCATTAATATAAATGTATCTGAGTGCACAAATGAATATGGAGCAACTGAATGCACAACCAAATATGCCTTCAGATGGTTCAGATGGAAAGTGCTAACTCCTTTCGTAAGAAAGTTTACACTTTTAAAGTCTCCAATATGATTTCACCCTATTTCCAAGTTTCTTATCTCCTTCTGGGCTGCTTCTTCCATGGATTGCCTTTGACTTGCAACATGTGCTGCTACCTAGCTTGGTTTTAATGTGTTTAGACAGTAAATAATATTTTTGTCCTGTCTCACATTTGAAAATATTTCATTTTTACATGAATTTTGTATACATTATTCCATGATCTATACACTGCCATATAATGCAGTTTGGAACATCAGTATATGGTCAGTGTAGACTCATGTATGATAAGAAACAAATTCTTATCATGTATGATAAGAAACAAATTGGTATGATAAGAAACAAAGATGGCAGGGACCTAACAGAAGCTGAAGAGATCAAGAGAAGGTGGCGAGACTATACAGAAGATCTGTATAGGAAGGATAATAATATTGAGGATAGTTTTCACGGTGTGGTGAATGAATTAGAACCAGACATCCTGAGGAGTGAGGTTGAATGGGCCTTAAGAAGCATTGCTAACAACAAGGCAGCAGGAGACGACGGGATCCCAGCTGAACTGTTTAAAATCTTAAAAGATGATGCTGTCAAGGTGATGCATGCCATTTGCCAGCAAATATGGAAAACACAAGAATGGCCATCAGACTGGAAAAAATCAACTTATATCCCCATACCAAAAAAGGGAAATGCGAAAGACTGCTCAAACTTCCGTACAGTGGCCCTTATTTCTCATGCCAGTAAGGTAATGCTCACGATCCTGCAAGGAAGACTCCAGCAATACATGGAGCAAGAGCTGCCAGATGTTCAAGCTGGGTTTAGAAAAGGGAGAGGAACGAGAGACCAAATTGCCAATATCCGCTGGATAA
>NW_026847660.1:19968623-20012880 GCF_025583915.1 Anolis sagrei ordinatus | reverse complement strand
GGTCCAATCACCTGCGATGCCACTCGTATCCACTATAAACTCAAGTAATCGCCACCCTCCCCAACCTCCGCCTCTCATTCTCCAACCTCACACCTCAACAAATAAATCACTCAAAACCTTGCGCACTTTATCAAAAGAAGATGGAATTTGATGATGAAATCTAAAAGGCTAGTAGCACAGCCCATAACTCTAACGCTACGGACCCCAAGATCCAAGGGGGGTCCTTCTACTTCCCTCGACGATATCTCGCTGCCATCTTCTGCGCCCCCCCAGCCACAAGAAACTTAGAAAAAGGCACGCAATCAGTGGTTGGAGAGGATATCAGAAAGCGCAGCGCGCGGGGGAAAAGGAGGAAATAAGCGGAGTGGAATATATAAAAAGCCAGATAAGATATAATGAGTAAAAAAGAATCCGTAAAACCGATAAAGACCTTTCCTAACCAATATTCCCAGATCTAATCTACGACTCACACCTCCCCTACTAGATTATTGCGACGGAGACCAAGAGATACATTTACACCAGTCTGGTGCACCACAACTAACCCAGCATCAAGCGCATACAAAATGATCGAAGCAAAAGAGACTGCGAGAGATCCAACCAGTCCATCCTCCAGGAAATAAAGCCCGACTGCTCACTGGAGGGAAGGATACTAGAGACAAAGTTGAAGTACTTTGGCCACATCATGAGGAGACAGGAAAGCCTAGAGAAGACAATTATGCCGGGGAAAGTGGAAGGCAAAAGGAAGAGGGGCCGACCAAGGGCAAGATGGATGGATGGCATCCTTGAAGTGACTGGACTGACCTTGAAGGAGCTGGGGGTGGTGACGGCCGACAGGGAGCTCTGGCGTGGGCTGGTCCGTGAGGTCACGAAGAGTCGGAGACGACTGAACGAATGAACAACAACAACAATATTAATAGAAAAGAAAATATATTGTATGTATATATAACTTGTAAGGTGCTCTGAGTCCCCTTCGGGGTGAGAAGAGCAGCATATAAATGTCATAAATAAATAAATATACAAGCTATAGGAATGAACCCAAAGGTGCAAGAGTCCTCCTTTCTTTAACAAAGCTACTGGCTATTTGAGTCCATAGCAACCGCCTAGGCCCCTCTTAGCAACAGTCTACACCCTTTCTAATTTACTCAAAAGGCGGAGCTGCTTTCCCTCCCTCTTATTGGCTGGCTCAAACGTCAGTTACCCTGATTGACACTTAAGCGGGAAGGAGGGCGGGTTCGAAAGGTGACATCTAGCGGTTCATAGATGTACAGACTTTTCCAAATCTATGAAGAGGTGGGACAGTTCGAAGTCTATCGCATATCACGAAGCCTATCAGATGGGCAATAAGGGAAAGTTTAATTGGACAACGCCCCTGTCAATATCAACCACGGAGGCGCCGATTGGTTGAGATAGACGTCTATCGTAATCATTACCGCTCCTATTGGCTCCGTCGCCTCGCACTCAAAAGCGGGTTCGCGAGATCTTTCCTTCCTATTGGCCACGCTGTTCGTGAGGAGGCGGAACTTTCCTTTCCAGTTGTAAGGCCAGGCGGTTGCGGGAGGAAGGCGCAGCCGCCGAAGCCCCGAAGAAAGGAGACAAGGAGAAAGTGGGGAGCTCTGGGGACACTCTGGTCACCATGGAGGACGGTATCTATGGTAGGTCCCCCTCGATCAAACCATTGAGGGGCGTAAAAGGGGGGGGGGTACTGATTGCTTTGAGACCCACCCTGTAACTACAATGGGAAAATAGGCTGGGAGGGCTGAACCATTCTGTGCGAGACTAGGGGGCGGGGCCGATCCTTACAAAGAGGGGTGGGGCTGGAACGAACCAAACGAAACAGAAGGGGGGATACATAGCTAGGCGAATCCATTGTATGAAAGAAGGGAGACCCCTAATTGTATGATGGTTTGACCTGACCTGAATTCATTCAGTTATAATTACCCGGCGGGTCTGCTTTTTTCCAGACTGTACCATTCTAGTGTAGGGGGAGACTGGGCTGTACCATAGCAATAAGGGTGAAGTAAATTTCCCTACTGTATCAAAAGGGGCCATTAAAACCTATCGTGGCTTGAACATTGGGGGAATTCTGGGTCGTACCATTTTGTTAATAGGGGGAGGTAAAGGGAGGTGTCAAGAAACCTATTAGAATTTAAATGAGGGACTGTACCATTTCAGAGAAGGGGGAAGTGAAGAGAGGGGGCCCAGGAAGGCAGTTCCATCTTGTCTCCTGCTTATAATACATTGTATATACCTATAATAGTTATAATATTATAATGTAATACAATAAATACTAATAATAATATGAGTATTAAAATTATATATTTTATATTACATGTAATATTACCAATAATATTACAATATAATGATATAATACAATATAGTAATATATAATACTGATATTGTGCTATGCTAATAATGTAATGAGATCATCTGGGGAGGCCCTGCTCTCGACCCCACCACTGTCACAAGTGAGGCTGGTGGGGACGAGGAGCAGGGCTTTCTCAGTGGTGGCCCCTCACCTGTGGAACTCACTCCCGGGGGAAATCAGGGCATCATCATCCCTCCTCGCCTTTAGGAGAAGGGTGAAGACTTGGTTATGGGACCAGGCCTTTGGGCACTCCGGCAATTAAATCAGACAACCAGGCGAGTAAGACCAGCAGGATTGATGAAGTGGAACGTAAAACTAGATCTATGAGTAGCGAACGCTGGCCATGTAAGAGGAGAATCTGGGTTTGTATTTGGTTTTATTGATTTTATTGATTTTATGTTTTATGTTAACTGTGTATTGATGTAATTTTGTGTATGATTGTTTTTATGATGCAGGCATCAAATTGTGCCTTTGCTTCTGTAAGCCGCCCTGAGTCCCCTTCGGGGTGAGAAGGGCGGGGTAAAAGAACCCCAAATAATAAATATTGTATGTATATATATCTTGTCTAAGTTGCTCAGTCCCCTTCGGGGTGAGAAGGGCGGCATATAAGCATCATAAATAAATAAATTTATTTAATTAACTAATTAATTAATAAGATTATGGCTAATACTGTGGAGGAGGGAGATTGTGAGTCTGCTAAGAATTTAGCTCCCGCAAGATTTATTTTATTCCCAACCCACGTTGTTATAATAACACTTACTAATAATTTCCAATAAATTAGTATTATTTTATATCTCATTTATGGGATGCAAAGTAGATTATGAGCTGCCAGGCTGAAAACTAGACTTTTGCTATGCTTTTAATGGTTTCATGGAAGAGAGAACTTCAGCAGGTGTCGCTTTGTCACACAATTGTCAGCATATGCTATTTGTTCAGAAGGGATTTTCCTTTAGGCTCTATCTATTTTGCCATATAATGCATCTTGACTGCATTGAACTGGATTATATGGCAGTGTAGACTCATATAACCCAGTTCAATGCAGTTACCTGTATTCCAAAACTGTATTATTATATGGCATTGTAGCCGGGGCCTGAGGCTGAGAGAGTGCGACATCCCCAGGGTCACCAGTGGCCAAATGAGGGTTTGAATCCGGGTCTCTTTGAGGTATACTCCAACACTCAAACCACTACGACGCAATGACTTTGATTCAGGAGATCTCCCATCTACACTATAGAATTAATGCAAGTCGATACCTCTTTAACTGTTATGGCTCAGGAATCCTGGGAGTTATGATTTTGCATAGCCCTTTGCCTTTTCTGCTCAAAAGTCCCTCACCAATCTACAAATCCTACAATTCCATTACATTGAACGCTGAGAGTTAAAATGGTATTAAGCTGCATTCTTACACCAGTGTAGATGCACCCCAGGATTCAATCCTCCGCTCAGCTCTAGGAACCCACTGGGTGACCTTTGGGCAAGTCAGCCTTGGAAGAAGGCAATGTCAAACCTCTTCTGAATTAATCTTGCAAAGAAAACCCCTTGACAGGTTTGCTTTAGGGTTACCATTGGTTGGAGATGACATAAAAGCACACAACAAGAAGCATGTGGACAATTTTAACAGAAAGGAGGAAACCATGAAAATGAAATTCTATTCAAGGTGGCCAATTGCAACATTCACACTTGCCTCAAGCGGACAAGAGTTCTTTTTCCCACCCTGGAGATAAATAAACCTCACTTGCATAGTTTCCAACAGACCTCACAACCTCTGAGGATGCCTGCCATGGATGTGGGTGAAATGTCAGGAGAGAATGCTTCTGGAACATGGCCATACAGCCCAGAAAACTCACAGCAATCCAGCAATTCTTTCTTCTGTGCCATCATTCAAAGTCCAGGAGCCCTCTCTAGTTTTCAGTCCTGCAACTTTACTGCTGGTATAATTGTTATTACCACTACAGCTAGCATTTATGTAATAAAAGCTTTCAAAGTATGCTGGACCTCAGGGTTCATTTATCAGTCTATTACTAAATCTCTTATGGCCTAGGGGCATCTTTTCTGCCACTTTAAATAAATTGAAGGTTTGGTTTTAGCAAGTATATGAGTATGGAATTGCCTAAGTTCACACCATCGTGCAGGCATTTACTGTACATATCCCTGTATTTCATAGAAGGAAGCGATCCCAGGTTGAAGTAGTTTGTGCCCAGTTATTTTATGTTTCATTTTCCCTTCAGCCATGCTCTGGATCTATTATATGTTCTTGTAAGCACAGCTCATTTCAGCCTTGCGGTATTCTGTTTGCTAATTATTACTTTACAACCACTGGGTGAGGCTGGCTGTCTTGCAGTCCATGTGTCAAAGATGAGAGTAAGGATTATGGCTCAGTTTCTTGGTTTCTGTACTATACACATCCTGTGGCAATAAATCTCCAATGGCTACCTTTTCCTGGATCTAAACAGCCAGGTGAACTAATGCATGTTCACTGAAGCTCCCATTGAAAAAGGTGTGTTTATCATTGGCCCAAAAGGGGTGCTTAAAGGGTAGTAAGAGAAATAGCATGCAATATATGGGTGTTGTTAAACTCACGTTAGTTTCCCAAACTTCATATGCTGCAGATTGTGAGTCCCGTTGAATTTTATTTTTCAGTTTGCATCCATAACTTTGAAGTTTATGGTGTTCATAAAAGAATAAAGTTTTCCTATATCAACTTTTTCCATCCTTCTTAGTGGTGGCCCCCACAAACTCCTGTCAAATACAGTTGTTTTCCAGTCCTGTTTTTCCATGCTTCTTCAGTTCTTGCATTTGAACAGTTTTACACAAGTTCTGCTTTTAATTGAGATTACAGAGTGCACATGCGGTGATCTATTTTTAATGTATTCTTTGTATGCTTTAGTTGTTCCTTACCTTCCACCTTTTGTATGCAAGAACATAGCCTGAAGGAGCAGCTAAAATATTTAAAAATAAGGGATTTGGGATTAGAAATGTAAAACATCATGAATAGAATAATCAAAGATGCACCGTCCAAACATGAATCAAGGAACATGAAAGGCACTGCAGACTATTTCAGCAGAGAAGTTAGCCGTAGCAGAGCACCTGATGAACCAACCTGGACGCAGCATATTATTTGAGGACACAGAAATGTTGGACCAATCTAACAACCACTATGTTAGACTACACAGAGAAGCCATTGAAATCCACAAGCATGGGGACAATTTCAAGAGAAAGGAAGAAACCATGAAAATGAACAAAATCTGGCTGCCAGTATTTTAAAAACTCTAAAATCATAATAGTAAATAAAGAACAACACTGAAAACGGGAACTCCCGATAAGAAACAACCTGGGCCAGTTAATCACCTCCCAACAAAGGATTCCCCAGGCAGTAAGAAGCCAGACCTTGAAACTGCTAGGTCATCAAATGCTAATCAAGGTGGCCAATTGCAACATTCACACCTACCTCAAACGGACAAGGGTTCTTTCTCCCACCCTGGACATTCCACAGATACATAAACCCCATTTTTCTAGTTTCCAACAGAGCAATAGGTGTAGGTGAAATGTCAGGAGAGAATGCTTCTAGAACATGGCCATACGGCCCAGAAAACTCACAACAACCCTATAAGAAATACTAATTATTAATGCTAAATATTATTAGTATTTTATTTAATTAATTACACTAATTAAATACAAAAAGTATTAATTATCTAAACTGCATCATAGAAACTGCAGCCTGCAACACAGAAACCTTTTGTTTATTTTTATATGCATCCTGTCCTTCTCCATTTCCTCCTTTTATTTCACTGTCCCTTCCTGTTCCAAGGTCTATATCTCGGCTTGTCCTTTTCTTTGTTCTTTGGCAACGAGATGAAATCATTCAAGCAGCCATTTAAATGTCCTAAAGTTCAGGTCCCAGCATTCCTCGCCACTTCCCAGGTCTGCTGGGTCTTGCAGTCCAACGGAATCTGGACGACTGCCAGATTCCTGGCAGCAAAGCCACTTTTCTGAAGTCAGAGTATATTCACTCTGGACATGAGACATAAGATACTATTGGGAAGTCTAAAGTACACTTCTGTAATAACGCATTGGGTGGTCATTGAAAAAAAGAATACTTTTCATTGTGCTTCTGGACATTGGAGTCTCACAGGATTGGGAACAATTTGCCATCCAGATGTTTTTTATTGTGGCTCCCATTGTCTGTTGTCATGTTGATAATAATAATAATAATAATAATAATAATAATAATAATAGTCTTCATTTGTATACCGCCTTATCTCCCCACAGGGACGCAGGACGGTCTCCAACATGTAAGGCAAAACATTCAATTGCAGGAAAAAAACAATACAGACAATTACATCAAAATAAGCACATTTGGAAATATAACAAACCTAATTAAATTTAACAAAGTAGCAACAATTGAACATCATAAAATACAAAAAAATGTGCTAAAACACATTAAAGATAAAAATATTAAAAACTCATTTAATTGTAGCTCCATCAGTAGAGGTTCAACAAAATCAATGGCCAGAGTTAATAAAACAGCATTTCTCAATCTGGGGGTCAGGACCCCGGGGGGGGGGGTCGCGAAGGGGTGTCAGAAGGGTCACCGAAGGCCATCAGAAAACACAGTATTTTCTGTTGCTCATGGGGGTTCTGTGTGGGAAGTTTGACCCAACTCTATCCTTCGTGGTGTTCAGAATGCTCTTTGATTGTAGCTGAACTATAAATCCCAGCAAATCCCAGTCAAGGTCTATTTTCTCCAAACTCCACCAGTGTTCCCATTTGAGTATTCATACAAAGTTTGGTCCAGATCCATCATTGTTTGAGTCCACAGTGTTCTCTGGATGTAGGTGAACTACAACTCCAAAACTCAAGGTCAATACCCACCAAACCCTTCCAATATTTTCTGTTGGTCATGGGAGTTCTGTGTGCCAAGTTTGGTTTAGTTCTATCATTGGTGGAGTTCAGAATGCTCATTGATTGTAGGTGTACTATAAATGACAGCAACTACAACTCCCGAATGACAAAATCAATCTCCCCCCAGCATCACCAGTATTCAAATTTCACCTAACGTGATGAATTATTTTAATATGTATTTTAGAACGTATTTATTGTATGTTGTTTTATGACGTTATTTATTGTATAGCATTGGATTTTGCTGTTATCCGTTCTGAGTCCCTCCACGAAGGTAGAGAAGAACGTGATAGAAAAGCTCTAAATAAATAAAACAAATAAATATATCAGGTATTTGTGCCCAATTTGGTCCAGTAAATGAAAATACATCCAGTATATCAGATATTTACATTATGATTCATAACTAGCAAAATTACAGTTCTAAAAGTAGCAACAAAAATAATTTTATGGTTGGGGGGGTCAACACAACATGAGGAACTATATTAAGGGGTCGCAACATTAGCAAGGTTGAGAACCACTGTACTAAATTGACGTGGGCCAACTATAAAAGGGCTGGGCATGGAATCGTACAAACAGCCAATAATAGGGCCGGGGAAGTCAATGAAGTGGTGTGTTAGGTGGTGCTGAGGGCAATTAAGGCCAAAATATCTGGAGACTCGCAAGGCTTTATCTTTTGGGTCGAAGATGCCCATGCCTTGAATTGCTATGTAGAAGAAGGCTTTTTTAACAGCTGAGAGAGGCTGCCTCTGCTGAGCTTCTTTAGAGCTATTAAAGGTACAGGAGGTCATCTAATCTCTTTTCCATGGGGCTTTTAGGGAAAGATAGGGCTTCCTTTGATTCCAGGCCCACTTTCTAGGCTATGGTTTCCAATCCTGCCATCACCAGGAGTGGTCTAAATACCCAGAAGATTACATTTTCCAATCCTCTTTCCTCTGGCTAATGCAGTCCCTCCAGACCTGACGCCGGAAGAGAGGGTTGAGCTGGAGAACATCCGCCGGCGTAAGCAGGAGCTGCTGGTGGAAATCCAACGGCTACGAGATGAGCTGAGTGAAGCCATGAACGAAGTGGAGGGGCTGGAAGCCAATGAGGGAAGGTGAGGGGCTTCCGTTTGACTTCAGGCGGCTCTAGATTGATTCCAAGCGAGAGAGTCTTTCATATTACTCATGTCCTCCTTGATTCTGTGGCTGCATGGCTGTCTTAGAGTATAAATAACAAAATATTGGGATGAATGACTGGGCTGGCCCCATTAGGTCTCAATTCAATTCTTGCCTGTAGTATGTCTAATTCACTCCTTTTATGAACATCCGTGGAATTCTCAGGGACATCCTGCGGATCACTGTTGAACAGCCAGGTTCTTTGAGGGACCTTCCACACAGCCCTATATCCCAAAATATCAAAGCAGAAAATCCCACAATATCTGCTTTGAACTGGGTTATCTGAGGGCCCTTCCACACAGCTGAATAAAATCCCATATTATCTGCTTTGAACTGGAATATATTGCAGTGTGGACTCAGATAACCCAAGGCCCTTTCAGACGACCCTATTTCCCAGAATACCAAAACAGAAAATCCCACATTATCTTGAGCGTGGATTCAAGGCCCTTCCACACAGCCCTATGAACATGGAATGGCTGGACGACTTTAAGAGGACAACATCGATGATTATATGCTTTTAAATTGTTTATATATACTTTTTAATGTTGAGTCGAATAGTTGCAGTAGACCTCACTACCTCTGAGGATGCTTGCCATAGATGCAGGCGAAACGTCAGGAGAAAATGCCTCTAGAACATGGCCATATAGCCCGAAAAAACCTACAACAACACTTTGAGTTGAATGTTTTTAACTTTATTTTTATAAAGGTATGACACTAAAATTTTAACTAGGAGACTCAAATTGATATATGTTTTTATTGATATTGATTGTTTTATTGGTTTTATATTTGAATTAACTGTTTTAATTGTATTTTATGCCTTTGATGCTGACTGAACCACCCTGAGTCGCCTGCAGGCTGAGAAGGGTGGTATATAAGTGTAGTAAATAAATAATATTTCTTTGAGCCACCTTGAGTCGCCACAAGGCTGAGAAAGGCGGGCTACAAATGCCATAAATAAATAAATATCCTAGGATATCAAGGCACAAAATCCCACATTATCTGCTTAGAACTGGGTTATCTTAGTCCATACTCAGATAATGTGGGGTTTTCTGTCTTGATATTCTGGCATATAGGGCTGAGTGAAAGGGCCTTGGGCTATCTGAGTCCACGCTGCCATATATTCCAGTTCAAAGCAGTTATTGTGGGATTTCCTGCCTTGATATTCTGGGTTATATGACTGTTTGGAAGGACCCTGAGTTGTGGTTGAAAAAATTATTTTTTCTAAGGGCCCTTCCACATGGCTATATAACTCAGAATATCAAGGCAGAAAATCCCACAATATCTGCTTTTAACTGGAATATCTGGGGCTCCTTCCACACAGGTGAATAAAATCCCACATTACCTCCTTTGAACTGTAATATATGGCAGTGTGGACTCAGATAACCCAGTTCAAAGCAGATGCTGTGCGATTTTCTGCCTTAATATTCTGGGTTATATGGCTGTGCGGAAGGGCCCTGAGTCCATACTACCATATATCCCAGTTCAAAGCAGGTGGGTTTTTTGTCAGATGTGTGGAAGGGGTCTAAATTTGGAGTATTGTAATTAAGGGAAACAAGTTGGCATAACTAGCAACAATTTTTCAAATTCTCAGAAATTTATCGCTTGAGTGTTCATTGAAAATATCTCAAATTGTAGTAAACAGATTATTTTCTATATTCCTTGAAAACTGTATTTTTAAAAAGCTCACTCCCCTTTCTCCCTTTGTTAAAGTTTTCCATTTTGAAATAAAATTAATTAAAAGATGCAAGCCTCGCATACATCTGCTCTCATAATACTCAACGTCTGAAACACTGTTGATGTTTGAAATCCCTTTTGTGAAGAATCGAAGGGTCAATATGTGTACTTTCTTCTCTTGGATAGTAAAACCCTTCAGAGGAACCGAAAGATGGGGATGGGCCGCAAGAAATTTAACATGGATCCCAAAAAAGTAAGTGCGCACAGGGGACACATGCTATCGCATTTCAGGGTTTTGTGGGAAACTTAGCATAAGTGTGTTTTGATGGAACAGGAGCTGTCAGGAATCATAAATCTTGGGTTTTCTGCCAGCAGGATCAAGTCATAATTCTGTTTTTGAGGATCTAGAAGGTTTCTGAGGAGGGTGTATGTCCCAAGGTTAAAGATTTGGATGGGGTGGAGTTGAACCTAGATGCCTGGGCACCATGATTCTCATATTCTTTGTTATATTTTGCAGGGAATCCAGTTCCTGGTGGAAAATGAACTTCTGCGTTCTACTCCTGAGGACATCGCCCGCTTCCTGTACAAAGGAGAAGGACTCAACAAGACAGCCATTGGCGACTACTTGGGCGAGCGGTGAGAAGGGATGGGGACACAAAGGAGGTGGACGAGCCAAAGAAATTTGGCTGGTTATAATGTGGTGCAGGGCCCGCTGGTGGCGCAGTGGGCTAAATTGCTGAGCTGCTGAACTTGCTGACCAAAAGATTGGCAGTTCGAATCCAGGGAGAGGGGTGAGCTCCCATTGATAGTCCCAGCTTCTGCCAACATAGCAGTTCGAAAACATGCACCTGTGAGTAGATCAATAAGTACCGCTTCTGCAGGAAGGTAACAGCGTTCCATGCAGTTATGCTGGCCACATAACCTTGGAGGTGTCTACGGACAATGTTGGCTCTTTGGCTTAGAAATGGAGAGGAGCACCATTCCCCAGAGTCGAATACGACTAGACTTAATGTCAGGGGAAACCTTTCACTTTACTGAATGTGGTGCAGGCCTGTTACAGGAGCATTAGAACTTCCCGGAACACGGGAGAAAGATCTGAACTTAGGTTGACCCAGGGAAGTATGAATAGTAATAATAATTATTATTATGATAATCTTTATTTATACCCCGCCACCATCTCCCCGAGGGGGACTCGGGGCAGCTAATATGAGGCCAAGCCCAAAGATACAAAATATCAAAATAAAATACAAAATGCAAACAACAAAAATCACATCACAATAAAATACATACAGCAGCAAAATAGAGTAAACAAAGCAAAATAACATAATATGAAATCGAACACAATGGGCGGGCCAAATGGACAAGGTAAAATGATAAAGCCCTGGATGAGGTAGAAATAGAAGAAGTCTATTTGGGAGGAGCCCAAAAGGATGAACCTAGAAATGGATTTGGGCCTTTCCAAGTGAAGGGATTAAAGCAGGGGGACAATTGAGATGATATCAGTCTTGGCAAAAGGGACCGGTTTAATTTGAACTCTCTCCCTATTTTATTCAGGGAGGATTTTAATA
Source organism: Anolis sagrei ordinatus (assembly GCF_025583915.1). Taxonomy (NCBI): domain Eukaryota; kingdom Metazoa; phylum Chordata; class Lepidosauria; order Squamata; family Anolidae; genus Anolis; species Anolis sagrei. Next base: position 20,001,220 of record NW_026847660.1, on the reverse strand, counting down.
TTGCTGTGCTCCACGCCTTTGTCGACTTGCATGAATTTACTGATCTCAACCTTGTGCAAGCACTCAGGTAAGCATGAAGCTCCTCAGTCCTCAATTAGAACGGTGTTCTGTGGAAAGTCCACATCCTTTCAGCCGCAGTCCCTTTTTTCCCTGTGCCCAAAGAGAAAATGGCACCAGAAAGCTGAACTTTTGCTTAGTCAGAATCAGGTGTTTTTGGCACTATTGTATTTGTTTCTTACTCCAGGCAGACATCTGTGCAGCATGTCACGAGGCACAAGCAGAAGAGACACTGGCTGTTTCCTTAAATACTTAATTTTTGTGATAGAGGAAAAACTATTCCTTTGATCCTTGGTCCCACACATTCTTCTGATGTGAGACTTTCTGGTGCACCAATATTTGTCCCACATTGAGAACATTCGGTCAAATGTACTGATAGTTTAAATATAAATGTGACTGTACTGAGGCACTCTCTTGTATAATAGCTTTTGCCTCTCCAAACGTGATTGCAATTATGGTGAGATTACAATTCCGACCATCCTTTACCATGACCATATCCTAGGAGTTGAAGTCCTACTATCCAAATGCCTGGTTCCATAGCCACGTTTTCAACTTTTTCCTGAAGGACAGGAGGGAAGCAGTTGACCTAATTTCGCTGGGGAGTGAGTTCCACAGGCGAGGGGCCACCACCGAGAAGGCCCTGTTTCTCATCCCCGCCAAGCACATTTGTGACAGAAGCGGGATTGAGAGCAGGGCCTTGATCAGCAAATGATTAATTTACATAGTTGAAACATTGCTATTAGAAAGAAAAAAATGGATGGGTAAGGTATTTGTAGCATGTTGACTCAGGACAGTTCTGTATTATTTTATTCATTTTTTTCCTCCCACTCTTTTTCCAGGCAATTCCTGTGGAGTTTCCGATTGCCAGGAGAAGCTCAGAAAATTGATCGTATGATGGAGGCCTTTGCCCAGCGGTATTGTCTCTGCAACCCGGGGGTCTTTCAATCCACAGGTATTGCATGCTCTTGCAAAGGGTTTAGTTACTCTTCCCATGAGAGCAAGCAGGGCTGAAAAGTAATCAGTCAAGCAAAAATGTCAGTTGTAACATGTAGCTTAAAAAAATTAATCTTATTTTATTTACTATATTTATATCCCACCCTTCTCGATCCTGAAAGGGACTCAAGGTGGCTTACAGAGGCAAAATTCAATGCCTTCAACAATTCAACATTTGAATAACATTTAGTTAAAAATCTAAATGAGGTAAAAAGCAATTAAAACGTAATTGTTCTTGAAGACTTTTATGGCCAGAATCACTGAGTTGCTGTGTGTGTTCTCGAAGGCTTTCATGGCCAGAATCACTGACTTGTTGTGACTTTTCCAGGATATATGGCCATGTTCCAGAAGCATTCTCTCCTGACGTTTTACCACCTTGATTAGCATTTAATGGCCTCACAGCTTCAAAGCCTGGCTGATTGCTGCCTGGGAGATGTTGGGAGGTGTTAGCTGGTCCTGATTGATTTTTGTCTGGAATTACCCTGCTTTTTGAATGTTGCTCTTTATTTACTGATTTTAGATTTTTTAAATACTGGTAGCCAGATTTTGTTCATTTTCATGGTTTCCTCCTTTCTGTTGAAATTGTCCACATGCTTTTGGGTTTCAATGTCTTCTCTGTGTAGCCTGACATGGTGGTTGTTAGAGTGTTCCAGCATTTCTGTGTTCTCAAATACAATGCTGTGTCCAGTTTGGTTCATCAGGTGCTCTGCTATGGCTGACTTCTCAGGCATTGCAGACTAATTGAACTTGAGAAGTCAGGCACTGCCTCTTCTTTTCTCCCTCAGAGGCCATAGCAATAGCAGGTGGGATAGAGGGAGGGCTTTTCATCAGTTGCTAGGTCTAGGCCAAGTAAAGACAATACTTTAGAAGTAACGAATAAATGTTGTTGCTCTATCTTAACATTTGTTACTTCTAAAGCATTGGCTTTAGCATGACTTTTTTACATCCGTAGGTCCGCTTTGGTCAATTAATTTATTTTAAAAATAATTAAATTTTAAAGTAAAAGAAATGTATTTTGAATTATAACTGTATCTTGTTGATGGGATCCTACAGATCTGTAAGTCTGCATAAACAAGAAAGAGGACAAATAATAATAATAATAATAATAATAATAATAATAATAATAATAATAATAAGTGCAGGCCTAAAGACCTTGGCCTGCACTTAAACACAATACTCCTGACCTCACAAAAAGTATGGATTGTTGATGTCGCAATCCCAGGTGACAGCAGGATTGACGAGAAACAACAGGAAAAGCTGACACGATGTGAGAGTTTAAAGATCGAACTGCAAAGACTCTGGCACAAGCCGGTCAAGGTGGTCCCAGTGGTGATCAGCACACTGGGTGCAGTGCCTAAAGACCTTGACCTTAACTTAAACACAATCAGCGTTGACAAGATTACCATCTGCCAGCTGCAAAAGGTCACCTTACTGGGATCTGCACGCATGTATTCACCGATACATCACACAGTCCTAGACACTTGAGAAGCGTCTGACGTGTGATCCAATACAACAGCCAGCAGAGTGTCTGCTGTGGACTCATCTTGTTCTGTTTCAAATAATAATAATAAAAATAAAAAAATTGTACCCCGTCTCCATTTTCCCAAAGGGATTCGGGATAGCTTACATGAAGCCAGGCCTGATCAAGACAGTTATAATGTGACATATTACATAACAACAATATATAACAAAGTAAAACAACAGCATTATAACAGTATTTAACAGGCATCAAATCTAACAAACAATAACAAAATTCAGTTTATCATCATGGGTGTAAGGACTGGTGCAACAATAACTTAAAGGATAGGGCTAATGGTAAAGTGCATGAGTCACAAAGCATTACCGTACTCTCCTTGTTTTCTCCCATTTCTCCAGATACCTGTTATGTCCTCTCCTTTGCTGTGATCATGCTGAATACGAGCCTCCACAACCCCAACGTCCGTGATAAGCCTACAGTCGAGAGGTTCATAACCATGAACCGTGGCATCAACGATGGGGGAGATTTGCCCGAGGAACTGCTACGGGTAAGAGAGACTGGTTGAGGCAATGCAAGGCTCAAGGCCTGTGTAAATGGGTCTTGGAGGGTGGGCATTTTGAGGGGAGGACAAACTTCGGTGCTCATCTTCACCTCTTCAGAAATCCTTTGCCTGCGTGGGAGAAGATTCAGCTTCTTGTTTTGCTATAACCTTCTGGCTGCAGTCATGATTTCTTTTACAATAGAGTCTCGCTCATCCAACCTTCGCTTCTCCAATGTTCTATATTATCTAATGCAGTCTGCCTTCTGCCCAGATCCAGAGCTGTTTCAATGCATTGTGATATTTTGGTGCTAAATTCGTAAAATGTTAATATACAAATGTCCTGTTGCGATAAACTTCAGCAAAAGTATCAATTCAGTTAATATCAGTCCACACGACTTTTGGAAAATCCAACTAATTATTTGGAAAACATGAATATTATGTGTGTTACACCAGTGTAAATAGTCCCATCGCATTTGTTCAAAATGCTTGTGTACTATACGAATTAATTACGTATTCTCATGATTAATTGGGAGCCCCCAGTGGCGCAGTGGGTTAAACCCCTGTGCTGGCAGGACTGAAGACTGACAGGTCGCAGGTTCGAATCCGGGGAGAGCGTGGATGAGCTCCCTCTATCAGCTCCAGCTCCTCGTGCGGGGACATGAGAGAAGCCTCCCACAAGGATGATAAAACATCAAATCATCTGGGCGTCCCCTGGGCAAGGTCCTTGCAGACGGCCAATTCTCTCACACCAGAAGCGACTTGCAGTTTCTCAGGTCGCTCCTGACACGACCAAAAAAAAAAAGATTAATTGAACTGATACTTTTGCTGAAGTTTATAGCAACAGGACGTTTGTGTATTTACATTGTACTTATAGATATCTGTATAGTTAGAGCTAAATTCGTAAAAACAGTAATTACGACATAACGTTACCATGTACTGAACTTCTTTTTTCTGTTGATTTGTTGTAAAACATGATTTTTTGATGCTTAATTTGTAAAATCACAACGTAATTTGACGTTTAATAGGCTTTTCCTTAATTTCTCCCTATTATCCAACATTATTGCTGATTATTATTATTATTATTATTTATTAACTTTATTTATACCCCGCAAAATCTCCCGAAGGACTCAATGCGGCTTACAAAGGCCAAGGCCACCGACAACAACAACATACAATACACAATAAACTCATAAGCAAATAATAAAACATCAAGCAAAACAATAGAACAGTAAAACAATGACTGAGGCAACATTCTGCTGGCCTGTTTTTGTTGGATAAGCGAGACTCTACTGTAAAGTATAAAGAAAAATGCTGCGGGCACTTTTATCCTGTATCGTTTTGCCTGTGTTTTGATGCCACATGGTACCGTTTCTGTGCCAAACGCCTACACCCACATTCTCCTTTCCTTTTTGCCTTGGGAAGGGCTGTGGTCTGCCTGTAACTCCTCCCCTTCCTCCCCTCCCCCCTAGAACCTGTACGACAGCATCCGTAATGAGCCTTTCAAGATCCCCGAGGATGATGGGAACGACCTGACACACACTTTTTTTAACCCCGACCGCGAGGGCTGGCTCCTCAAACTGGGTGAGACGCGCCCCTTCCCACTTTGCCCCTCAACATTGCAGCCTTATCCCCTTCCCTCCCTCGCTACCCTTCCCTTTGCCCCGTCCCACCACCGCTCCCTGCTACCCCATGATCTTTGCACGTCTCTGCGCTCTCCTCTCTTCCCCCCACCTGTTGTGTCATTTAAAGCATGACCTCTCTCTTCATCAGATCAAAGGGATCCTCCTGAAATCCACCCCAATATCCCTTCCCTCCCCTCCCCAGCAACAAATACGTATGCCCCATTGGGATCCACTGTTCATCAGGATGCAAGGATCTGGGTAAAACCAGGATCCTCCCTCCTTTTCCCTCTCCCCGACTCTTCCTCGAGGTGGATCTCCTGTGACAGATGAGGAGAGGGTCTGCTGGGACTTTTTCACATTCCCTCTACATCAGTGGTTCTCAACCTGTGGGTCCACAGATGTTTTGGCCTTCAACTCCCAAAATCCTAACAGCTGGTAAACCGGCTGGGATTGTATTGTCGAAGGCTTTCATGGCCGGAATCACTGGGTTGCATGCAAATACTCAGACCAGTGGAGGAATCTGTTTATTGGTCAGTAAATAGGAGTATATTGTTGAAGGCTTTCATGGCTGGAATCACTGCGTTGTAATGTGTTTTCTGGGCTGTATGGCTTTGTTCCAGAAGCATTCTCTCCTGATGTTTCGGCTGCATCTATGGCAGGCATCCTCAGAGGTTGTGAGGTCTCAGGCCCTTTCCTTTCCCCCCCAGCCGCTTAAGCGGCTGAGGGGGGAAAGGAAGGGGCCTGAGACCTCACAACCTCTGAGGATGCCTGCCATAGATGCAGCCGAAACATCAGGAGAGAATGCTTTTGGAACATGGGTATACAGCCTGGAAAACTCACAGCAACCCACTGGCTGAGATTTCTGGGAGTTGTAGGCCAAAACATCTGGGGACCCACAGGTTGAGAACCACTGCTCTACATGCAGGAATCTGCTGAAGAAGGGGCAGATGTTGCTGAAAGTCCACTGCCATTGCAAGACCTGTTAAGACCCTTTCTGGTATCTGGTGGTTAGGCAATTCCCGCTATGTTTTCAAAACTACCTTATGCATTAACAAGGGCAATAAAGTTGCTTTTGAAAACAAAAGAGCAGCTTCTCCAGATGCTGAATTCTTAGTCCAATCCCATATTGAGTGTCTGCTATTCAAGCTGCCTTTAGGCTTGCAAATGTTCACACGAGGAAGGGGCCACATTTGGCAGACCTGTAGACAAAGACCTGTGGTTTACTCGGTCAATGTCTGCCGCCACGCAGCTTCCAGAGGGTATTGAATCTTCCCTTGGCAAGAGATATGTCAGAATCATAGAGTTGGAAGAGACCTGGTGGGCCATCCAGTCCAACCCCCTTCCAAGAAGCAGGAAAATCGCATTCAAAGCACCCCCAAAAGATGACCATCCATCCTCTGATTAAAAGTCTCCAAAGAAGGAGCCTCCACACACTCTGGGGCAGAGAGTTCCACTGCTGAGCAGCTCTCACAGTTAGGAAGTTATTTCTTATGTTCAGGTGGAATCTGTTTTCCTGTTGTTTGAAGCCATTGTTCTGCGCCCTAGTCTCTAGGGCCGTGGTCCTCAAACTAAGGCCCGGGGGCCGGATGCGGCCCTCTGAAGTCATTTACCCGGCCCTCACTCAGGGTCAACCTAAGTCTGAAACGACTTGAAAGCACATAACAACAACAATCTCATCAACCAAAAGCAGGCCCACACTTCCCATTGAAATACTAATAAGTTTATATTTGTTAACACTGTTCCTCGTTTCAATTATTGTATTGTTTTTAAGTGTTTTTACACTACAAATAAAATATGTGCAGCGTGCATAGGAATTCATTCATATATTATAGGAGTCCCCGATGGCGCAGTGGGTTAAACCCCTGTGCCGGCAGGACTGGAGACCGACAAGTCGCAGGTTCGAATCCGGGAAGAGGCGGATGAGCTCCCTCTTATCAACTCCAGCTCCTCATGCGGAGACATGAGAGAAGCCTCCCACAAGGATGATAAAAACATCAAATCATCCGGGCGTCCCCTGGGCAACGTCCTTGCAGACGGCCAATTCTCTCACACCAGAAGCGACTTGCAGTTTCTCAAGTCACTCCTGACACGACAAAAAAAATCATTTTTTTTTTCAAATTATAATCTGGCTCTCCAACAGTTTGAGGAACTGTGACCTGGCCCTCTGTTTAAAAAGTTTGTTTGACCCCTGCTCTAGGGCAACAGAAAATAAGCTTCCTTTCTATGACTTCCCCTCACATATTTATACATAGTTATCATGTCTCTTCTCAGCCTTCTCTTCTGCTGGCTAAACATGCCCAGCTCTTTAAGCCGCTCCGCATAGGGCTTGTTCTCCAGACCCTTGATCATTTTAGTTGCCCCCCTCTGGACACATTCCAGGTTAGAGTCAACATCTCCCTTCAATTGAGGTGCCCAATGTAAGGTTGTGATGTCACTTCCAGAAATAAAGAGGAGTATCTTGTCTTGACAAAGGCCAGCCCTCGATACGATTGCATTCTGGAACTCAGAGGGAGTTGGTTGTTGGTCCAGGTGAGACAGTTCACTGTGATCAGATGTAGATAGACACAAAAACAAGAAAGGGATTCAGATACATGTTAGCACGAGCCTTGGCAGCTTCCTCACACCAAAAGCAGTTTGTTCAGAATGAGAAGCAAACTCCAGTGCAACGACTTGTATGTTCAGGAAGGAATTTGCTGGACAGGGATTGCTCCTGACCTCTGAGATCCAGCAGCATGGAGTCAAGCAGGCGTCTTATAGCACAGCATTTAGTCTGTGCAGCTTGCTGTGGAAACGGAGAGCTGGTAGGAGGCATGGGGAGTAAAGTGTTGGTGGCTGAAATCACTTGCATCTGGTGCCTAATGCCTTGTCAGGCTAGCTACCATAAGGTCAGACATACTACTTGGATACCTTACCTCCTGTTCTCAGTTCCAAGCTCACCAGTTTTGGGGGCTGTTCAAAGTAGAGATCATGAAGGATAGAAACAAAAGCTGCAGAGCGTCTACGCTTTCTGAATAAAGTACCGTATATAATCGAGTATAAGCCGACCCGAATATAAGCCGAGGGACTGAATTTTACCACTAACAACTGGGAAAACGTATTGATTCGAGTATAAGCCGAGGGTGGGAAATGCAGCAGCTACTGGTCAATTTCAAAATCAAAATAGATACCAATAAAATTATATTAATTGAAGTATCAGTAGGTTAAATGTTTATTAATATTTACCTAAAACTGTAAGATAAGACTATCCAACTCTGACAAAAACCATTATTCTAACCTTCTTCAATGTGTTTACGTATCCTTCCAATAATAATAAAGAGGGCAAAATAATTAATAATAATAATAATAATAATAATAATAGAGTGAAATAATAAATAACCTTGACTCGAGTATAAGCCCGAGGGGAGCTTTTTCAGCCTTAAAAAAGGGCTGGAAAACTAGGCTTATACTCGAGTATATACAGTAGTTCTCCGTTATCTTGGATTTTACCTGTCTCATAAGGAGCATGGTTGTCTCATCCTTTCCTCTTCTCCAAACTGGATGGAGTACCAAGACGATATAGTAGTTGGCTTCAGGAGGAAAAGCCATAACATATTCAAGGCCTCCAATTGACAGGATAATTTTTCCATGTCAGGAGTGATTTGAGAAACTGCAAGTTGCTTTTGGTGTGAGAGAATTGGCTGTCTGCAAGGACGTTGCCCAGGGACACCCAGATGTTTTACAGTCCTGTGGGAGGCTTCTCTCATGTCCCTGCAAGGGAAGCTGGAGCTGACAGACGGGAGCTCACCCCGTTCCTTGGATTCGAACCGCCGACTTTTCGGTCAGCAATCCTGCCGGCGCAAGGATTTAACCCATGGCGCCACCAAGGGCACTGACAGGGTAATGTCAAGAGTAGATCAGGCCAGAACACAAAAGGAGAGAAGTCGTTGCGTGATCCCAGCAATGTGACTAAGATGGAAGGGGGGGGGGGAAGGCAAAACAACAATATTTGGTATGAGGGGAGAGCCAAAGCTTTTGCCATAAGCTCCCAAAGAAGGAGCTTAAACAGGCATAGAATTATAGGTGTTGGGCTTGAACCCCGATTTCTGACCTGGTTCAAATATAAATAAAGGCTAAAGCCCAAGCTTCCTTGTGGTCTGGAAATGAGAACACCATGGCTGCACTTGTGCCCTTTAAAATTTTAGTGTTAGGTTTTCAAATGACGTGCCAAAGTGTAAGGGGCCTATTCCCTTATATCCATCCCAATCAAGTTTAAACCCCTTCTTCCCTGTGCCCGCCACCCCCATTCCCTCCAACCCTGTCCTAATACCCCGCCCCAAATGCCTGTGTCTGTGTTGGAGGATTTTTGATTTGACCATGTACTTCTACCTTATGTTGATGTAACTTGTTCTCCTTTCTCTCTCTCTCTCTCTTCCTCTCTCTTCTTCCCTTTCTCTCTTTCTCACCCCCATTCTCTATCCTGGCTTCCCTGTTCCCCACCTTACTCTCTCTCTCTCTTCCCCCTTCTTTCCCCACCACTGCTGCCCTGCCCCCCTCTCTCCTCCACCATCCCACGGTGCGGACTACATATGTTCTACTGTCTGAATACTGCCCCCAACCCAGGAGGTAGGTGTGCCGAGGGGGCATTTTGCTTTTAGATCAGAGCTGGTTTGCCCGGTGCTCGCCAGGAGGGAATGGGGGGCTGTTGTTTGGGGAGGAGGGACAGTTAAGAATGTGGAGGTCACGGAACACATTCTGCTGGAAATTAATATGGACACCAAGTGATAAACAAGGAGTCCTTAAGCAATGATCTTCATCAGCAACGAGGGAAGAGTGGTCCTTCATATGTTGGAATGTAACTCCTGTTGGTGAGAAATGTTGGGAATTGCGCTCCAGAAGCATCTGAAGGGCCATATGTTCACAATACTTAATAGGTGGGGAGGGAAACTGTACTGGAATTGGAGGTGAGGCTGAATAAAATCCCAGGCTCCCCAAAGTGGTCTCTATCCCCCCACAAGCATATACAGGGGTTACACTCCCCCGAAGATGCAGGTTCGCAGCTTGGGAGTTCTTCTGGATTCATTGCTGAGCCTAGAACCCCAGGTTTCAGTGGTTGCCAGAGGAGCATTTGCACAATTAAAACTTGTGTGCCAGTTGCACCCATACCTTGGGAAGTCAGACTTGGCCATGGTAGTCAATGATCTGGTTACATCCCAAATAGACTACTGCAAGACATTCTACGTGGGGCTGCCTTTGAAGACTGTTCAGAAGCTACAAATGGGCCAACGGATGGCACTCAGATTGCTCACTGGAGCAGCATACAAGGAGTATACAACCCCCCTGTTACATCAGCTCCACTGGCTGCCATTTTGCTACCAAGCACAATTCAGAGTGTTGGCTTTAGCCTACAAAGCCATAAACGGTTCTGGCCCAGCTTATCTATCTGAACGTATCTCCCTCTATGAACCACTGTGGAGTTTAAGATCATCTGGGGAGGCCCTGCTCTCGGTCCCAGCTCCCCCACAGGTGCGATTGGTGGAGAGGAGAGTCACAGAGTTGGAAGAGACCTTGTGGGCCATCCAGTCCAACCCCCACCAAAAAAACAGGAAAATCGCATTCAGTGCACCCCCCGACAGGGCCTTCTCTGTGGTGACCCCTTGGCTGTGGAACTCCCAGTGATATTAGATCAACCTCCTCCCTCCTGACCTTCCGCAAGAGAGTGAAAACGTGGCTTTGTAATCAAGCCTTTAGAGAACTTGCGCAATAAATAGTCTTGAAACAATGGAACAGCCCGAATTATGCTTGTGGATTATGTGTTTAACTCTTAATGTATTGTTTTTAAATGTTTTAATTGTTTTAATGTACTTTTTAATTCTATTTTAATATTTATTTAAGTGTGCATTGTTTTAAGGGCATCAAATCATTGCCTGTATGTATAGCTGCCTTGAGTCCCTTCCAGGGTGAGAAAGGCGAGGTAGAAATGTCGCAAATAAACAAACAAATAAATAAATAAATACTGGAAGCATCTTAGGTAAACCCTAGCCACACATACAAATTTATTATTTATTTACTTGTATTCTGCCTTTCACACCTGGGGGGATGGGGGGACGGGACTCAAAGTGGTTTCCAACATATTTATGGCAAAACTTAATGCTTTATATACATATGAAACCTAATATAAAACAACAATAACGTATAACTATCATAAAAATGTAGCATTTAAACATTAAAACCCAGAGTCAAAACATATTAATATAAACGGTAAAAGCAAATAATCCAAAAATCATGGTCCAATGCCATTCCAAATATCAATTGCACATAATCCCTGATCATTCCTTGTATTCCTTACTGCCCAAAGGCTTGGTCCCATGGCCAAGTTTTTACTTTTTTTCTGAAGGCCAGGAAGGTATGTGTGTTTGGGGGGGGGGGGTGCTGATCTAGTTTCATTGAGAAGGGAGTTCCATAATCAAGGAGCCACCACTGAGAAGGCCCTTTCTCTCATCCCCAGCAGTCGCACCTTTGAGGGGGGKGGGACCAAGAGCAGGGCCTCCCGGATGAGCTTAACCTCTGAGATGGTTCATAGAGGGAGATACATTTGGACAGGCAAGCTGAGCCAGAACTGTTTAGAGCTTTATAGTCTAAAGCCAGCACTTTGAATTGTGCTTGGAAACAGACTGTAGCCAGTGGAACTGACACAACCGGGGGGGGGGGGTGTGCTCCCTGTACGCCACTCCAGTAAGCAGTCTGGCCGCCAATTGAAGCTTCCGAACAGTCTTCAAAGGCAACCCCACATAGAGTGCATTGCAGTAGTCTATTTGGGATGTAACCAGAGCGTGGACTACCATGGCCAAGTCTGACTTCCCTTGTCTCAAACTGGGAATCGCCATTGGCTTTGCAGAAGGAGCTGGGAACAAGTCAGCTTCATAGACATTGCTAGACTTGAGCCTGTAGTTGCTGCTTGGTTCGCATTCTGAAGCGGGCAACATCCCTCCCCCCGAGCCTTTTTCTGTATCTGCAGATTGGCCTTTATTGAGAAGAATCCAGTGCATCAGCAAACTTTGACTCCCAGAGGGGTTGCACTTAGTCCAACGGCATATTGGAAGCCAGGAATTCTGCCTTTCCCTCCCTCCTCCCTTTCAGTGGCAATTGAATGAAAAGCCTAAAGCCAGGAACAGGTCTGCTTGCTTCACAGAAGCAGCAGGAAACTATGCTTTTTCTTTTTAGGTCAGTGCCCTGCTTGCTGAGTAGGATGTAGTCTGAAACCAGTAAATGTTTGACATGACATTGGAGCGCTTAAGCACAAGTCAAAATCAGAATTTGGAACATCATTTTTCAAAAATACGTCATTCTGTTACTCACTTCCTAACTGGAGTATTGCTGTGTTAATTTTTAATTATGTAAGGTGGATGGGGTGGGTTCTATTTTTTACTTAAGTAGCTATAGCAATGGGTTGTTGTGAGTTTTCTGGGCTGTGTGGCCATGTTCAAAAAGCATTCTCTCCTGCCGTTTCGCCCACGTCTAAAGCTTTTGAGTTATATTGGAAATTAGACAAGGGAGGTTTATATATCTGTTCAAAGTCCAGAGTGGGAGAAAGAACTCTTGTCTGTTGGAGGCAAGTGTGAATGTTGCAATTAATTACCTTGATTTGCATCGCAAAGCATTGCAGCTTCATGGCCTGGTTGCTTTCTGCCTGGGGGAATCCTTTGTTAGGAAGTATTAGCTGGCCCTGATTGTTTCATGTCTGGAATTCCCCTGTTTTCAGAGTGTTGTTCTTTATTTATGGTCCTGATTTTAGAGGTTTTAAAAATACTGGTATCAAATACTGGGGAGCCACTCCGGCGGGAATGTAATGGTGCTCCTTGTACTCATGCCGGCCACATGACCTAGGAGGTGTCTATGGACAATGCCAGTTCTTTGGCTTAGAAATGGAGATGAGCACCTCACCCCAGAGTCGGACACGAACGGACTTAATGTCAGGGGAAAACCTTTACCTACCTATTAAATACTGGTATTTGTTCATTTTCATGGTTTCCTCCTTTCTGTTGAAAGGAGGAAACACCTCCTCTCACATCTCTCAACAAAGGATTCCCCCAGGCAGGAAGCAGCCAAGCCTTGAAGCTGCAAGGCTTTGCAATGCTAATCAGTGTGATTAATTGCAACATTCATACTTGCCAGAATAAACAACATTTATGATGCAAAGGATTACATGGTTGCTTGTTCTCTAAACATTTCTCCCTGCTTGCAATTGTGTTTGATTTTTTTGAATTCCTGTTGCCAAAATCATAGCAGTGCTACCCCTTCTCTATCTTCTCCCGTGTTTGTTCATTAGTTTTCCTCCTTTTTTCCTTATGTTTTTATTGAATTGGATTTATCTGTAAGCATGGCTTCCTCCTGTAAGACTTGGAAGGAAGTCTGGGGATTGGTTAGCAGCCTAAAGGAGGGACATAAAGACGAGCACAAATCTCCCTGCTTTTCCTTTCAGGAGGGCGAGTGAAGACGTGGAAGAGACGCTGGTTCATCTTGACTGACAACTGCCTCTATTACTTTGAATACACTACAGTTAGTACAGTTTCCCTCTCCATCTTCTTCCACCCCATCCTCCCTTTATCAGTCACATGGAATTCATGACAATCCTATGACCTGCTATGTAGTACATTAGGAGCAGGAAGGGCTTTGGGGAATAATGGGAATCCTGGCATTGCAAAACTATGATGGGCGAGTGGGCTAATTAACAAAAGACCCTCCTCATAAACACACAGCAGAGTAACTTAGCAGCTGTGTGACCCAGAACCAATAGCCCAAAGTGATAAACAGAAGAAAAACGCACAAACCAATGTTATCTCTTTCATAGGAGGCTTTTCTTTATAGCAAAATAATATGGCTGCAGTATTTACATAAACAAGGTTTCCATAACACAAATAAAGTTCACCCTTCACACTGGAGCTTCACACATGAGGCCTTCTCATAATGAGGACTACCTCACACTCTGAAACCTTTCTCCCACAGTGAGGCCTACTGCCACTGAGACCTATTCCCCTACAGAGGCATTCTCTCACACATAGAGGCTTCTCTCACATTGAGAGCGCTCTCAGAGTGAGGCAATTGTAAGCAACAGGCACAGCTTTTTACTACAGGTGCCCCCCCCCCCAGTGACGCAATGGGTTAAACCCTTGTGCTGACCAACAAGTTGGAGATTCAAATCTGAGGAGAGCAGGTTGAGCTCACTCTGTCAGCTCCAGCTCCCCATGCAGGGATATGAAAGAAGCCTCCCACAAGGATGGTAAAACATCAAACATCTAGGCGTCCCTTGGGCAACATTCTTGCAGACGACCAATTCTCTCACACCAGAAGTGACTTGAAGTTTCTCAAGTCACTCCTGACACGAAAAGAAAAAACAGTTTTTGCTGAATCATTGCATCCATTTAACCCTTTCAGTGCTTGACCCCCATTTTTGTAATTAAAAATATCTAGTTAATTTTGAATATTTCTGACAAAAGTAACCAGCGGTGCCGCAAGGCTTTGGCACTGCAGATGCTCTAGTACTTGGCATAGGATTGCGGTTTACTTAGGACATGAATGGAAAGATGAGAAGAACATAGAAAGGAGCCATGTTCAGTCCCATCTGTGTCAACAGACCCAGCAGCACCCATGCCCACCTGGTCCCTTTCACATTTCTTTTACTTTCATGGACATAAATTACACTTGGTTCCAAACATCGGAGTGCCATGTATGAGCCCAAAGGCTCAGAGGTAAAACAGATGAGTAGGGCTTGTGCAATGGGTTTGAAGGAAACACATTCCTTTATTTTCCCAGTGGAATGCCAGGTCTGATACACTGAGGTTGGTAGAGTTACCCCCACATGTCAAAGCAAATCTGGGGTTTTTTGGTCCACATCCTTTCCCCAACTGCACCCCATCTACTTGGTGATTGGGACTCTTCCATTTTGTTCATATTTTTAAAATTCATTGCTAGGATAAGGAGCCAAGAGGAATCATTCCCTTGGAAAATCTGAGTATCCGAGAAGTGGAAGACCCACGGAAACCAGTGAGTGAAGCTGCTTTATATGAACTTTCCTGTCTGATGAATGGGGTTTAGTTAGAGGGTGTTTCCAAAGGCCAGAATTTGTAACAGGCTTCATTTTTTTCCCTCCTTCAAATGATTTAGAACTGCTTTGAGCTCTACATTCCCAACAACAAAGGGCAGCTAATCAAAGCCTGCAAGACTGAGGCAGACGGGCGTGTGGTTGAAGGAAACCACATGGTTTATCGAATTTCAGCACCTACGCAGGAGGAGAAGGATGAGTGGATCAAATCCATCAAGTGAGGATAAGTCTCAGTTTCCTTTTTCAGCATCCCAGACCCCCCCCCCCCCTTTTATGAATAACTTTTCAATAACTTCAAAGCATAGGTTCTTTTTATTGCAATTTTTCAGTAAGAGAAAGGGTATCAGAACTTTTACAGAACAACATTTAGACAAAGAACTACATTGGACATAAAGACATGCTGAATCTATGTAATTACTAGGCATCTTTGATTAAAAAAAATGGTTTAAAACCCGTTTCAGATGTAGTTCGATTCTAAAGTCAATTCTGATTTTCACAGAAAAAAATGTTCAAAACTTTTCGAAACTTCAGAGACTTCAAAATCCTTTCATTAATGATTTGAAAATGTTATTTTCTGTTTCGTTGGGTGGTCTTTACTTTGAAAGTAGTTTTACTTCAGAAGCAGGGAAAAGCAAGCGGAGGAAATTCTTTCCTTTTCTGGTTTAAAACTGTCTTCTCTGGCTTAAACAAGGCCAGGGACCAGAAGTGGGGAAAAGCTGAATCATTTCCGACTCACTTCATGAGTCATAATAAAAATGGAGGGAAAAGCTTTGGAAGGGCAAAGGGACCTCCAGTTTTCTTAAAAACTTCAATAATTGCTTCAAAAAGATAGTTTTCCAAATTTATTCCAAATTACGACGATTCTGACGGTACCTAACCATGCCTAGTAATTACATTGGATTTCACAAACCTATAATTATATTGGTTAACAAACAAACAAAAGGGAATTACATTTTTACTCATTCACACACATATACATTTAGTTAGTCTCATGCATACATCACCATTTCACCATTATTCCACTGTGAAGAACATCTCTTAGGACAAACTTCTTCCTTACAAATCGGCCAATGCGCCAAAATGCATCCTATCCCTAAGAACAATGCCAAGAATCAGATTCCTTTTTTCATACAGCAAACCTGACTTCCATGCACAAAATCAAAAACTCAAAACACGCTCCTTCCTCTTCCCTTGAGAAAAGGAGCAAGTACCCAGAATCCTGATTTCCCATAGCAAATCTGTCACTCCATGGTACACTATATCTCTACTTCCTTATGGAGCAGAGCATAGCGGGTGACCAGCTCCACTGTCTGTCACACAGCAATATTTCTCCTGATGTCGTCGCAAAGTTGTAAATTAATGTAAATTAATGATAAGATGTTTTCCATCCTGAGACATCCCGGCGTCATCTCAGTTTCCGGACAGATGTTGACTCTTCTTGATTGGTGTTAGTAACGCAAGCAGCCTTGTGTTGCCTTCCTTCTTAGCATCCTTAACTTAAAAGTGCCATTGTCTCTAATTAATGTAAATACATCCGTCCCCCGTCCCCCCCCAAAAAAGTTAAACAGTTAATCATTTGTCACAGTTCTTATCAATGTCAGCAGTTTTTAATTACAGTTCCTGAGTGTAGTTAATGATTTTGTCGCTGCAGGCCTTAATCTTTTAGAATGATGTCTTCAGCCAAATTAGGCCCCATCCATACACCTTCCATAGAGTTCATTCAAACCATACATCATATTTCATTGTGACACCCCCATTCATGCTCTCACCCAGTGGGCTCTAACAACACAGATATTTATAAATACAATGTTAATACACAAATGTCCTGTTGCCATAAGCTTCAGCACAAATACCAATTGGAGTATTGAGAAAAGTACCAAACTAAGTCATATAATACATAAGCGTGGGAAACAAATACATAGGGACAATTTACAACAGTGTAACACACATATTATTCATGTTTTTTCCAAATAATTTGTCAAATCTTCCATAGGTTATGTAGACAAACTTTAGCATATCCAATATTGTCCCATGTAAATTCAAGATATGATAAACAGTCTTGGGAATAGAACAAGATTCCCGGGTGTTTTTATGTCCTTGTTTCAAAAGGAGTATCTCTTCTTCAAGTTTCTTTCAAGGATCCTTCATTCATTCGTTTGCAATAATATCTTCTGAGGCTTTACAAATTCCACTTGCTAAACAAATGGCTCTGCTGTGAGATTTCAACAAAGGGTAGAATACTACTGACTTCCATTTGCGAATGAAGGAACCTTGAAAGAAACTTGAAGAAAGAAACTTAACTCACCCAATGGGCCCCAAATGTGATTCCTATATGTTGTTGGAGTTCAACTCTGTGAGATGCTAACCAGTAATTATTTTGGTTCGGGCCACTCAGAATCGAAGACAAATAGCATCAAGTTATTCAGATTAGGGAGCAAGTGTGCAAGTATCTTACATTTCCTTCCCATAAGACCAGTATGTCCTGAGCTTGGACATCTAACACTTATTATTCCTCACACCACACTGGCTTCAAATTGCAGTATGGCATGGGGGAGGCTGTCTCTCCATACCTTAGCTGCAGCCCAACTGATGGCTTACCTTGGCACTCTCCTTTTGTCTGCCAGGGCTGCTGTGAGTGTGGATCCTTTCTATGAGATGCTGGCTGCCCGCAAGAAACGGATCTCAGTGAAGCAGAAGCCAGAGCAGGCATGAGGTGGGGATTCTCCTGCACCTGCCACCTTCCCTCCCCCTTTCACCCCTCTGTGTCCCCTCCTGCGTTCCCTCTTGGACTTGCTGACAAACCCACCTGGGTTGATCTCCATGAAACCAGTGGGCTCCCTTTCCTCCTTTGGATTGTTGGACCACTCACAGCGTTGCCAGTCTGACAACATTCCTGCCGGCACACCAGGTGCTCTCTTCACATCTCCAGAGCTTCAACTCAACCTGCAGGGACTTGCCTGTGGACAACTGACAAAGTATGACAGCATCATTTATTGGTGATGGCATTTTTTTCTTCTCTGAAGAGGCCCTCAGCAGATGCAGGCAGAAGTCTCAGTGCTGGCTTCCGCCATTGGGACCATGAGGACTACAAATGTGGGCCGCGCTCAGATAATATTTCCTGACTGATATGATTGTTCCTGTTCATCTTCAAGCTTAAAGCCAATTGACTCCTTTAGCAACAGAACATCCACACTTACACCAAGGCTGTGATGAACTCAGCTAGCTTATCTTTCTGGTATTCTAGCTTTGTGGAATTTTTGATTCCCACATTCCTTGTTTCTTTATTTCCTGAGCCTCGCCCTAATGTTGGTAGAGCAATGAGAGTGCACAATATTTTCAGTTCCTAGGGCCACACTTGGTGTGAGACCAGGTCTGCACATGCTTGCATTAGTGTACCCTCATACACTGCATAGTGCAGGGTTCTCTTATATGTACCGACTGAGATCTGTGCATCAACAGAGAGGAGAGAGAAGGAGATTGATGGTTTTCATGTCAATGAGATAGAGAATCCATTCTCTAGTTTTGCTCAGAATTTCTAGGAGCTTTCCTAGATGCTCTTCCCAACATGGTTTCCACATCTTGGATAGTTGTATTTAGAGATCAAACTAAAACCTGGTGCGTTTATTGTCCCACGTAAAAGGAAGCCACCAGCCGATGCAGAATGGGAATCAAAACATCTCTTACAGCGCTCGAGTAAGAATTTGGAAGACAGTGTGGCTCACTATCTGATTATGACTGGGATGTGGTGGAAAGTGGATTTTGCCCCAAAGGAGCCTTTGTCCACTTCTTAAGCTTTAAGTACAGAATGCCCCTTTTGAGTCTGTTGCCAAACCATTTACACTGTGTATCCAGGGAATTGGGATTCTCATTCTAATATGGGCTCTATGTACACTCTGTCTTGGGCTTGGGTTTACAAAGATAAGCATACCAGCAACCAGCAGAGGACAGAAGAGGCCCAGACAACCAGCACACCCACTGACAACTTTGAACACTACTTTAGTTCCTCCAGCAAGAATTGCCAGCACAGCAGCGCAACTGACAGTCTGGACACTTCGCATCCAAGAACAGGGTCAGGAACCGTCAGGTCCTTTTAACTCTTATCTCCTCAACGTTGAAATACTCCCAACCCCCACTCAACCTTTGCAGATTCAGCCGAAGATTACCTCTGGAACCCATCTTGTCTCTCTTCTGCTTGAGATCTATGATCAAGAGAACTGGAGCTTCCCTTTGCAGTTAATCCAGGATGTTTCCATTGCTTTACGGAGGAATCTGATTATACTGGCATTATAATCGGTGTAGCACACTGGTCAGGATCTGCCCCTGATCCCGTAGTACATGCAAGGGGTGCGGGATGACTGTGTTTTTTCGAGATGGAATTGAAATTGGGAAAAATGATTTGAAAGTTCTCCCCTTTGGCCCCAAAACAACACCCATACAGATGAGGCAATCCCCATGTGTAGTATTTTGCTACTTTAATAAGCATTAGCTTCTGAATTGTTAAAATATTGGAATTTACCAAAATTTCCACTTTCTGCTGAAACTTGCAGCTAGGGTTAACATCTGTGTTGGTTGTCCAGAAAACAAGAAGTGAGATTACTAAATATCTTTACCCAGAAGAAAGACGGCGACCTAGCTCTCAGACAGATATTGCTAAAATCATATGTAGTCTGTTTTACCACAATTTTTCTCACTTCTAAATTGAACTTTGGTTGTCTGCCACTGCCTTGCCTCAGATGGTCCCAACAGCTCAAGTTCAGCAGGATACGTGCAAATCAGTTTGTCGCAAAGCTCCGATCTTGCAAAGGGGCTAAGCTCATGAACGTGGCAGTGTATTAGTCCATGTGCATTTCAGTCTGATCAGTATTCCACATCTGCAGGAAATCTTTTAATAGCCAATCCAAGTCTTGCTTGGTTTCAGCTTTAAACACCAGTAATTAATTCTCAATGTCACACATCACCCTGAACTGGTTGCCTCTTAAACAGGAACAACAGTTATTATCCCTTTTTCAATGCAGGAGAAACGAAAACAAAGTGAAAGTAGACAGCAAGGAAAGAAAATGGTTTGTATTGATTCATTTTAGCCTGTTAGCACAGGAGAGAAAAAGAACTACATTTGGGAAGGTCTAAAATAAATCAATCCAAACTTTTGTTAAGTTAGAACAGGCATTTTTAAATGTGTCTACTCAGAATGTACTTACATTAGTATATAACTGATTCTGCTAGTCAGGTCCCTTCCCCATTTAAGTTATTTCGTGGTGCCAACAGGACTTGGAAATATCTTTTCACTTTTGGAATACATCCAAAATTGTAGTTAGCATTCTGTATCTTACAATTTTCTTGTAAGATCAACAAGAGCAGGTGTGGGCAAACTTGGGCCCTCCAGGTGTTTTGGACCGGTAGGCTGTTAGGAATTGTGGGAGTTGTAGTCCAAAACACCTGGAGGGCCCAAGTTTGCCCATGCCTGAACTAGACACTGTGAAGGTCACCTGTCTCATTGCTCTCTTCCCAGAAATCACAAGATATTAACAGCCCCTTCTGTTCTAGAGTTGGCCTTCCGTATCTGCAGGTTCCTCATCCATAGATTCAACTGACCGGATTGAAAAAAGTCCTGAAAGTCTTGCCTCAGTGAGCGAATTCATAGTTATGCGCTTGTGAGAGAAAGAGATGGCAAGACCAGCAGGAATTTGGGGGATTCCAGAAGAAACCGAAGTGTCCGTGTTCTTGTCACTGCCATTTTTAGTAAGACTTGATCATCTGCAGGTTTTGGTATCTGGAGCCAATCCTCTGTGGATCCCGAGGGCCTACTCATCGAACTCCATTCTAGGAAATGCTAGATAACTAATCCATCTCCTCACTGCATTCATTCCCACTAGGCAGCACTGCCTTTTTCACAGATATTAGCCCAATCCCCTCTTTTAGATCTTGGGTGAACTCCATCTCAAGGTCAAGGCCAAACATTTTGAACAGATGTTTTAATAAAGGTGAATAATTGTTCTTGAAAATTATCTGGATGATAGCAAATGGAAAAGTTTGTGCTCTTTTCCCCTTTACTTCAGCCATAGCTAAAATTACGTTCCCCAAATCTCTGTTTGCATTAAGATAAAAGCTCCAGTCATTAATTGAAATATTTTTTGTTCAAAGGAATTAAAGTAAGGTATTGTCGAAGGCTTTCATGGCTGGAATCACTGGGTTGTTGTAGTTTTTGGGCTATATGGCCATGTTCTAGAGACATTTTCTCCTGATGGTTCGCCCGCATCTATGGCCAGCATTTTCATTACCTCTGAGGATGCTTGCCATAGATGCTAGTGAAATGTCAGGAGAAAATGCCTCTAGAATATAGCTATATAGCCTGAAAACTACAACAATCCATTTAAAGTAACCTTTATTTCTATTTTGAAAACAGTTAGATTTTAATTTAAAGTGTACATGTTATATGCAAATATTTATTTAATATCACATCTCCTCTGGCCCAAAGTAGCATTTTCCCCCCTGATAACTTTTCTCCCAAACGCCACAAACAGCTTCTGCTCCCTTCAAAATCCAAAATTTCAGTTTGGGAAATCGGGAGGAAGTTCCTATCCTATTAGGTTTGGAAAACATACTTTTAAAACACAGAGAACTGACAGTTGGATGATTGGGGTCGTTGGAACGATCCCGTCTTTCATCCTTTCAGAGCTAGTTGTATGTTTCTCAGCAATATCGCTAGCAAACCATTCCCCACTTCCCATTGTGGATTTGTATCCCTTTATTGTGTGGCGGGATGTGGGGAAATTTTGCAAACTCCTCACCTGTTCCAGAAGGAGAGAGAAAAAGAAGGGCATTTTCTTTGGTTTTGGAATCCATTTCAAATGACGATATCTGTTTTTTAAAGAAGAAATGTTAATTATTATTTAAGATTTTATTGTATGCATCTCTGGATGATATATAAACACTACAGACTTGTCTATATGTTGCCGGAGTCCTTATTTTTATCAGTTGCCTTATGTAAAGGCTTTATACCCAAGGAACTACTTTTTTCAGGGAAGGAGGAACAGGGAATTTTAAAATTAGTGAAATCCCATAAGCTACCAACACTTACAAGGAACTCACAGGAGGGAGACTGATAAATCAGGGGAGAATATAACTGTATATATATATCTCTCTGAATGACGTCTGAACTGAGGTTTTGTAACTGTTTCTTCAATTGGGGTATGCTGCCACCTTTTCTAATATTCAGGCTGAGAGGATACTTAGTAACACTCTTCTGTGTTACTATGGGGTTTATTTTCCTCAGAGGTTTAAATATTAATGACATTCACACACAGGCTGTGGTAAAGAGTTAACCAGAGGTGGCCCAAGACGGTACGCAAAGTACGCTTTTGCGTAGGGTGCCCATCTGGGGGGGAGGGCGCTCTTGAGGAGCTCCCACGCATGGCTTCGCGTTTTTCGGGAGGCCTGGCTAGGAAGGAGCACAGCTTAGGCCGCATTCCTTCCGAGCCAGGCCTCGCGATTCTCGCGTCTTCTTCCGCGAGACAACTTTGTCTCGCAGGAGAAGACGCAAGAATCGAGAGGCCTGGCTAGGAAGGAGCGCTGCTTAGGCCGCATTCCTTCCAAGCCAGGCCTCGTGATTCTCGCGTCTTCTCCCATTCTGACTTCGGATTGTTTTTGGATGGACATCTCATTCTGACTTAATCTTCTGCTTTTGGGCTTAGGACAGTTTTTTGATAATATAATATATATAGTTGTTGTTAGTTTTATCACACCAACAGTCAACAACAGAGGGAGAGGGAAGCTTCAGAAGTTCCCCCTGTCCCGTTTGGAGGTTTTTTTCACGTATTGCGCAATCACGTCTGCCATTAAGGAATCGATTCGTATATTTACAAAATTTCGTAAATATCGACATTTTGGAAATCCAATCAGATTAGAAGCGCTGGCGTCCCCTAGATACGAAATGAGTTTAGAACCAAATTTTTTCTTGATCAACCAAGCCTAATATAGTGATTGTTTTTTTTTTTGGGGGGGGGGGGGGGGGTTGCCAAAATACTGTTTGCTTACCATTAAAAATTACCTAGGGCTGCCTCTGGAGTTAACTATAACAAAACATTTATTTAACAGGTTTAAAGTTCCTCTGGTACAAATGTGTGATGGTTTCAGAAGTAGTCCAGTGCTTGAATGACAGGTTCCAGTCAAAACCTTTAAACTGGGAAACTCTTATTATTCCACTAAACAGATTCTCCAGTACAAACAGCCCAATTCTCCAGGGTCTGTTTACACCCATAGTTCTTCCTTGAAGCAACTATTAAGAATTTATCACAAGCTAAACTTCCTTCTTCTCCCTTTTCAATTCCTAACTGCTATCCCCAAACTCCAACTGTCAAAACCCAACTGCCAAACTCAAGCCTCAGAATTCAGAAAGGTATCTTTGTCCCCCTTTATCTGAATATTAGGCTCCGCCCCCTATTCTAACCAATCCTGGCCATCTACCCTTTTCTTCCTTAACAAGGACACACCCCCTCTAAGAAAACCTAACCTGAGATGACGTCTCCCTGTTTCCCTAATCTAAAATGGCCACCGGGGCTTCACTAGGCCCATATCCTAACTGTTAAACCAGTTTCTTTTATTGTAAATGTAGACTTTCATATCCTCATTTGAGTTTTTAAAAGTTCTGTTACTTACGTTACTCCCTACTTGTTTCAATTTCAGCTAGTTATTTGTGTGGCAGAGGTGTTCTGGCACATTTCTAGGATGCGTGGGATTTGGGGTTTCGAGTTATTCAGAGTAGAATGCTCACCCTGAAATGTCTTTATTTTTATTGGGTCTGGGGGCTTTGGTGTGCTGATGCAGCCCACCAGAAGGGCATAGGGTTGAAAGTTGATCCTTGCCTCTTCTTCAGTGGCCTATCCCAGTCTCAACTGTAGCATGCAAATAACAACAACAACACTTTATATATATTCTGCCCTTCTCCCTGAGGGGACCCAGAGTGGATTACAGCATATAAACAGCCTTTGCAATTTCTGGGTGTTTTGGGTCCGGGGGCAGGGCAAGTGCTCAAGCGGCGCATTCGGGATGTCTATGCACAACTGGACCTAGAGAGCATAGGTAGGTCTTCAGCCACAAGGTTTTTAGCTTCCCACAAAAGGAATACTCATTTAGAGCACTACCTAACTGTTCCACTTCCACTACCCTTAAGAAGAATATATACTAGGGCTAGGTTTGAACAACTGAGTATTATGGTGCAAACCGGGCGCTACTGTAACATCCCAAGAAGTGAGATTCTGCGTCTGGGGAGAACAAACAGTGGAAGACATTGAACATTTCTTCATTGACTGTCCAGCATATACTGAACTGCGAGACAGATATTTGCATCCAATATTATCCAACTGCAGGTCCCCCAACAGAAATGATATTCTGACATCCCTCTTGCAAGGGCAGGAAAGATCCAGCATAATCAGAGTAAGCCTTTTTATTCTGAAAGCTATTAAGAAAAGAGCAGATTTCCTGAAAGAAGAACCAGGAAAATAAGATTCTGACGACTATAAATAGAAGGTCAGCTGCTGTCCTCGCCTTTTTGCCTTGTTTTTTTACTCATGTTCTATTTTGGAATGGTCATATGACTGATCAAATAAATAAATAAATAAATATTAGCATATAAACAGACACAGGCAAACATTCAATATCTTGTTACAATGAAATACAATGACACACAAATACACAGACAAAGGCAAAGGCTTCTCCTTTTCATTTAGAGCTCTGAAGGCAGGGCTGATCCCCATTTCCAAGGCAAGAACCCGTGTTGTCCATAGACACATGGTCGTGTGGCCAGCATGATTGCCTTCCCACTGAGGCTATACCTATTGATCTCACGTTTGCATGTTTTGAACTGCTAGGTTGGCAGGAACTAGGACTAATAGTGGGAGCTCAACCTGTCCTGTGGATTTGAACCGCCAACCTTGAGGCCAGCAGTTCAGCAGCACAAGGGTTTAACCCACGGGTTCTCAAACTAATGCCCCGGGGGCCGGATATGGCCCTCCAAGTTCATTTACCCGGCCCTTGCTCAGGGTCAACCTAAGTCTGAAAAGACTTGAAATCACACAACAACAACAATCCTATCTCATCAGCCAAAAGCAGGTCCACACTTCCCATTGAAATACTAATAAGTTTATATTTGTTAAAATTTTTCTTCATTTTAATTATTGTATTGTTTTAAAGTGTTTTTTGCATTACAAATAAGGTATGTGCAGTGTGCATAGGAATTCATTCATGTTTTATTCAAATTATAATCCGGCCCTCCAACAGTTTGAGGGACTGTGACCTGGCCCTCTGTTTAAAACGTTTCAGGACCCCTGGTTTAACCCATTTCACCACCGTGGCCCCAAAATGAATTTTACAGAGTGCTCTATTCTGATAAAAGATTCCTGTTAAGAAAGTTGACCTTTTGTTGGTTTTGGACGGTTGCGTCCTCTGAAAAAATTGCAAGCAAGTTGTCCTTCTCAGTCCCAGTTTCCACCCACTTGATTCATACAGAAAAGCCACTACTAACTCTCAGTCTAGGTAAAATGAGCTCTCTTTCCTTGAGTAAAAAAAAAGCTCATCCCATTTGTTGGAAAAGGTTTTGTTGTTGCGTGGCTTTAAGTCATCTCAAAATTGTGGCTACTCTAAGGCAGTCCTACCATGGAGCTTTCTTGGGAAAAAGAGCACTGAACTTGTCTAAAGCCAAACTGTTCTCCAGAGTCACGGTCCAATGCTCGAACCCACTACACCACACTGTCTCTCCTGGCAAAAATGGTAGTAAAGGTAAAGGTTTCCCCTTGACATTTAGTCGTGTCCGACTGGGGGCGGTGCTCATCTCCATTTCTAAGCCAAAGAGCCGGCGTTGTCCGTAGATACCTCCAAGGTCATGTGGCCAGCATGACTGCACAGAGCGCCATTACCTTTCCGCAGAAGCAGTACCTATTGATCTGCTCACATTTGCATGTTTTCAAACTGCTAGGTTGGCAGAATCGTAGAATCAAAGAGTTGGAAGAGACCTCTTGGTCCATCCAGTCCAACCCCCTGCCAAGAAGCAGGAATATTGCATTCAAATCACCCCTGACAGATGGCCATCCAGCCTCTGTTTAAAAGCTTCCAAAGAAGGAGCCTCCACCACACTCTGGGGCAGAGAGTTCCACTGCTGAACGGCTCTCACAGTCAGGAAGTTCTTCCTCATGTTCAGATGGAATCGCCTTTCTTGTAGTTTGAAGCCATTGTCCAACGTCCTAGTCTCCAGGGAAGCAGAAAACAAGCTCGCTCCCTCCTCCCTGTGGCTTCCTCTCTCATATTTATACATGGCTATCATATCTCCTCTCAGCCTTCTCTTCTTCAGGCTAAACATTCCCAGCTCCTTAAGCTGCTCCTCATAGGGCTTATTCTCCAGACCCTTGATCATTTTAGTTGCCCTCCTCTGGACAGATTACAGCTTGTCAATGTCTCTCTTGAATAGTGGTGCCCAGAAGCTGGGGCTAATAGCGGATGCTCACCCTGCTCCCCAGATTTGAATTGCCAACCTTTTGGTCAGCAAGTTCAGCAGTTCAGTGGTTTAAACCGCTGCGCCACCAGGGGGCTAAAATGGTACAGTAGTAAAATTGCTTCATTTCATCTAGTAGCTCAAAATGTAACTTGAAGAAATGTTTTCCAGCTCCAACTAGCTTGGAAGTAGCATATTGCAAGCTAATGCAGTGGCAGGAGAAACTTCTCCTCTCTTCCTACTTGCTGTTCCAAATGGGAGTAAGTATTTGCCCTGTGCTCGGAGTCAAAGAAAACTGAGAAGGATTGAGGTGGTAGGAGAGGAATTGATCCCTAAATTATTTTTTTCGCAATTCAGAATAAAGAGAAGGATTTATACTGCATAGCAGGGGACATTGGTTATTTCAAGTCAGTATTACAAATCTGGGAGGCACCACAACTGTATTGAAAAGGCTTCCTGTTTCGTTTGAGAAGCAGAAAAAAGGACATAAAATCTGAAATGACGTCATTGCGGGGAAGCAACTACAGCTCCCAAAGCCAGGATATTAGGGGGAAGTTGACAGTTTTTCTTCCCCTATTCCTCTTCCCAGGAACCAAGTTAATCTTTTTGTAAGTTAATGCATCCTCCTTGCATTATGCTATTAATACATTGCTGCTCTGGTGACCTTGCATGTCTGTCCCACTGCCAAGGGGGCAAATCTGGCCTGAGCCATTGCTAATGAGATCAAGAACAAGCAAGTGACCTGCCTGGGTATGAGCCAGAAGAAAGCTGAAATTTCTCCTCTCCAGAATCAGTCCATTTCTTTTTTCAGCCTCCACTTCCTTGTGAATTTGGTCCTAAAATATTGACTGGATGTTATCTTTATTTATCTTTGTTCTAGTTATCATCATATATTGATCATCCCCTACCCTTCAGAGCCAAAATTTGAGAATTGGATTAGAACCAGGATTTGAATCCCTTGTTTGGCCACAGAAATTCACTGGGTGACTTTGAGCAAGTCACATGGTCTTAGCCTCAAACCCTGGCTGAACAAATATTGGCAAACAAAAAACTCCAAGGTCGATTCACCTTAAGTTTGTCATAAGTCAGAAACTGTATTGTCGAACGCTTTCACCGCCAGAATCACAGGAGTGTTGTGTGGTTTTTGGGCTGCATGATCGTGTTCTGGCAACATTTTCTCCTGATGTTTTGCCTGCATCTGTGGCTGGTATCTTCAGAGGATCCCCTGAAAATGCCAGACACAGATGCAGGCAAAACATCAGGAGAAAATGCTACTAAAATACAACCATACATTCCAGAAACCACACAACATCCAAGTCAGAAATTGCTTGAAACAATATGGAGGAGGTAGCTAGATCCTTCTCTAAGCCTTCATACTTTCTATTAAGCACAAAATGGCCATGTGTGGCAACATCATTGGCTTATCAGTAAATTGACATGCTTTGTATGCTGAGCAGAGAAAAGGTATACCAACCCTCCAAAAATGATATTTGTATATTTATATATACAGATTTCCATAACCGAATTCTGGCCAATGCATAACTTTACACTCACAGTGTTATGTCTCATTTGCACTATGCCAACATATTACAGGATTGTGATGTTGCACAATTGATACACGGCACACAATGTGCAATGTACGATGAAGCACAACACACAGGAACAATGCTGCACAACCATAACTCCACTTGAGTAATTCTCAATTAAATATAGCTAATACGCATTGGCCAAACATGTTCACTCAGTCTCTTAAGTAGGCATGGGCAAACTTTGGCCCTCCAGGTCCACCATTCCTAACAACGTTGAGCTCTTAGGATCACTTTTCTAAATAAAAATGTAATGTTTGTTTGTGGGATTAACGTAAATCAAAAACCACTGGATGAATTGACACCAAATTTGGACACAATACACTTATCAGGCGAACAAGTGACCATCACTCATAAAACCACTGAAAAACACAGCGGAAGAGACTTAAAAAGCCAAAAAAGCAAAAACGACTCCCCCAGCAAACAAAACACACAGTAGCATATCCACACTCTTTCAGACTACAGCTTCCAGCATCCCCTAGACCGGGCCCTTTAGGAGATGAGGATGATCCAAATGCACTGCTTGCAAGCTGCAAGCTTTCTTCTCCTTGGATTTATTTGAGAGCATCTCAATTCTTGCATATTTCCCATTTCTGATTCCTGGACTGCAACTCCCAACAATCCTCCAGATAGAATAGATGGAGATAGATAGGTAGGTAGATCAATCAGGAGGACTGCTGGGCATTGTAGTCCAATAGGTAGAGAAGAAAGAAAGGGGAGACTGGGGGAGGGAAAGAAAAGGGGGGAAGTAAGGGAAGAGGAAGAGAAGGAAGGAAGGAGAGAAGGAAAGAAAAAAGGGAGGAAGGAAAGAGAGAGGAAGGAAGGAAGGAAGGAAGGAAGGAAGGAAGGAAGGAAGGAAGGAAGGAAGGAAGGAAGGAAGGAAGGAGAGAAAGAGGAAGGTTGGCCACAGCAATGCGTGGCGGGTACAGCTAGTACAAAATAAATAGGTACTTAATTGAAAAGACAAGGGTCGGTTTCTTTGGCAGGTTTATTGCAATCCAGAATGGAGTAAGAAAATTCAAAATGTTGTGTCACACCCACCCACCCCTTTAAAGAGAAAACATTCATTGTCAAACCACATAAAATCCCATTATTTACAAGCAGATAAAGAGAAAATCCTATGCTAAGAAAATTTATATATATATATTTATACATGCATATGTATATATACAGAAGAGAAGACATTGGGTGTTAATTTTAGCAAGCGTTCTTTCAGCTTGAATCTGCAACATTCCTCTCATATCTTTTAGATTCTGAACTTTAGAACCAAACAGAAATGATGTGGAGAGACATGATCGTTGGTGCACTTAAGTCATTTCATATTCATTTTATATCCCCACCCGCTCTCCTTAATAGTAATACTTATTCCTATTTATTTTCAAAATGCAATGAACAAGCCCTGCAAAGTTAGGGTCCTTGGACCATTGCTGCAGAGGCCTATGGCAAGGAAGAGATAGAGCCATACATCATGCCAGTGTTTGCCAACCTGGGAGTCGGGTCCCTGGATGGGTCACCAGGGGGGTGTCACAGAAGTTGACAAAGACCATCAGAAAACACAGTATTTTTTGTTGGTCATGGGGGTTCTGTATGGGAAGTTTGACCCAACTCTATCATTGGTGGGGTTCAGAATGCTCTTTGATTGTGGTGAACTATAAATCTCAACAACTACAACTCCCAAATGTCAAGGTCTGTTCTCCCCAAACTCCACCAGTGTTCATATTTGGGCATATTGAGCATTCATGCCAGGTTTGGTCCAGATCCATCATTGTTTGAGTCCACAGCACTCTCTGGATGTAGGTGAACTACAACTTCAAAACTCAAGGTCAATGCTCACTAGACTCTTTCAGTATTTTTTGTTGGCCATGGGAGTTCTGTGTTCCAAGTTTGGTTCAATTCCATTGTTGGTGGAGTTCAGAATGCTCTCTGATTGTAGGTTAACTATAAATCCCAGAAACTCCCAACTCCCAAATGACAAAATTAATCCCCCCCCCCTCAACCCCACCAGTATTCAAATTTGGGTGTATCAGGTATTTGTGCCAAATTTGGTCCAGTGAATGAAAATACATCCTGCATATCAGATATGTACATTATGATTCATAACAGTAGCAAAATTACAGTCATGAAGAAAATAATGTTATGGTTCACGGGTCACCACAACATGAGGAACTGTATTAAGGGGTCATAGCATTTGGAAGGTTGAAAAACACTGCATTATGCCTATGTGGAGGTTGAAAGGGCTGAAAATCTCATACACCATTATTCGTGTTCCATCATTGGACCTATAAACTTGCGTCCCTCCACAGCAACTGCTTTCATGTGTTTTGATCTTTTCACATTTGTTCCTGTTTTGTTAAACTTCCGGAGAATCAAATGTGCTGACTCCCATGATCTTTAGCACAAAATCTTCACATGCCCTTTTCTATTTACAATAGCAAATAAGTAAATAAATATACCTAAATCCTAA
Organism: Anolis sagrei ordinatus; assembly: GCF_025583915.1. Classification (NCBI taxonomy): domain Eukaryota; kingdom Metazoa; phylum Chordata; class Lepidosauria; order Squamata; family Anolidae; genus Anolis; species Anolis sagrei. The sequence goes on along the minus strand of NW_026847660.1, from coordinate 19,970,920 downwards.
GATACTAAACTATATATTGGACCCATTCAAAATAGACCCCAATATTTCTCTGCTATCTTGTGTTGTGTTAGATTGAATTTGCATAAAGGATGTTGATTTGGCTCCGGGCCACTTCCTTTCAACTTGGTCTGCGCGGTTTAGTGTTGTAATGCATATATTGCAGAAGTCACTTTAAATGGTGATTGTCAGTGGTATTCAGAACTTCCTATATTCTGCCACAGCGTGTGGGAAAGTGCGATCTGTAGGTACATGCATCTTGCTGTGAAATCGAATGAGGGGAAAGCCAGTGTGGTATCGTGGTTTAAGTGTTGGACCAGGACATTAGGATGCCAGGATCCGAAACTCCATGCAGCGTTGAGCAAGCCACAGTTTCTCAGCTCTCACAGTGTTGTGAAGAAGATGGAGTTTCAGCAGGAGTTGTCAAGCAACTTTACCTGTCAAGCAACGTTACCATTTAGCGAACAACATTTGCTAAAAGTTGCTCTTCTGGAAAACCATTAAAGATTCAGGAGCCCTTGTAGTTTACATTCAGACAAACCTAGTGCAACTCAACACTAGATCCAACTAAAACAAGTGGAAAAGTAGGAAAATAGTCAGGTGAATCTACCTAGACAGAGAAGCATTAAATGCAGAGGCACGTATTTTATATATGTGTGTGTATATATATATTATCAATATATATCCATATATATAAATAAAGAGCAGACCAAAAGGTGCTTTTGCAGAAGCATATTCCACAAAGGCAACAGTATTAAGCTACTAATCCAAACTAAGGCTTCTGCTTGTCTAGGTGGGAGGCAGTTGCACATTTAGGTTTGTTAAAGGTTGGCGATTCCCACGTTTTAAGCCACCTTTCACAGCCTTATTAAAGACAGATCCACAGTTTCCTGTGGCACAGCCACATCTACTGGATATGCCAGAGTTTTCATTTACTTCAATACACTAATGAAATTATATCTATTTCAAAATATGGTATCATCATCTAACAACAATGCTCTACTCCATAAAACCTCTCCATAAGACAGATACTGTAAATATCTTCTTATTTTCCCCTGCTTTTCTTGGCTTTTTCAGGCACCCTTGCTAAATTATCCAGAATTCTGGTTCTAAAACTCTAAGACTTTCTTGCATAAAGCATGCTATATGCTTCCCATTCTTCACTTGGGAGATCCAGAAGCCCCCTTGCGCCAAGTATAAGACCTCCCATTTATTTTCACACAAGGATTCCAGGAATCGTTTTCCCCTTATTCACTTTTTAAAAAAACATATGATTTTTCTCTTCAGGAAATACTGGGGGTTTTGTTCCCAGCCCTGCCCTGTCATTAACTACTAGTTTTCACTCTCCTCCAAGAAATCCCCAAAGTCAGTTTGTTTTTCATGGCCTCTTAGTGGCAGGCATTAAATGGTAGCTTGACCACTCCTCCGTGAAGCTCCATAGAGGCTTCAGCCCAGTTGATGAGGTCCCCACCAATGAAGCTGGTACAGGTTGCCATCTTGTAAACTTCGCTTGGTGTCAAGATATGGCCCCACACATTGAAATCTGAGATTTCCCCAATAAAGGCTTGAGTGGCATCAAAGCGACCCCCAAGAGTGTCCTGTGGGGAGAGAAGTTCAGAAAGAGAGATGAATAAAAACTATTTAACTATCTATTTAGATACCTATCTATCTAGAGCAGTAGTTCCCAAACTTTGACCAGTGACCAGTTTGACCAGGGACCACTCTCCAACATTAGCACCAAAAGGGTTACAAATCAGTTTTTGGTCAACTTTAGATTCAGTTTGGTTATTTGGGGTGCTGATTCAGAAAATTACATTGGATAGAACACATCAGCTCTAGTTTCTGATATAGAACATATGCTATCCAGTAGTCACCATCTGCTCGTCCATAGAAAATCATATTTAATAAGCCTCGGCACTATAAGAGAGTTTTGCAAGACCAGTTGCTCTCATTGCAACGATGTAGTAACGAGGCTGCGGACCATATTTAAGTTCTTGGGGACCAATGATGGTCCACGGGCTGCAGTTTAAGAGTCACTGATCTAGAGCAAATGTGAGTAAAGTGTAACTTCAGGCCCCTGACTCCCCTAGTCGTCCTTCCCCTACTTTTTAAATATTTGGGGCAATTTTTCATTCCCAAGCCTTTTCAAAATGGATTCTCAAAACTACTGCAAAATGTAAGTCTTGATCTCACAACTCTCAAACTTCCCATCCATATATGCTCAAACCTTTCAAAAATGGGGAGATGGGGGGCAGCCAAAAATTGACCAATAAATGAAACCAGAAGTGACATAAGTCACC
>NW_026847660.1:19783280-19967821 GCF_025583915.1 Anolis sagrei ordinatus | reverse complement strand
TGAAAAGTTCAGCACCACCCCTTCTGCAACTAACCATCCCTGATCTACAGGAATCCTTTAAAAGCCCAGTGTAGATGACAGTTTAGGAGGAATATTTACCTGCTCTTGGCCCAGTACAAAAACACCCCCAGGTTTTATAGGATGCCAGGGTGCCAGGTTCTCCCCGCTCCCTCTTCGGACTCCATCCTGGTAAGATTCCCAAATGCCATCCCGGGTTGACCATGTCACGCAGATATGGTGCCACTTAGCATCATTAATGGTCAATGGCAATGTGGCAGCCTATGAAAGAAAGGTTAGAAAAGGGTCAAAAGGGGGATTAAGAAGATATGCAGAGCCTTTAGTATAGCTACACAAATGTGTCACCGTTTTAATGGCAGCCATTTTATTGCAGACGGTACAGTCTTGGACCTGTGAGAAGGAGGTTCAGATCTCTAGTGGAAGAAAATATTGGACTTTAACCTGCCTCAGAGAGGTAGGCTGCACTCTAGTCATAGAATATTCTAGCACAAAAAGTACTGATATCCATAGATACTCTGCAAATTCTTGGGGGGAAAGATCTTGACCTTCTTGCACCCCTTGAAAAGAACCTATTTAGAGTGACATCCCCAAAATACAATCTAGTGGACCTGAGACTTCAGTGAACAAACCAAGTTTCTGTATTCTGAATTTACTGTTAGGCTCTCTTTAGATCTGAAAAAACATCAATAAGACATATGAGATTAAGGCAGTGGTTCTCAACCTGTGGATCCCCAGATGTTTGGACCTTCAACTCCCAGAAATCCTAACTGCTGGTAAACTGGCTGGGATTTCTGGGAGTTGTAGGCCAAAAACCTGGGGACCCACAGGTTGAAAATCACTGGATTAAGGGATTTTGATTTTTAGGTCTATGGAATTCTTCACACATAGTTTCCCACAACCAAAATCAACAAACTACTAGATTAGTCCTAACCCTGTTATATGAAACCTGTTCCCATACCTTGTCATTGATTAGTAGTTCCATAGGGTTATTTCCCCACTCAATGAGCACAACTTCGTTGGCTTGGCCTGGCACTGAGTATGAGAAAGGGGTACCCATTCCTGGTGCAGAGCTGGATTTGAGCCAGAGGCAGATGGAGAAGGAAAAGATTTCACGATGGAGAGTAGGCTTGACCTTGACATACATATAGTTGGTGCGGAGGGGAAATCCCACACGGAAATCGTCGGAATGCTTCTCCACTTTGTGCCCTGGAGGACAGAGGGGATCAGAGATGTGGTACTGAGCTGCCAACACAGAGAAATGGAGGGGAAGTGGGTTTGTCCATACATAAGCTGCCAACTAGCCTGCCTATGTGCCAGTCATCCATCCCCAGACCTGCCTTCTGCAGTTCCAAGAGCAACAGTCCCTAAGGCTATGTAAAGGTACAATAGAGTCTTGCTTATCCGACATTCCGTCGTATTCGATGCTCTTATCCGACACCCCCCTTTTCCACCAGCATTTCCCTTTCCATTAAAGGAGTGCTTTCCAACACTTTCTCCATCCCCAATAAGTGAAAAAGGCAAGAGAAGGTGGAGGAAGAGGGAGGAAAGGGGGAAAAGAGGCAGGACCAGAAACAGAAGCATCCTTCCCTCTGTGATTTCCATGCTCCTCTTCCACATCCGGGCACTTCTTGCTGGGCCGCTCTAGCCCCGAGACGTTGCCTTGCCTTAACCCTTTGAGTCCCCGTTGTTGGTATTCTAGGTGTCTAGCACTGCATCAGATGGGTAACAGTAGGAGACTCCATATTATCCGACATTTTCATTTATCCGATGTTGTGCCAGCCTGTTTATGTCGGATTAGCGAGACTCTACTGTAATTGAAATAACTAAAAAAAAACACATTTCCCCTTTACTTTGCATTACTTCCCTTCAACTCCTTTAGATTCAATTTTACAATGTAAGGCCTGTCTTTTTATTATTTGTAACAGCACCACGCATACAGATGGTACATTGTACATGGTGATGGCAGTGATGATGATGGGTGATAATCTGTATTACAGTTATTGATTCATAACCTCGAATTATGGATCAGTAACTGCTACAGGTTCAGGAAGACTACATAAATGCCCCCATAGCCCACCTTAAGAGCAAGTAGCCAGGTCAGATCGTGAAACTCTTCAGCTGCTAATAAGGGTTCAACCCCCCCCCCCCCCCCCCACACACACACTTACTAGTGATTGAGGTTGCAACAATCAGTAGCAGGATCCCTATGACAATTTCATGTAGCAGACTCACTTGTGAGCTAGTGGGTCTGGAAACATCATTATTTTGATGATCAGACTAGAAGCTGAACAGACCTCCTTTATCTGACCAAGCTGCTTGCTCTTGAGGGGGGCAAACCGAGATGTTTACGTAGTTATGCATGTATAAGAAACTGTTGTAGAGTATTGAAGGAGGAACTGGAGAAGAAGGCAGGAGTAGAGAATGAAGTCAACAGAGAAGAGAAGAAGGGGAAAGGAAGGAGAAGCCAAAGAGAAGAGAAGAGGAGGGGAAGAGAGAGGGAAGGAAGGAGAGAGGGAAGAGGGAGGAGGAACTATCTGCTATCTATTTGTACCATACCTTATGCTATTCCTGTTCATTGGCTTCATCACTGCAGTTGTCTGTGCCTCTTCTTAATTAAACATTGCTGTTACTAATCTAACACAGATATAAGAATCATACAGCTTGTGTTGGATAAACACATGCCTTTGGGCCCTTCCACAAAGCCCTATATCTGGAATATCAAGGCAGAAAATTCCACAATATCTGCTTTGAACTGGGTTATCTGAGTCCACACTCAGATAATGTGGGATTTTCTGCCTTGATATCCTGGGATATAGGGCTGTGTGAAAGGGCCCTTTGTTTCATCCTTGATTTAAAAAAATGCCTGTCAAAAATGGAAACTTGGGCCCCTTCCACACAGCTGAATAAAACCCCACATTTTCTGCTATGAACTGGAATATATGGCAGTGTGGACTCAGATAACCCAGTTCAAAGCAGATTGTGGGATTTTCTGCCTTGATATTCTGGGTTATATGGCTGTGTGGAAGGGCCCTTAGTCATCTTGTATATCTCCATGGGAAGCAAGTCTCAGAGATTTGCTTTAAATCTCAATGAGAAGGCATTTTCTCTTTTCCCACCAAATGAAAAATTAATCTTTGGTTAGTATCTGTTCTGAAAAATTAAATACAAGGGAAAATCATATTTAGAGGAGGTGGAGATGATAAAATAGACTTTCAGAGCTGTTTCCCTCTAACTCTCACATCGGCTATGCTGAGCAGAGCTGACGTGTGCCACCTGCCCCACAATAACCTATGGTGGACCACAGCTTCTCTAGTTTTGCAATAGTCTATCTGTCTGCTGACCCATCTAAAAAATCTCTTTTTCTTTCATTCTGTCCTACCATGGCCTATCTAGTGATCTGTTGGCCTATAATCTCTCCCATCAATTTGGCTCATCTCTTTTAAAAATTGATTTACAGTGCATCCATAACATAATTACATCCTCTTATTTCTACACGAAAAGGCTTATCCTTTTAATAAGCAATTGCATTTTGTGGAGATAGCATCCAGAGGCCATAGCTAAAGAGATTTAGCTACATAGCATACATATGTCTTCTGATACAGGATCTCATCCAGCGGAAAGTAACTAGATGGATTTGTTTTGAATAGTAACATGTCTAGCTCTGCTTTGGGCCACCTGTTCTCTCTCTGCCTAACATAATTTACAGATTGGCTTGCGAAGATGAGAGCCTTGAGCTTCTGAGGCGACACATGAGGTGTAATTTTTTTTTCCGTTTCAGGAGTGACTTGCGCATCTAGAATCATAGAGTTGGAAGAGACCTTGTGGGCCATCCAGTCCAACCTCCTCCCAAGAAGCAGGAAAATTGCATTCAAAGCACCCTTGACAGATGGCCATCCAGCCTCTGCTAAAAATCCTCCAAAGAAGGAGTCTCCACGACACTCTGGAGCAGAGTTCCACTGCTGAACGGGTGTGGTATGGGATAATTGTAGTCTGCAAGGATGTTGCCCAGGGACGCCCAGATGTTTGATGTTTTTATCATCCCGTGGGAAGCTTCTCTCATGTTCCCACATGGGAAGCTAGAGCTGAGACTGGAGCTCACCCCGCTCCATGGAATCAAACCGCCAACCTGTCAGACAGCAGTCCTGCTGGCACAAGGGTTTAACCCTTTGTGCCACCGGGGACTCCTTTATGAGGTGTAAGTGCAATAAATAAGTACTAAACAATTCTGTTAATCCATTTGTCTCCTCATATCTACCTCTTCCTTTCTCCAACTGCAAACGTAACAAGTAATTGCCCATCTATATTTTCATACCACTAGTTAAATCAATCTTTCTTTCACTGAATCTTTTTATTTTTGTTCAACTGATCCTTCCTTCCTAACACTCGAGATAATTTGGTCTACAACTCCCAGAATCCCAGCTAATTGCAATGTTGAACTGGGAATTCTGAGCACTCTTGTTCAAAAAACGTTTCCAAGCATGCCTAGCTGCCCCCCATTCATCTTCATTCACCCCACTAGAACAAAGCCAGATGTCCTCTCTTCATTCTGGAGAACATACCTTTCTCAACACTATGTCCATGTGAAACATGTTTGTGCCTCAATCCTGCTGCTGTTGGCACACCGTGAGCATGGTGGTCAGTTGTGTTTAACTTCTCATGAAGCTGATGCTCCAAGATGCTAATTTTTTTCTGAATTGCATCACGTAGGGAAGTGGAGAAGACAGAGCTGTTCCGGTTGTGCTGGGAAAGAGAGAAGAGGCATTTGCATTAATTGGAAGACCTTTCTTTCTTGAGGCATCAGTACACCTAGACCTTTTTACTTTGGTTCCAATCCGCCCCCAAAATTTGCATTTTTATTAGGCATTCCACACGTACTATTAGTTCTTTTACTTAGGGGCATGTTGTTAGGGCAAGTAAATATCAGTTAGTCAGTGTTAACTGAAAATGCAAAGCACGAAGCTGATTAGTTGGGCCACACCCAGAAGCTAGCTGAGCCTGGGGTTTTTGGCAACAGTTACATATTCAGGCATGGGTTGTGCAGGAACTTGAAGAGACAGTTTGATTTGCTTCTGGCCTGCTGGGAGACAGATTTGTTCCTCTCACATGGATTCCTAAAGACCATTTGAATTCTCTCTCAAAAGACATTGTGTGAGTCAATGCAAATGTTCACATTGTTGTATATGTGTTGCTCTGCATTACAAGGAGTAAATCCTTGTTCTTTGTTGATCATCTGCATGGCATATCTTTTCTCTGGCAAGACAGCGTATGGACTGGTCAAACATGAACTACGCACGATTTCCATTTCATCACATGTTTCATTATACCTAGCTGGAAGTCTCTTTTTAAAGCAGCATTAGCATTGGGAGGAAGGTGAAGGAGTGCTGGAGAAATCCAGACCTGCAAGTTGTCTGCAGTAAATAATGCACTAAAACTTGGGCTGAGGAACAAACAGGGTTTTCCTCAAGCTTATCCTTCTGTAGATGTTTGTGCTTGCCTACAACAGGCAAGGTAAACAGCAGTTGTCTTGAGAACCTCTTACTGACCTGTTAACTGAGCTACAGCTACAGTGAAAAACAATTTCGCAGAGGTGTAGAGACAAAAGAGTAAAACAACCCCAATTCCCTTTGCAATGCATATTATTTTCTCCCCCGCCCCATCAAGATTCAACTCTTTTATGACTTAATTCAATGCAAACTATTTCTAGACTTGGAAGTTAGTTTGCAGCAATTTAATGTTGCTGAGTACAAATGGAGAAAGTGATAGAGGATAGGCGAGCAATAAAGACATTGCCATCCAGATAAAAATGCTATATTCGTCCCATGTAATTTTCTTTTGGTTGTTACATTACTAGCACTGCAGTAAATCCAACTTGGCACTGACATCCAAAGAAAAGAGCAGGCAAAGTGAACCAGGGATACTAACACGTATGGACAATTTTCAGTGTCTCATTCTGCAATGCTAGGAAATCAAGGACAAAAAGAGAATTTCATTTGTTGAGGCAGTGCCTTTATTTTGCCCCCCTACACCTTTGGTCAAGATACATAATTCTTGCTTACGTGTTAAGAAGGGGGAATGCAAGGGGAAAGGGCAGCAGGTGTATTTTTAGTCCCCACACCTTGGTTTATGCCTTAGATGCTCTCGTAATCTCCGTTGCCGCCCACAGTGATGGCAAAAGCACAGTACAGTCTCTTCACGCACAACAACAAGTCACTGGGAGAAATTCTGCTCCATTGTGCTCTCAACAGAATCAAAATTGGATATCCTATAGATGTCCTATCACTAGTCTATTAACACAATCTTTATGGGGAGGTGATGATGCTGGAAGTCCTGCTTCATTTTCTTCCCCTCATTCAGTTAAAACCCAAATGATACTGATATTTGAAGAAGGCCTACCTCATATTCTCCAACATTTCACAGATGAAAATAGAGAATGTGTGGATAAGCCACATCAGGCAAAAATGACTAATGGGGAGGAACACACAAGCCAGGTGAGGCTGCATTAAGTTGCTTTTGAGCATGACTTGCTTCTTCTCCACGGAGGACAGACTACTTTGGCACTTTAAACTTTAAACTAAATTTGCAGCAATTCAAGTATTCCAACGACAAAGGGAGAAAGTGGGAAAAGAGCCAAGCTGGTATATTTTAAAAGCAGCTTAAAAGGTGGGATGATAGTGAATTGGCCAATACTGTCTGTGCCGAATTGAGACATTTGGATGGTATGCTTTCTTGCTTATAGTGCCTAAGCCAGCGGTTCTCAAGTTTTGTTTCCAAAGATTATTGTATATACTCGAGTATAAGCCTAACTTTTCAGCCTCATTTTTAGGCTGAAAAAGCTCCCCTTGGCCTAAACTCAAGTCAAGGTTATTTATTATTTTACTCTGTTAGTATAATTTTTATTACATTTATTATTTTACTCTATTTATTATTATTTTTACATTTATTATTTTACTCTATTATTGTTATTACATTTATTATTTTACTCTATTATTATTGGTATTATTTATTTTATTATTTTATTATTTATTATTATTTAAAATAACATTTATGTTATTTTACTTAATTAATTTTATTACATTTATGATCTTACTCTTATTATTATTGCATTTATTATTTTACTCTCTTTGTTATTATTGGAAGGATACGTAAGCACATTTACATTGAGGAAGGTTAGAATAATGGTTTATTCAGTTAGACAGTCTTATTTTACATTACAGTTTTATGTAAATATTCAAAAACATTTAACCTACTGATGCCTCAATTAATGTAATTTTATTGGTATCTATTTTTATTTTGAAATTTACCAGTAGCTGCTGCATTTACCACCCTTGGCTTATACTCGAGTCAATATGTTTTCCCAGTTATTTGTGGTAAAATTAAGTGCATTGGCTTATATTTGTGTCATCTTATACTCAAGTAGATGCGTAATTATTTTCTATTGACAACCCCTTTGTTGCTGTTTGGTGCTGATATCCATACAGCACTGTTCCCTCAATTGAAATTTAGTGGACTAATCAATGAAATCTTTACATTTCCACACATTTTGTGTAAAACTAACATTGAAAACACAATTTGTTTCGGGGGGAGGGGGGAAGCATAATCCCATCACTTTCAAGTGATTATATACTCTCCAGGAAATGTGAACACAAGGGGAATGTCCTTCCTAAAATAATATACCTTTTGCTTGCTTTTTTAATAAAGATAACTATTGTCACAAATGGATGGTGAAGTGACAGCTCCCTTGGTGGCCAGAATACCCTCATGAAGCTAGAATGTTAAATAGCCTCTGTGTGTCTGTCTATATATGTTGTGTGTCTATGGCATTGAATGTTTGCCATGTATATGTACATTGTAATCTGCCCTGAGTCCCCTGAGGGGTGAGAAGGGTGGAAAATAAATATTGTAAATGAATGAATGAATGGATAAATAAATAACAGCCTGCTGCTATTAGGAATTATGGGAACTGAAGCCCAAAATTCCTGGAGGTCTGAAGTTTGACCATGTCAGGTTTAGCAAACTAATATATACCCACAAGTACAACAGTATATATAGGTCAATAATCAACAAACAGGTATGAAATATAAACTTATATTGAAAAACAAGTACAAATTTACAATTGTAATGTTGATGCCCCGTACATCAGAATGAATACCAAATGAAACATAAATTTACCAGCCACCATTGATGTAAATTGAAAAAAGACATAAGAATACTACTTGAGAGAGGAATGTAAAGTATTTGTCACGGGAATGTACAATTGTGAGTACTTATACCTGATTTATAACTGTATTTATATGAAAATGTTATAAGCTCCAGTTAATGTATTACAATATTCTTATGACTAAAAAAGTCAAGACCGGTCATGTGCTCTACAAACTCTTCAGCTCAACTGACAGACTTCACAAGCAGCAAATTTATGTTAAGTTTGATACTCATTCTGATGTACAGATCATCAACATTATAATTGTAAATTTGTTCTTGTTTATTCAATATAAGATTATATTTCATATCTGTTTATTGATTATTGACCTATACATACTGTTGTACTTGTGGGTATATATTAGTTTGGTGTATAATCAGGAACCCTTTTAATTTACATGTCTGGCTTAAGCCATCATAGTATTTTAAATTCTTTCTAACCTATAGGTAGGGTCACATTTTGTTGCATAATTCTCAAAGATCTAGACCAGTGGTTCCCAACCGTGGTCTATGGACCACCAGTGGTCCACAAGAATGAAAATATGGTCCGTAGTTTCATCATTACTATGCCATTGCCTCGAAACCATGCAGCAACGAGAGCAAGTGGTCTCATGAAACCCTCTTATAGTGCCGAGGCAACGGGATGTTGAGAGGGAGAGGCTGACTACCCAGGAAAGATGATTACTCCCACATCAACTCTAGATTATTAAATATGGCTTTCTGTGGGCAAGCAGATGGCAACTACTGGGTGGCATATGTTAGTTATCATAAACTAGAGCTGATGTGGTCTATTCAATGCAATTTTCTGAATCAGCATCCCAAATAACCAAACTGAATCGAAAGTTGACCAAAAACCAATTTGTAACCCTTTTGGTACAAATGTTGGGGAGCGGTCCCTGGTCAAAAAAAGATTAGGAACCACTGATCTAGGACCAAAAGCTAGTCATTTGGTGACATTGTTATCTGAAGAAGAAGAACTTTATTTTTCTATCCCGCCTCCATCTCCCCTAAGGCAACATGCAATTAAAAACAGAACTATAAGATATTAAAATAAGCATAAAAACAGCATAACAATAATAAACAAACATCATAAGCAACAACAGACTCGTTTTTTGGGGGGGAGGGGGCCAATATGCAAAACAAGTTAAAGGATAGGCTGGTCAATAAGGTGGATAGAACGTATAGTAGCATAGGAATAGAGCAATTAAACAGGATCATTTCAGTTTAACTTAAAAATGTAGTAATCAAATATAGGAATTTGAATTCAGGTCATGGTTAGAGACCTTCTGTCAAAGGAGTCATCAGTCGAATGCACAACGAAACATCCACGTCTTTAGTTCCTTATGGAATGTGGATAGGGAAGCTGTCAGTCTAATCTCCCTGGGGAGGGAGTTCCAGAGATGAGGGGCCACCACCGAAAATGCCCTTTCTCTCGTCCCCACCAACCGCACCTGAGACGGGGGTGAGAACGAGAGAATAACATCCCTGGAAGATCTTAAGGACCGTGTGGGCTCGTAGGGGAGGATGCGGTCACAAAAATAGGCAGGTCCTGAACCGTTTATCTGCTATATAAACTGTTTTTCTACAGGCGAGGAATGCCATCCAACTGTCCCAATTTGACAGAGACAGCTCTATTTCATTTTGTACACTCTTTAAGCTTTTTTAAGATGTCCCGGTTTCTTACTTCTCCTTTCATTTTCCTCCTCCTCATTGGATTACTTTAGATACTGCAAACAAGAGTTCATAATAGTCATCTGCTTTGATGAGGAAAACAGCATGATGAGGAAGATATGAGACCATTTTATTGCGCCCTTATAGAGGATGCCTTAGATATTTATATTAAACTCAGAAAGTTTTTACCATATTTCACTTGTGAAGGGGTAGAATGCCTACTTCATTCTCTCAAACACCTACAAGGTCAATGCCTACATCATTCTCTCACTTATAGATATATAGAATGGAAAAATGTGTAATAAAAGCTACATTTGTTGGATTTTTTTGGTTCTAACTTTTTAATACTCTACTATAATGTCATTGCTTGCATGATCTTTTTAATTCTACACCACTTTGAATGACTTTCTTTCTGAATGTGTCGTTGTTATTGCATTACGGTTTAATTGTCCTCTCCACAGAATTTCAGAATCCTGCAAGCGGTTGGACATCCCCCTCCAAAGAGATTCAAAGATAGTTACCACAAAGGAATATTTTATATGTATATATTCTCTTTTAATTGTTTTTGCTTGAGAAGAATGAGAGGGAGAGCTTCCTGATCATTTCAGAATTTAGTTCTTCGATAGCACCAGAGGGAATGGGAGCAAGTATGTAGGACGCGGGGCGGGAAGAGGACAATGGAGATGGAGTCGTGAGGGGATGACCTTCCTGAGGGAATTAGCAAACGGACGTGCAAGGAGAAAGCTGTGAAAGTGAAGAGCAGACTTGGGCAAACTTTGGCACTCCATGCTGTTAGGAATTGTGGTAGTTGAAGTCCAAAACACCCGGAGGGCCGAAGTTTGCCCACGCCTTGTGAAGAGGGTGGACACCTCAAAATGGAAGGAGCAGGGCCCAAGAGGCAGGCACCAGTTTCTCCCCATCAGTTCTAGTTTTTGAGATACAGAACATATTACCATTCGACCAGTAGTAGTCTACTCACCCATAGAAAATAATGATAGCCATATCCAAGAATATCAAGGCAGAAAATCCCACAACATCTGCTTTCAACTAGGTTATTTGAGTCCACACTGCCATATATCCCAGTTCAAAGCAGAAAATGTGCAATTTTATTCAGCTGTGTGGAAGGGGCCCAATATCCATTTTTAAAAGGTTGTGTTATACTTGGGTTGACAATAACACTTTTTTTCTCACAACAAAAGAGATATACAATTGAAAGGGGGAAGGAAAGTATCAAACTTTTTTTTTCTTATTTATTTATTTATTTATTTTGGCCAACGCAGGCCAGCTTGATCACATTTCATATTCAAAGAATAATGCTGTGAGATGAGGCTTATAGGGTTCCTGAGAGAGGACTGCAGGCTAGTTTGACTTCTCTTCAGTCCAGAGGAGGGTGACTAAAATGATCAAGGGTCTTGAGAACAAGCCCTATGAGAAGTGGCTTAAAGAGCTGGGCATGTTTAGCCTGCAGAAGAGAAGGATTGTACTCATCAGGGTTCTTTTTCTGTTACCACTATGCCTGCCACTGTGGTTGCTGATTATGTTTTTAACCCTAAATTTCCTCCAAGGAGTTAGAATGGCGTACAAGATGCACAACAATCCTGTAATGTATAACAAGCTGACAGTAACTTTGGGCCTAGTTACCTGAAGGACCTTCTGGAGACTCATTTAATCAATTTGTGTAAGCTTTGGATTTCAGGGATTTTTCTGGGGTTTTTTCATGTCAGGAGTGATTTGAGTAACTACAAGTTGCTTCTGGTGTGAGAGAATTGGCCATGTGAAATGACGTTGCCTAGGGGATGCCCAGATGTTTTGATATTTTACCATCCTTGTGGGAGGCTTCTCTCATGTCCCCGCATGGAGAGATGGAACTGACAGACGGAGCTCAATCCACTCTCCCCAGATTCGTGGTCAGCAGTCCTGTCGGCACAAGGGTTTAACCCATTGCGCCACCAGGGGCTCCTTTTTTCTGATGGTGGGTAGGGTGATCAAAATTGCTAGGATATTGAATATGTAGATGCGTTTGCAGTTCTGTATAGATTTCAATTTTTGAAGTCACAGAAATTGAATGTAGGATTGGATGCAGTAAAGCAAGTTCCACTCAAGAATGCTTTGAATGGGAGTATGAATGTTGAATTGTGAGGTTGAGTTAATAAGGATACATTTAGGAGGAATTATGAACAGCATTTCCCACGTGGCCCAAACTGATTTCAGAAGTCCTAGTAAATAGGAACAGTTGGAGATACACAAGGATAGAAGTTTGTATGTAGAAAGTTAAGCTGGAATCAGACAATAGCTTTCAGGATTGTTGGGTTTTTTCCATTAAGAGTTAACAACAGTGAATCAAATATTGTTTTTCATGGTGTGTTAGGCATGCACTATATTCATTTATGTTAATAGGGATTTGAAGCTTTTTTAAATAGCTGGGTTGTTGTGAGTTTTTGGACTATATGGCCATTTTCCAGAAGGATTCTCTCCTGAAGTTTCACCCACATCTATGTCAGGCATCATCAGAGGTTGTAAAGTCTGTTGAAAACTAGGCAAGTGAGATTTCCACATATATATAAACCTCACTTGACTAGTTTCCAACAGACCCCACAACTTCTGAGGATGCCTGCCATAGATGTGGGCAAAACATCAGGAGAGAATGCTTCTGGAACATGGCCATACAGCCCGGAAAACTCACAGCAACCCAGTGATTTCAGCCATGAAAGCCTTCAACAACACATTTTAAAATAGCATTTTCATATTCTGCCAAACAAACTCTTCTTAATGTGAAGCGACAATGTAAGTCTATTGTAAGGTCAGTGCCTTCCAACCATCATGAAGTTCTGGCAAAATACTTAACCTACATTTGTCCTTTTATTTAGGGGGAGGGGGAATATTCTGGGAACTCCAGGAAGCCATGCACTCTACCATTCCTTGCAGAAGTAATGGATCAGCATTTCAGGTGGTTAATTTGACAGATGGGAGAGGAAAGGCAGAAATATTGGCAGAAGAGAGACTATATGGATGCAGGCAACATGACAAAAAGATTTAGGAAGTGTGTCACATGAGGAAAGGTTAAGGAAGCTGTGTATGTTTAGACTGGAGGAAAGAAGATTAAAAAGGGACTCAGCTGGAATCTCCTTCTATTTTAAAAACTGCCACAAAGCAGGGAGAAGACAATTTAGTCTGTTAGCCAGAGACCAGGCCGCGGGCCATTGGTTTTTATATTGCAAGAATACAAGTTTAGGGGATTGAGATCTGGGAATACGTGGATGACCTTTTAACTGGCAGAATTATAAATTGTATAGAATTAGCCTAGAGCTGGTTCATGCATATCCTCCAACATTTCACAGAGGAAAACCAGGACAAATGTGGTCAAGCAATATTAAAGTGTGATAAAAATGGCAAGCCAAAAATGAAGGAAAAACATGTAAATGAGGAGAGGCTACATCAGTTTGCTTTTGCCTGTGCATATTAGGAAAGACAAGAATCCAATCTCTTTTTTCCTTTCCACCCAGCTGAGTTAACTGAGTGCAAACCAGTTTTGCACTTTGAACTCAGGATTCAGCAACTGAAGTAAGCTGAGGACAAAGGGGGAAAGTAGGAGATGGAGAGAGAAACTAGGACATTTTAAAAATAGCTGAAAAAGTGGGTCAACAGAGGATTAATTTGAACTCTCCCTGCCAAATAGGGACAGTTGGAGGGTAGGTTGCAGAGTTATATTTCAGTTTAACTGTCATGGCAACATCCTATGGAATCCTGGGGTTTGTAGTTTGGTGAAGCACTAGAGTTCTCTGACAGAAAATTCTCAATACTCCCTCCCTAAGCTGCAGATCACAGAATTTCACAGGAAAGAACCATGGTAGTTGAAGTAAAATCATAGTATTACAGATGTGTAGTATGAAAGGGTCCTTAAACAGGAAATATAAGTTGGATAGCTCTTATCCGAGAAACTTGGGACCAGAACTACTTTGGAATTTAGAATTCTTTTGGTTATTGAAATATGAATATCTTTTACTCACATATATAATAAGATATTTTGGAGATAGGACCCAAAAATAAACCCGAAATCCAGTTATGCTGAGTCACAACATTCATATACACCTTATATACATAACCTGAAAGTGATTTTATGCGCATATTTAAATAATTTGATGCATGAAACAAAGTTTGTGTACATCGAACCATCAGAAAGCAAAGGTATCACTATCTAAGCCAGTGGTTCTCAACCTATGGGTCCCCAGATGTTTTGGCATTCAACTCCCAGAAATCTTAACAGCTGGTAAACTGCCTGGGATTACTGGGAGTTGTAGGCCAAAACACCTGGGGACCCACAGGTTGAGAAACACTGATCTAAGCAATCCATGAGGGCAATTCTGGAGTATTTGGGGTCTCAGCATGCAGAATAAGGAATGCTCAAATTGTAACAACCTATATATGTGCATGAGATACAGTGCCAAATTTTTTTTTTAGTACATGAAGAAAGGTGGTAGATTTGGGAATGGGTGCAAGACCTAATGGTACATGAGTACTAAGGAGTTCTAAGGAGTAGGCGGATCAACATGAGGAGAATTAATAAGTGCATTAAAAAAAACAAGGAACATTTTTTTTCTCAATAAGGAATATTTGATATATAAGTACCTGCAGATGCTCCAGTCTCTCCTTGAGTGATTCCAGCATCCGCTCCATCTGGTTTACTCCTGAGGGGTTCTCCTTGGGTGGATCTTCCATGGTGTTGGCAGCTGCAGCTCCCTTGCGAAAGGCATCATGCGTGTTATGTCCCACCTGGAGTTCATGCTGTTCATGTTGTCCAAAATGATGGTACTCATTTTCCCTGGCATGGATACCTTCATGGGGATCTCGGTGACCAGCTTCATGATGTCCCCTATGGGCATCTTCATGGTGTCCAGGAAGTTCACTCTCATGATGTGCTCGGTGACCATTTTCATGGTGGGGCCGATGCCCACTCTCATGATGGCCACGATGGCCTCCTTCAGCATGCCCATGTCCATGTCCATGTCCATGCCCATGCCCTTGCCCGTGCCCATGCCCATGCCCATGGCTGAGATTCTCTTCATGATGACCATTATGGTGTTCAGTGCCATGTCTTCCAGAATGAGTTTCGCAGCGGCTCAGCTTGGCTGTCAGTTCCCGCACTGTTTCTCTTTGGTCTAGGATCACCTCCTTCTGGTGCACTACCATCTCCCGCAGGTGCAGGATGGTTTCTTTGGCTTCCTCAAGAGTCCCTACCCAGTGCCCCGTGCCCCCACTGTTAGCTCCTGCGCCATGCCGCTGCTGTTGGCTGGCCGACTGGCAGCCATTATCCATGTCCAATGGCATAGGGCTGCAGATAAATTTCGGCAAGGCATAGTCAGAGGCCGGTACCGGAGGGGAAAAGATGAGGCAGAGCAATACCCAGTGCAAGGCCATTTCCACAACAGTCATGATGCTGGAAGATGGGAAAGGGACAGGGTAGACAGAGCACTTCAGGATAGGATTGATAGATAAAGAAGGGGTTCAGGATGGAGATGGAGAAGGCAATTCAGGATGGGGAACAGAGATAATTCCAGCTAGAGGCTACTGCTCTACAGTTTAAGGACCCTGTCACATAATAGATCTAGATGTAACATCCATCGTCCAGATCCTTTCTTAGAATACCAACTCTCCCCACCCAAAAAAACCCCCTCAAGATGCCTATTCAGTGCCACAAAAGGACAGGTTGAAGGCCTATGTTAGAAGGCAGATCCAAATATCTTTGTAGATAGGTCAAAGATAATCCAGTTGCATTTGAATGTACAACAGTGCTACTCACATTGGGTCCAGCAAACATGGATGAGAAATTGCTCCTTAAATGCCTTCAAAGTCAGAGTTCTCTCTGCAAACAAAGCCCTTTCTCTCTTCCTTTGGTATGTATCATGTCTTGTTACTGAGCAAAACCAAACTGCCTGCAGGCTTCCCAGTACTGTGGGTAGGTGGGATTTGTGCTTTTCCTGCCTCTCCTTCCTGTCCAATTTGCCAAATCCTTTGGTGATGTGGAGAGAAGCATAGTCTCCCCTGGTGACTGAGAAATTAATGAGCTTAAGGTGTCACCGCAAAGCTCTTTCGTTCACCCTGGCCCATCCTCTCCAACCCCGTTGCTAGGGCCCTCGCCCAGCAGCCTATATATGAGGCTTGCTCATGACACTGCCCCCAGCAGATAAAGAGACTTGAATAGATAAAATGCCACTCAAAGGAATTAAGTGACCAGCCAGAAACAGGAAAGCTAAGTTTCCTGGTTTCTTTTGGAACAAAAATTACTTATATGGAGTCCCATATTCACAGTTGAGTTTGGATTGCATGATGTTTGCAGATGATAAAAAAAGAAAGTCAGTCAAACCAACAATGTACCAGGATAGACAGACATATACATTATATAGATCTATGTCTCAAGGGGCAAAATATCTAAATAACCAGTACTGTACATATTCACATATAAACTGACCTCATGTAGAAGTCAAGGGCAGGTCTGGGAGCAAAATTAAGGATTTATATTTGATTGATGGATGCATCAATGGTCATTCTGCAGAGAGGGGAAAGCGCTGCACCACTTCCGGGGCCTTTGTTCCCACAAGAAACCAAATTTCTCAAAATCCAATTATCATAAGAACAGAAAGTGAGGTGAAATATTTTGAACACAGACAGCAAAACAAACACCTCAGGGGTGTTAACCATTCCCTATGCTATCCAAAACTGAATCACTCTCTCTCTCTCTCACACACACACACACACATGATTGGCTGGAGTTACACTAAAATGATGTACCTGTTCTGGCTTACATACAAATTCAGTTTAAGAACAGACTTAAAGAACCTTTCTTGTTTGTAACTTTGGGACTGACTGTACTTACATTGGTCCATTTATTTATTTATTTACAGTATTTATATACCGTTTTTCTTACCCCTGGGGGGACTCAAAGCGGCTTACACAGAAATAATGGAAAAATTTAATGCCTTACAAACATAAACCAAATCATATGCCAACACTATATAACAGAGCATAAAAACAATAGGACAATTCACTATAAGATAAGAAAAAGGACATTTAAAACATGAAATATAAGAATTAAAAACAGCTAATAAAAACATTAAAATCACATGATCCAAGTGCATAGACTGGGCCATTCCAATGTCAATTGCATATATTCTATATTTGCTTATTGTACTGTGTTACTTTACTAATCAAAAGCTTGGTTCCATATCTATGTCTTTGTTCTCTTTCTAAAGGCCAGGAGGGATGGCGCAGAGCCAGGGAACCACCACTGAGAAGACCCTGTCTCTCGTCCCCAGCAATCACACTTGTGAAGCAGGCTGGACCAAGAGCAGGGCCTCCCCAGAAGATCTTAACCTCCTTGATGGTTCATAGAGGGAGATAGGTTCAGACATAGATAAATCAGTTTTTGTGTTGAAGTTTTGACTAAAAATTCTAGACTTATACATGAGTGTGTATCGTAAGTAGAATCTTTGTTTCCACATAAGTAAATCAGGAACAATATGTTAATTCAAAGCAACGAAGTCTAGCACATATATATTAATGAGATACTCTTGTTATGCACACCAATGTCACTCTCTCCCAACCTCAATTTGTTTCACTTAGGAAAATAGTTATTTTAGTGCCTTTATTTGAATTAAAAAAGAACACTCCCTATTTACAGCAGATTGAGAATAGATGGTAAGCACTGAGCAGCAGATAGTCACTGCTAGCCCAAAGGTTATGTAATGCAGGATCTAGATCAAGAATATACGCTGTAACTCTCCTGTTTCTTCCTTAGCCCTCTTATCAAATTCAGGTACTTTTATGTTCCCACCTTCAATACTCATCTCGTCCCCAACCCAGGTGGATATCTTTTAAAACTGAAAACAAATGTGTAAGTTTGACCGAAATACAAATGTAATCTTCAGATCTTTGAGCTGTTGTGCGATCATTCAGCCATCAAGTACCGTGCAAATCATAACATTAAAAGTAATCAACCTTGGCTGGAAGCCTGTTGGTTAGTCTCAACTAGAATAGATCAATTCAATAAACTGTTGAATAGTAGATAAAAACATGGGTAAATCCCATTGATCCCATGAGTCTACTTTAGGCAGGACTGGCAACAGAATCCAGGTCCTTGATTGTAGATTTATAATAATATTTCCTCAGAAACAAATGTCCAGCTTTGTTCTCTTGTAGATATTTTTACCACCCACTGAGAAAAATGTGAAAAGCAAGTCATGATTCTAGGATGCTTCTTTTGCAAGAAGATGTAAATACTAATGAAGTATCCAGATTTGACAAAAATAACATGGCACTCAACAGTACCATTTGTGGTTGCATCAAGTACTGCCTGTCATTTCATCTTAAGTGCTCTTTGTCATTTCAGAGAAAACCAAGTGATAATATGTCAAACCATGATAGTCTTCTTCTCAGTCATCAGCTACTCAATTATATTGAATGGTCTGAACTCTCGTTCTTGCTGTCCAGAGCTTAAGGCCTCACGCAGCCGGGTCCAGAACACAGCCTCAGCCTCAGGATCTTCAGGCCAAGTGAGGTAGCTTTCTTGTTTAATTAGTTTCCTCAAGCGATGGTAAGGAGACAACCTAGGGAGAAAGGTAGGACTGAAATTTAAAGCTTCCTGTTCTCTGGGGCTTGTACATATGCATACATATGTACAACAAAAAAAACATATCTCAAATATTGAATAACATCAAGAAGAGCTTGCTGCGGCACACAAAAATCTGTCCAATCCAGCATCTTCCTTCCCTTAGTGACCAACTACCGTAATTATAACTAGAAGGCATATCACTCTTGCTCCTCAAAAACTGGTATGCTGTGGCATACAAGTTCTGAATATGGGACTTCTGGTTAAATAATCATTCCCATATCGATTCTTCACGAGTTCGTCAAATCCCTCCCTTCAAATCTTTCTCTAAGGTGACTTCATCACATCATGCAGCAGCAAATTCTTTGAGTTGAGGTAATATTTTCTCTTGTCCGTCCATCAGTTTCACTCCTTCAAACCCCACCCCCCAAATATTAAGAGGAAAGAAAGGGGGGAAACTTTATATTTCACATTGTCCATTGTGACGGATCTGATTTAGCTGAGGAAATTGGTATGTGACCTACCTCGAAGGGTGGGGCTGCCTTTGAAGACAGTTCGGAAACTTCAGTTAGTTCAACGGGCAGCAACCAGATAACTAACTGGGGAGGCATACAGAGAGAATACCACCCCCCTGTTATGCCAGATCAACTGGCTGCCGGTCCATTTCCGAGCCCAATTCAATGTGCTGGTTTTGACCTATAAAGCTCTATAAGGTTCGGGCCCAGCTTACTTGACCGAACGTATCTGCCCTTATGTCCCATCTCGCAATTTAAGATCATCTGGGGAGGCCCTGCTCTTGCTCCCATCAACAGCGCAAATGCGGCTGGCGGGGATGAGGAGCAGGGCCTTCTCAGCTGTGGTCCCCGCCTATGGAACACACTCCTAAAGGAGGTAAGATCTGCTCCCTCGCTCCTGACCTTTAGAAAAAAAAATTAAAATCATGGTTCTGGGACCAGGCCTTCGGACAATAGATGTATGCAGCTTTTAGTGGGACAAGGACTGGAACGGCGACACGACTGATGGGATTATTTTATGGTTTTAATAACTGTTTGATATTTGATTATGTACTGTTTTTAATATGATTTATGTTTAAAGTGTGGTTTTACTGTTGTAGTTGTAAGGCATTGAATTTTTGCCATTATCTATGTGTAAACCGCTTTGAGTCCCCTTTGGGGTGAGAAAAGCGGTATATAAATGCTGTAAATAAATAATAGTGTGTGAATAGCCATTTTGTAAAACCAGGAAGCTAGGAAGCCCTTTTGTGGCTCTCATCGTGCAGCAGAGCCTGGGGAGGAGCTATTTGCATAGGAGCAGCCTGATTGGCCAGATGCAAATGAGCAGGTGCTGAGGCACGAGAGATGGGCGGAGTCAAGAATTACAGTCAGAGGAGGCCAACTGAACATTCCTGTTCAGTTAACTGGGGTTGCTAGTGCATTTAGCTGGTATCAAAGAGCTTGGATAAGACACTTAGTAGTAGAGAGGTTTTAAAGTGCAAAGTAGTCAGGATTTCAGCGTCCAGTTAAGGATTGCAGGGGTTTTTTTTAGAAATCGGTTTTAGGAGTAATATTATAAAAGCCTTTTATTAAGGAAAGGCAGAAGAAATACATAAACAACAGTCACACAGAAGCTATTTTTTAAAGTAACATCTTCATAAGAGAATAAATCCATCATTGTAACCACCAAGCGTCTGTACTGTAATATATTCTTGAAACCATCACCCTTATGTAACTCAAAGGAGACAAATAATCAAACAGTTATTGTTTCAACTTATACAAAGTCTCACTCTCATCTCTAAGCCTCAACATAAATAAAGCAAGGCTCCTGAACACAAAAGGTGACAGCAGAAATAAACATCCCCTGACTGGATCCTTTATAGTTGTGGTGGCAAAGGGATTGTGGCGCAGCTGGCTGAGTGTCAGCTGCATTAAGATCAGGACTATTGGAGTGGGTTTCCAACCAATTGTGTGTAGCCTGTTGTCGACCTTTGCAACCCGAAAGACAGTTGCATCTGTTAAGTAGGAAAATAAGGTACCACCTTAAAGTGTGGGGAGGCTAAATTAACTGATTTATGAGGCCATAAAGAAGACTCCAGCAAAGTATTCCAGCGGGGAAGCATGCAGGAATACGGAAGTGCTTCATCAGCATTGCAGATGGACGATGAAAGTGACAGCTCCCCAGCAGCCAGAAAAGTTAAATAGCTTCTGTGTATGTCTGTATATGTTTGTATGTCAAAAATTGGCATTGAATGTTTGCCATATATGTGTACACTGTAATCCGCCCTGAGTCCCCTGCAGGGTGAGAAGGGCGGAATATAAAAGCTGTAAATAAAGATATTTAAAAACCCCTAGCCTGACTGATTCATCCTACTACATTTTATGGTGGCAGAGGTGGGATATCCAAATCATTGGTGGGATATCTACACAGCCTGGCTGCCTATCCTTTATATCCATCATATTAATCACAGCAGAGTGTTACACATATGAGATTGCTTTGTGTGACCAAAATGTCCAACTCTTTTTTCTCTTTACAGTATTCCCATTGGAGTCCCCTATCACCTTGCTTGTCTCCTCCCATCCCATCCAAGTTCTGCCTCATCATTCAATATTTTTGTTCCTACTGCTTTCTGATGAACTCTCCATGCTTACCTGTAATTTGGGATTTCCTCCATAAACACCACAACGAGAGGGTCCTGCCCATGGTAGTAATTCTTAGAACAAGCGAGTTGAACCTCTAACGAACACCACTCACTTTCAAGATAATTCTTACACACTAGGCACAAGGTCTTGCAGCTTTGGCTTATTCCATTCTGTATGTTGTCTATGTAATATTCTCCAGGGGCAAAATCTCTGGGCCCAAAACAGAGCCGGAAGCAGGGTTCTCCTTCCTTTTCCAACTTTTCCAGCACATTCTTCACCACCCATTCATAGTCCTGATTACAACAAGAAATGTAGGCATCATACTGGTAGTCCTGTCCTTTTGGACGCAGCTGCCTCTGACCCCAGCCCTTTAACAGGTAGTAAGCATGCCTGAGAGTCCACCCAAACTTGGCACTGATCAAAGTCGTAAGCTGTAAAAAGAGAATAACCACTGTGGTGACAATAAAGAAGTATATGCCCCAGTTCTCAAAGCAGAAACTCAGGTCTTCATCAATAAACAGTCGATCAGTCACACCAGGTCCAAAACAAAGGTACGCACCCAATAATGCCACTTGAACATTTGGATCAGATACAGACCAGTTTTGGAACCAGGCATTCTCACAAGAGCATGTCATTGGGTTGCCAGAGACATCCAGATATTTTAAGGAGGAGAGTCCACCAAGCAGGTTTTTGCTGACATTCCTCAGGTCATTTTTGCTCAGGGCCAGCTGTTTCAGAGAGCTCAAACTAGAAAAGATCCGTTCAGGCAGATCTGTGAGGGAACTGTCTTCCATCAAAAGTTGATGTAGGCTGCCAAGACCTTGGAAGATATTTGGACGGAGTTTCCAGGAGCCATTCTTATATGGTTGGATTTCAGAGAGGTCAAGGGTATTTAAGCTAGTCAGGTTGACAAATGAGAGGTTGAGGAACAAGATACTGGGGTTTCCCTTTAGGGAGAGATATTGTAGATGCTCCAGCCCTCCAAAAAGTTTGTCTGGAGGACAGATGGGTGATCTCGAAATCTGAAAACTAAGGTCCAGCTCACGAAGTGAATAGAGGCCTACAAAAGGACTTGGATAATCAAATCGCTGGTATGTAAAGAGAGAATTGTGACTGAGGTCCAAGGTTTCCAGTTTTTTAAGGGGTGCAAAGAGTTTCAGAGACAACTTGTAAAGGAAGTTATGATCCAAGAAGAGGAACCTCAAGGAAGTGAGACCGAGAAATGCATTTCTTTTAACTGTGAGGATTCTATTTCCAGAAAGCAGAAGGGTCTCCATGTGATTGAGCAGGAAGGCACGGTCCTTGAGTAATTTTATGCTGTTATCTCTCAAGTCCAAGAATTCAATTTTCCGAGCATAATGAAAAGTGGCTCGAGTAACTGCTGTGACCTGGCAGTTCTGCAGGATGAGTGTTCGTAGTGCTGGCATGCCAAAGAAATACCCCTGCTGTAGATTGGTCAAGCGGTTCTTTGAAAGATCCAGATAACTCAGATTCGTCAATGGACGGAAGACAGAATCTGGCAACTCGGAGATAGCATTTCTTTTCAGGATTAATGTACGCAACCGCATCTTCTCACCCCAAACACTAGGATTGAGCTTTAGAATCTTACACTTATCTAGAGAGAGGAACTCCAAGTTCTGAAACATGCTTAAAGTTCCATTTTGAAGTTTTCTGTACTCTGTGGTGGACAAATCTAACCATGTAAGGTTAGAGCAGGAACCCAGTTGGCTTAACTGGGTGTAATTAATCTTGGAGTGCTTGATATCCAAAGATGTCAAAGACGGAAAACTTCGTAAGACAGAGCAAAGTTCTGGCATGGTATTATTTAATGATGGGTCCATACTGGACAAATGTAACATGGTCAGATTAGGAAGAGAAACATTTATGAGCTGGGACATATGCAGGGGGTTCATGTCCAGGAATAACTCCACCAAAATAGGTGTGGCTCGAAAGGATCCAGCTTTCACTGCTGACATGTTGTTATGAGTTAAGTTCAGTTGATGAAGATTAGGAAAGGAGCAATTGGAAAAGTCTAGTCTGGAAATGCCATTGTTGTTTAAGCTGAGGTTTCTCAAAGCAGGTAAAGTAATCAAGTCAGGGCCCATACATGGAGTGGAGATTTGATTTAAATCTAGATTCAGAAAGGTGAGGTTGTGTAAACCTTTCACGGCTGTTGCTATCTCCTGCAGACCGGAGAGGTTATTGGATGGGAGATGTAGTTTCTGGAGAGACACCTGAAACATGAGGGAGTTGGGGTGCAATGTGATGATTCTGTTGTTACCCAAATGCAGCTCATGTAGGTTTCTCAAGCCGATCAACATAGAGGGGCCCACTGATGCCAACTTATTCCAACTCAAATCAAGCACCTCTAGGTCTCCCAAGCTTTGAAAAGTATTTGATTCAATGCTTGATATGTAATTGTGGTCCAGATAAAGTTCCAGAAGGTGAGGAAGATGAAGGAACGTTGAAGAGGTGAGATCTTCCACAATATTATGGGAGACATTGAGCCAGATGGTCAAGTTGGGCAGAGGAGAAATGGCAGAATTCAGGTTGGAGATGGCACGGCCAGTACAGAGAGCAAGGCCTACTTTGTTTGGAGAAAGAATACAGCGACTAAACCCAAATGTATCAGCACTCCATTGTGACCACGTGAATAGGGATAGCAGAGTGCAGAGCCTCACAGTGACTAGATTGATTTGGGGCATAATGAGATAGAAGGTCTGTGTTCCAACCATCTATATTTCATGTAGTGTAGGCTTGATCATTCTCTGTCTTGCCAAGTGATTGAAAACTATCAAGCAGCAATTCCATCTGTTCCTAAAACAAGAATGCAACAAGCTCTGGTTAGGAATGGAAAGATGGACAAATGAGCACGCTAGAGTCAAAGATATACAGAGCTGCCATTGGGAAGACCTTGTTCAAGTCCTTCCAATGGCTCAATTTCAGGGAAGCAATGCAGCATCTTTTTGTACTCATCTATTTCAAAACTTCACTGACAATGTCACACATACAGTGGGTTGTATCCAGATTTAGGCTACGTCTACACCAGGCACATTACTCCAGGATATTTCTGCCCTGGAGCTGCCTCAGATTCAGCACACACCTGATGACTGTAGGGCCAGTGTCCAGATGTTTCAGTCCATCTCTGAGCACAAAGAAGTAGTAATGGCACTATTGGTCTGTGTGAACAGCATACCAGTTCACTTAGGAGATGGTCTGCTGTCAAATCCATCCCAAAACAGGGTTTTGCTTAATGTAGGGCTAAACCAGCCCAGCCCAGTTTACCCAATGTTCAGGAGCTGATGAACATCAACTGGATATCCAGGTTCAACTTCTGGTTCCGCTTGAGTTATAGAACTGGTGCTGACAAGCCCAACATTTGTGGGATAGAAATGGTCTTTTTAATCTCTGAATAATGGAACTACTTATCGTATATACTCGAGTATAAGCCAAGTTTTTCAACCTTTTTAAGACTAAAAAGCCCCCCTCAGCTTATACTCCAGTCAAAGTTATTTACTATTTTGCTCTGTTGCTGCTTCTGCTGTTGTTCTTATTATTACATTTACATTATTTTACTCTATTATTGTTATTATTACATTTATTATTTTACTCTGTTGTTATTGTTATTACATTTATTATTTTACTCTGTTGTTATTGTTATTACATTTACATTATTTTACTCTATTATTATTTTAGTACATTTATTATTTTACTCTATTATTATTACATGTATTATTTTACTCTATTATTATTGGAAGAATATATAAGCACATTTACATTGAAGGTTAGAATAATGGTTTAATCAGAGTTGGACAGTCTTATCCAAAATTTCAGTTTTATGTCAATATTCAAAAGCATTTAGCCGACTCAATGTAATTTTATTAGCATCTATTTTTATTTTGAAATTTACCAGTAGCTGCTGCATTTCCCACCCTTGGCTTATACTCGAGTCAATATGTTTTCCCAGTTATTTGTGGTAAAATTAGGTGCTTCAGCTTATATTCGGGTTGTCTTATACACGAGTTGATACAGTAATTATTTTCTATTGATATCCTTTTTGTTGTCCTTTGGTGCTGATACAGCACTGTTCAGTTTGCCTGCTTATTAATAAACTAGCCATCCCCTGCCACGCGTTGCTGTGGCCCACATGGGGGTTCTGTTTGGGGGGTTTGGCCCAATTCTATCATTGGTGGGGTTCAGAATGCTCTGTGATTGTAGGTGAACTATAAATTCCAGTAACTACAACTCCCAAATGTCAAGATTCTATTTCCCCCAAACTCCACCAGTGTTCACATTTGGGCATACGGGGTATTAGTGTAGAGTTTGGTCCAGATCCATAATTGTTTGTGAGCACAGTGATCTCTGGATGTAGGTGAACTAAAACTCCAAAACTAAAGGACACTGCCCACCAAACCCTTCCAGTATTTTCTGTTGGTCATGGGAGAATTGTGTGCCAAGTTTGTTTCAATTCCATCGTTGGTGGGGTTCAGAATGCTCTTTGATTGTAGGTGAACTATAAATCCCAACAACTACAATTCCCAAATGACAAAATCATTTTTTTAGTGAAGGACATACATTGGGTTGTTAGGTGTCTTGTGTCCAAATTTGGTGTCAATTTGTCCAGTGGTTTTTGAGTTCTGTTAATCCCACAAATGAACATTACATTTTTATTTATATAGATTTAATCCCTCAATTGAACTTTAGTGGAGTATTCGAGTACATATGGTTGAGTTTGTATTTTTTCATTTCAGAGAGCAATGAAGAATTTGCTAGTACTTGTCTTTGCATGGGTTAGCCATAGTCATTTTATGAACAGCAGTATAATTTCAAAAACAAAATAAATTTACATCAGACATCCCCACAATACCTTAGTTCAACTGTTTGTTACTCAAGATGCTTGAATATGGCAACAGCTTGAATGAAGCTTGAATAACTTAAATCCAGAGGCCTCTCTATAAACATTTTGTTGCATGTGAATAATTGCATCTGGATACATACCTTCAATCTGGATATAATGAATGTA
Organism: Anolis sagrei ordinatus; assembly: GCF_025583915.1. Lineage (NCBI taxonomy): Eukaryota > Metazoa > Chordata > Lepidosauria > Squamata > Anolidae > Anolis > Anolis sagrei. The sequence goes on along the minus strand of NW_026847660.1, from coordinate 19,941,675 downwards.
TGTGGGAGAAATTATATACAGATCAACAATCTGTGTACAATGGGTCCTTAGTATCTACTGGTATTTCAGTTCCAGGAGCCCCATAGGTATGAAAACCAGTGTATGTTGAAGTTCCATTATATACAATAGCATAAGAAAATGATTTTCCTTACATAAAACTGCAAAATCAAGATTTGTTTTTTGGATTTAAAAAAAATCAAGCCATGGACAGTTGACATTGTGAATGGAGAATCCATGGATATGAAGGGCCAGCTCATATGGGTTGTAAAAAATACTTGAAATCAATAGTTTCATTTCCTATTTTAAAAGAGGATAAACTTTTAAATAGTTATTTCCTAATAGTCAACCCTGCATGTCATTAATTTCTACTGTCTTTTATTGCTATTTTGATGACATGGCAACAATGGAATCCACGCAAAATGCACTAATAGAGAAGGACAGGTGTCCTTTTTGCAGAGCTTCATTGAAATGCTCTCAAAACCAGGCCAGTGTGTTTGCCAAGCAGTCCAGCACATGGATTAGCGTCTAATCCATGTGCTGGACTGCTTGGCAAATACGGCAATCTAATCATTAGACCATCCTTAAGACTAGGAAAAGTAACTAAATCAACTAAATCCAGCCTCCCCAGTAGTGAGAAGTCAGAAAACCTTAACAGATTTTAAAACAAAATGGAACACAGGATTGGCCAAAACTACAGATATTAAGATCCTGAGAGTAACTTGTGGAAGCAGTTTACAAAATGTGCAAAGTAACTATTTCTACATAGCTCTATGGTCTATGGTGTTTTTACCGATGGGGGTTCAGGAGATTGCCATAACCTGAAACATAAGTTTAAATATATATGTATGAATCCACTTATTTTAAAAAAATAAAATAAAAGCCGAAGTATAAACCATGACAGATGCCAAATGACACCAACCCTCAGCCTAATCTCTGGTGCCTTCTTTTCTGAAGAAACGCCCCATCAGTGATGTTGCTGACCAAATGCTTTGTATGTCCCAGAAAAGATGGGGAACTTAGTAGAAAATAGTTTACATGTTTATTTAATTGATAAGCTTTAAAATCTGATCCAGCTGCATTTACAAGGGCAAAAAACTAACGTTTTGGTTAAATTGCTATTTAAATTCAGTCTCTACAAAAAGCCTTATCAAAACGAAGTTGGAAGTGCCAACCGTCACTTCAATCCTCCTCCCATGCACCTGTTTTCAAGTTTTCCCTGGACAGTAAATCCAGTCTCTGAGGGTTGGTGCTCATCTCCATTTCTAAGCCGAAGAGCTGGCGTTGTCCATAGACACCTCCAAGGTCATGTGCTGGCATGACTGCATGGAACGCCGTTATCTTCCCGTCAGAGCGGTACCTATTGATCTACTCACAGTTGCATGTTTTCAAACTGCTAGGTTGGCAGAAGCTGGGGCTTACAGCGGGAGCTCACCCCTCTCCCCGGACTTGAACCTGAGACGTTTCGGTCAGCAAGTTCAACAGCTCACTGGTTTAACTCGCTATGCCACCAGAGTTCAGTAAATACAGTCTAATACCAAAAAATCTACTTTGCACAACTAAGTTTCAATTTCTTTCAATCTCAGACACTAAAATCCCTTTCATACAGCTGAATCAAATCCCACATTATCTTCTTTGAACTGGAATATATTACAGTGTGGACTCAGATAACCCAGTTCAAAGCAGATATTGTGAGATTTTCTGCCTTGATATTCTGGGTTATATGGCTGTGTGGAAGGGCCCTTACAGACCAAAGAGGAAAAGTTTATTATTTGGTCTTAGCCTGAGAGTGCAGCTGTTTCAAAGTCTGTTGAGTCCTCACTTTGCAGTTGTTTGCTGTTACTGCATAAGTTAGAACTACCCACTCATAACAACCCAGATACTTCCTCCTCCTCTAAACTGTTTTGTCAGCTGGACCTGTTGCTAACTGCAAACACTATAGTACCTTAACAAGAGAAATAGATATATAAATTCACCTGCAGCTTCAAGAGTCTCTCTTTTTCACTCCCTTAGCCATTCACACAACCTTCAAGTGCTTTTTTCCTGTGCTGTGCAGGCTTTCAATCAAAATGCAACTGTCCGCTTAATGGAAAAGCAAAGTCATGGGTGTGCCACTTGGAAAATGAAACCAGTTAAGAAATCAAAAGGAGTAGAGGCAGTTTACTGAGAGAGAAAAAGGAAGTACAGTAGTAGAAACTTTATTTTTGGGCTGCTTTGTTTTCATTCTTTCCCAACCCCGTTTGATAGCTTGCTTGCAGGAATGTCACGGAGAACTTTGTATGAACCTGCCCAATTATTAAGATCTTTGAGGAAAGGGTTTCCCTCAGTCCTATCAATATCAAAGGAATATTTGGTGAGGATACAGGAGGGAGCTTTCTTGGTGGATGTTGAACTCCCTCCTGTGAGAATTTGGCTTAGCACCTTTTCTGCTTTCCTCTTTTGAACAGGCAAATACTTTCTTATTACACAGGTCTTGTGCTTACACGCTTGGACCTCCACATCTATGGATTCCTGTATCCATGCATTCATCGTAGGAATAATAATAATAATAATAGGCCAGCTCAGGAGCAAGCCTTCAGAACAAATGCAATTAAGACCAGGATTGAAAAATCAGCTGATGACCCAAAGGAAGCTGATGAAACCATTGATCAGATCATCAGCTGCTGCAAGAAAATCACACAGACTACAAACAGAAGCACAATTCTGTGGCCCAAATGATTCATTGGAACGAATGTCACAAGTACCACCTGCCAGCAGTAAAGAACTGATGGGATCGTAAACCTGCAACGGTAGTGGAAAACAAACATGCAAAAATACTGTGGGACTTTCGAATCCAGACTGACAAAGATTTGGAACACAATACACCAGACATCGTGATTGTGGAAAAGAAAAAAGTTTGGATTATTGATGTCACCAAACCAGGTAACAGTCACATTGAGGAAAAACAACAGGAAAAACTCACATTATCAGGACCTCAAAATTGAACTGCAAAGGCTCTGGCATCAACCAGTCCAGGTGGTCCCAGTGGTCATTGGCGCACTGGGTGCCATGTGAAAAGATCTCAGCCGGCATTTGGAAACAAGAAACATTGACTACATCATGATCTGTCAACTGCAAAAGGCCATCTTACTTGGATCTGAACGCATCATTCGAAAATATATCACACATTTAGAAAGTGTTCAACTTGTCCGTGCCTTGCGGGACTTATCAGCTTTCTGCAGGGCATGTAAGACATACCTGTTTTGACAGGCCTTTGATCCTTGATATTACTGTTTTTAAATTGTTTTTAAATTATGTTCGATTTTAGCCTGTTCTTGTAAGCTGCTCCGAGCCCCAGGGGAGTGGCGGCATATAAGTTCTAATAATAATCTATATATATAAATTTGTTAGGGGCATCCAACGAGGAAACAAAACTCAAAACCCCCCAACGAAACTTAACCAAAATTCCCATGCCCATAACACAACCCACAAGGTACAAACATATCTACTCAAAATGAAAAACAACACAACAACACACTCACAAAACGGCAAAACAACAAAACTCAAAAATCCCCCAACGAAACTTAACCAAAATTCCCATGCCCATAACACAACCCACAAGGTACAAACATATCTACTCAAAATGAAAACAACACAACAACACACTCACAAAACGGCAAAACAACAAAACTCAAAACCCCCAACGAAACTTAACCAAAATTCCCATGCCCATAACACAACCCACAAGGTACAAACATATCTACTCAAAATGAAAAACAACACAACAACACACTCAAAACGGCAAAAAAAAAAACTCAAAAAAACCCAACGAAACTTAACCAAAATTCCCATGCCCATAACACAACCCACAAGGTACAAACGTATCTACTCAAAATGAAAAACAACACAACAACACACTCACAAAACGGCAAAACAACTGAGCATGCGCATTGGCGCCCAGCCGCAAGTTCCCTGGCGCGCGCACATGCCCTTCCGGCCAACGTTCCCTCTGCGGAAACCATGCCCACTCCAAGCCCCGCCGCGCCGCTTCCCACACACACACACCCCTGCCGCACACACACAACCCCACTCCATCACTCCCCCCGCCGCACACACACACGCAACCCCACTCCCCCCGCCGCCGCACACACACACGCAACCCCACGCTCCATCACTCCCCCCACCGCCGCACAACACACACGCAACCCCACTCCCCCCGCCGCCGCACACACACACGCAACCCCACGCTCCATCACTCCCCCCGCCGCGCACACACACACACAACCCCACGCTCCATCACTCCCCTGCCCCAATCTTACCTCCTTTTACTTCACGCCACCTCCAAACCCCACCCCGCCCCTTCCCGCCCTGTCAAAATCCAGGAAAGACAGGAAGGAAGGAAAGAAGGAAGAAAGAGAAAGGGAGGTAAAGAAAAAGGGGGAAGGAAGGAAAGTAAGAGAAAGAAGGAAGAAGAAAAGGAAAGATGGAAGGAAAGATAAGAGAGACAGCAGAAGAGAAAGAAAGAGGGGGAAGGAAGCACACGCAACCCTACAAGGAAAGAGGGAAAGAAGGAGAGAAAGAGGGAAGATTGGCCACAGCAACACGTGGCGGGTAAAGGTTGTTATTTCTATTATTATTATTATTATTATTATTATTATTATTATTATTATTATTATTATGCTATTGTTCCTATGAGACCCTGGAGGAATGGGAGAGGTGTCAGGTCCCAGAGGCAATGCATTGCATTATTGTTATTGTTATGATGGTGGTAAAATAAAAGGAAATAAAAAGTGAAAGAAGGAAGCAAACAGGGAGGGAAGAAAGGCAAAGGAAGAAAGGGGGAGGGAATGAAGGAAAGAGAGAAGGATGAAACCAAGTAGTGAAAGAAGGAAAGAAAGAAAGAGGTAGAGAAGGAAGAAAGGAGAGAAAGGGGGAGGAAAAGGGAGAAGGAATAGGTAGGTACCTCTCTTTCATAATAGTCCAGATATCTACCTCAACTTTGATAAGTTTTACTATAGGCCACAGCAACGCGTGGCAGGGCACAGCTAGTAAATAAATAAATTTTGTGATACGAAATCCAGCATACATATATCATTTGCTGTGCCATACTGTGTTTTCATGTCAGTAAAATAATAATAATAATAATAATAATAATAATAATAATAATAATAATAATACTCCTGACCTCACAATTGCAAAGACTCTGGCACAAACCAGTAAAGGTGGTCCCAGTGGTGTTTGGCATAGTGGGTGCAGTGCCTAAAGACCTTGGCCTGCACTTAAACACAATCGGCGCTGACAAAATTACCATCTGTCAGCTAGAGAAGGCCATCCTACTCGGATCTGCATGCATTATTCACCAACATCACACAGTCCTAGACACTTGGGAAGTGTCCGATGTATGATCCAATACAACAGCCAGCAGAGTGTTGTTTGCTGTGGATACTAATCTTGTGTTTCAAATAATAATATACTTTATTTATATTCCACTCTATCTCCCGAGGGGACACAGAGTGGATTACAGAATGCATATATGGCAAACATTCAATGCTGTTATACAATTAACGAAAACAGACAATGCATAGACAGAGGAAAGGCTTCCCTCTTTTTCATGTCTGGCATCTGGAGGCTGGAAGCGGTACCTGTTTATCTACTCACATTGTTTTTTTTCGAACTGCTAGGTAAGCAGAAGCTAAGGCTGATGGCGGGAGCTCACCCCGATAGGCAGCTTGAACTGCCAACCTTCCAGTCAGCAAGATTTTCTGTAGCTGGTGGTTCTGTTGCTGGTGGAAAAGGAAAGGGCCTGAGGCTGGTAGGAATGGTCAGAGTTGAAGTCCAAAACACCTGGAGGGTCCAAGTTTTCCCATGCCTGAGTTAGAGACTTTGCAACTGTCCATTTTTATGTGAATTCAAAAAAATTATAATAAAAGTGCACTAAAAAAGAAGAAAAGTCCCCCTTTTGTCTCCCTATGTAATAAATCATTATTTCCCCCACATTTTTGTCTTCTGAGTACATCTGTTTGGTATGAATGATTAAGCAGATTCAACGACTGAACTCTCATTCACAGACCCTTTGTAAATAAAGTCTCTGTGAGTGGGGAATGGGTGCATTTTGTGCAAGCAAATGTATGTTCATGAACATAAGGAAATAGGCAAAGGCCAAACACAGAGGTTGCCAAGGTACATGTCTGTTGATTCAAAACTTTTTTTTTAACTTTGCACCTTCAGCTGAAAATGCCTCCTGCAGTAGATTACAAAGATTAATCATAAGACAGTCCCCACTTGCCCTCAGGTTTATAATCCTGAAAGCAGTGACACAGAAGGAAAAGGGATTGAAAAGAAGGAAGTGGTTCAAAACACCTTTGAATATTAGGTCTTAATTCCCTGTTTCATCAGCCTGCAAAAGCTGTTACAGTCCAGTCGAGATGTTCATCTTCAGGGTAAAACTCCATTTTCGGGAGAACATCAAAATATGTTGTTGAAGGCTTTCATGGCCAGAATCACTGGATTGCTGTGAGTTTTCTGGGCTGTATAGCCATGTTCCAGAAGCATTCTCTCCTGATGTTTCTCCCACATCTATGGCAGGCATCCTCAGAGGCTGTGAGGTCTGTTGGAAACAAGGCAAGTGGGGTTTATATATCTCTGTGGAATGTCCAGGGTGGAAGAAAAAAATTCTTATCTGCTTGAGGCACGCATGAATGTTGCTTTATTAGCATTGAATGGTCTTTCGACTTCAAAGCCTGGCTGGTTGCTACCTGAAGGGAATCCTTTGTTGGGAGGTGTTAGCTGGCCCTGATTGATACATGTCTGGAATTCCCCTGCTTTTTAAGAGTTGCTCTTTATTTACTGCCCTGATTTTAGAGTTTTTTAAAATATTGGTAGCCGGATTTTGTTCATTATCATAGTTTGCTCCTTTCTGTTGAAATTATCCGCATGCTTGTGGATTTCAATGGCTTCAAAGCTAGGCAACAGCCAGCTAGTCTTTGAAGCTGCAAGGCCATTAAATGCTAATCAAGGTGGCCATTTGCCTCAAACAGACAAGAGTTCTTTCTCCCACCCTGGACATTATTCCACAGATATATAAACCTCATTTGTCTAATTTCCAACAGACCTCGCAACCTCTGAGGATGCCTGCCATGGATGTGGGTGAAACGCCAGGAGAGAATGCTTTTGGAACATGGCCATACAGCCCAGAAAACTCAGCAACCCAACATAAAAATAGTTTGACAGTTTTCCATCAGTCTATTTGAGCAAAGTAAGGTTGGAAGGTAGATGTATGTCCTGGTTATATCTATATATCTATAGATATAGATAGAGCCCCCGGTGGCGCAGTGGGTTAAAGCACTGAGCTGCTGAGCTTGTTGATCGAAAGGTCGCAGGTTCGATTCCGGGGAGTGGCGTGAGCTACCGCTGTCAGCCCTAGCTTCTGCCAACCTAGCAGTTCGAAAACATGCAAATGTGAGTAGATCAATAGGTACCGCTCCGGCGGGAAGGTAACGGCACTCCATGCAGTCATGCCAGCCACATGACCTTGGAGGTGTCTACGGACAACGCTGGCTCTTCGGCTTAGAAATGGAGATGAGCACCACACCCCAGAGTCAGACATGACTGGACTTAATGTCAGGGGACTACCTTTACCTTTTTATAGATATAGATATAGCAACCATTCCTCTTTATCAATGTATTGAGACCAAACAAGCCCTTACCAGTAATAAAAATGTATGGATGTCTCTTTTTTAAGTTAACCTTTAAACAGAAAACACACAAAAAAGAAAACAAAAATGCCTTTACATAGATCAAAATAAAGATACGTAAAAAAGTTTATATAATAAAGTGATCAATTTCTCTCACCAACCGAATCTAACTAAACATTAAAACACATATTTGCATTATTAGTTTTAAAATAGGATTTCCTGCTTCCATTTGTCAATTTCTCTATAGTTTAACATTTTTGCTTCCATCTGACATCCAATAAGTTATTTCCTTCTGTTTGTTTTTATACTAATGGATGAATATCCCAATGGTTTCTATCTCCAAACATGTACATACAATCTTTTTCTCTCACTCAGATATATATTGATAGAAAGATTTCCATTCTAAAAATGTATCTTAAAGTTGTTAACTTATCAATGTCTATTACGGATTTGTGTGTATCTATCTGTCAACCTGGAGCAGCAGGTTAAACAGCTGAGCTGCTGAACTTGCTGACCAAGAGGTTGGTTCAAATCAGGGAGTGGGGTGAGCTCCTGCTGTTAGCCCCAGCTTCTGCCAACCTAGCCGTTCAAAAACATGCAAATTGGAGTAGATCAATAGGTACTGTCCTGGGGGAAGGTAACAGCGCTTCATGACCTTGGAAGTGTCTACAGACAACACCAGCTATTCAGCTTAGAAACGGAGATGAGCACCACCCCCCAGAGTTGGACACGACTAGACTTAATGTCAAGGGGAAATTTTTACCTTTACTTATCTGTCAGCCCCACAGCTCCAAGACCATAAAACTTATATGTCTGGAAATCGGCATTTTAGGTTCTAAAGAGCAGCTAAGGATAAAGAAATACTGTCAGCCCACTGTATCCATGGATTCTGCATTCACAGATTCATCCATCCACGGCTTGAAAATATGTTAAAAACTCCAAAAAAGCAAACCTTTAATTTTTTATTTTATATGTGAATAAGGGACATAATTTTACCATACCATTGTATAAAATGGGACTTGAGCATCTGTGTATTTTGGTATCCATAGGGGTCCTAGGACTAAACTCTGGATAGCAAGGGCCCATGGCAATTCAAATACAGTGTAATGTATGGTGTGTATTTGCAGTCTGCAGTACCAATGTGAGCCATAGAGTGGTAGACTTTACTATACAGTACCTAAATCTTCAATAGATATAATTGAAGTTAGAGGAAAATAGTCCAAACAGCAGGGTTGTAGCGCCTCTCCTCCACCAGCTAAAGGACAGTTTGGGTTCTGCCTTTTACATTTTGGCAAGAAACACATTATATATACAGAGATAGAAGTAAAAATACAAAGTAGACAGAAAGTTAGAATAAAAAGATACATTTTATTAAAGGGTTGAAACAATAAAGTCTTTGTGGGGAAGCTGCTGCCACTAGTCCATTCCCAATCTCCACTGCTGTGAAGCAGCAAAGGTTCAAAGAAGAAGTGCCCCAAAAAGTACTCTCCCATAAAACAACATGTTTCATACCACACACTCAAGAGACAAAAATGAAGTAGACCTTGATGGAAATAACATACTTGATTTACTCACAACATCCATGTGTTCAGCATAAAGATCAAGGTTTCCCCTTGTCATTAAGTCTTGTCCTGTCCAACTCTGGGAGGTGGTGTTTATCTCCATTTCTAAGCTGAAGAGTTGGCATTGTCCATAGACGCCTCCAAGGTCATGTGGCCAGCATGACTGCATGAGCGCCGTTACCATCCTATGGAAACAGTACCTATTGATCTACTCACATTTGCATGTTTTTGAACTGCTAGGTTAGCAAAAGCTGGGCATAACAGCGGGAGCTCACCCCGCTCCCCGGATTCAAACCGTCGACCTTTCAGTCAGCAAGTTCAGCAGCTGATAGGTACCTTCTGCTTAATATGCAAAGCACATTGGTTAAGACATAAGGAAGGAAGGTGGTATTATAGAGACTGTACAGAAGGCAAATTGCATGACCAATATTTCCCAAACAGCTTGATTATAATAATGTAGAAAGTTACAATACCAAATGCTATAAAATTGGTATGTATCTATTCCTAAGTGTGGCAATACACTGGGCTGGTGTGATAAAGTCCTTAGTCTTTCCCTGCCTATTTGTTGCTCACCCAGAAGCCCTGGATCATTAGGTCTAAGTCTAGCCTGGCATTGCACTCTTTTTCTTTCTGTGCTGCAGCGTGCACTAGTGACAACCAGCGGAGGGAAGCCCAAAATCAGTATGCACTGGGCCCTTCTCTAAAAAGCGCACAGAAGCAGAGATACAGGACTGGCAGGAAAAAATGTCAGGCCCTGGGACTTTCGCTACAGGGGGCCTGGACTGAGTCCCGTGGGAAAAAACAGGTTGCCCAGAGCTCCATACTTGGCTGGGAATCACGCCAACCCTAAGAAACAACAGCAGCAGGCACAGCCGAACCTTGTGCCGAACAGTGCCAATGTTACTTGTGCTCAGCTTGCATCTGTGCTGCTGCTGTTCCAGGCTACCTGTAGAGTCTCTCTTTCTCTCCATGAATCTAATCTAATAATCCATTTGGCTAATAGCATCTATTACCAAAGTAACTCTCCCATTGTACTGTAGTGGGATGCTATCCAACAGTGGTGGTCCGTGGCACAGGGCCAGTCTGCAGTGAATTTCCAGGGAAGAAAGAAACTATGGGAGTCAATGGGCACAAATAGAATATCAGTTCCTTGTACATTGGCATAGACCAGTGTTTCTCAACCTTCCTAATGCCGCGACCCCTTAATACAGTTCCTCATGTTGTGGAGACCCCCAACCATCATATTATTTTCATTGCTACTTCATAACTGTAATTTTGCTACCATTATGAATTGTAATGTAAATATTTGATATGTAGAATGTATTTTCATTCACTGGACCAAATTTGGCACAAATACCTGATACGCCCAAATTTGAATATTGGTGGGGTTGGGAGGGGATTGATTTTGACATTTGGGAGTTGTAGTTGCTGGGATTTATACTTTACCTACAATCAAAGAGCATTCTGAACCCCACCAGAAGTCCCGACCCCCAGTTTGAGAAACACTTGGATAGACACTCTCCTAGTCTCCCTTATCAGATAGTTTAAGAAGAGCTACTGCAGTGATCAGATTGTTTCATTAGGATACCAGAGATCCCCTTGTAATCCCCATTGAGCATAAAACTCAATGCTACTATGAGAGAGCCTCTCTTTCCTGCCTTGGCCTACCTCACAGGGCTGTTGTGAGAATAAGATGTGTGGAGAGGATCCACATTTGCCATCTTGAATTCATTGAAGAAAAGTCATGATATAAATTGTCAGCATCATCCAGGTTCCAAACTCAGTGTACAATAATCAGGTTTGGCGCCCACATGCTGATATTTTTTTTATCTGTGTGCATGAAGTTGGAAGAGGGAAATTACATATTGAATTGCTTAGAGTATATTGCTGTTGGATTCTGATTTTGTGGCGAATGCACAGCCAAGAATCCATTCGTGTCTGCCTCCCTCTCCCCTCACCCCCCACAAGTATGTCCTATACCCGCCAACATTTCACAGATGAAAACTAAAACGTGTGGCCAATCAACAGCAATTATGAATGAAGAGAGAGGATGAGGCTTGAACAAGATTCTGCCCCATCCTCTCTCCCTTGTGTTTACTTATTGTATCAGAAGCGGACCGAGGGTACAGTTGTAATGTATTTTAAAAACACAACGTTTAAAAAACTTGGCATTATACTAAATAATATACTACTGGTCTTTTGACCAGTAGCTGGCCACTTGAAGTGCCTCTGGTGTTGCTATAAGAAGTTCCTCCATTGTCCATGTGGCAGGGCTCAAACTGCATTGTAATAGGTGGTCTGTGGTTTGCTCTTCTCCAAACTCGCATGTCATGAACTCCACTTTGTGGCCCCATTTCTTAAGGTCGGCTCTGCATCTCATGGTGCCAGAGCACAGCCTGTTCAGAGCCTTCCAAGTCGCTCAGTCTTCTATGTGCCCAGGAGGGAATTTCTCATCTGGTATCAGCAACTGATTGAGGTTCCAGGTTTTAGCCTGCCACTTTTGGACTCTCACTTGTTGAGGCGTTCCTGCGAGTGTCTCTGTAGATCTTAGAAAACAATTTCTTGATTTAAGGCATTGGTGTTCTGGCTGATATCTGAACAGAGCATAGGCTGGAGATGTCACTGCCTTGGTCCTTTCATTATTATCTGCTTCTTCCCGGCAAATGTCAGGTGGTTCAAAACTGGCTAAACAGTATAATTTCTCCAGTGCTGTAGGGCACAGACATCCTGTAATAATGCATCATGTCTCATTAAGTGCCACATCCAGTGTTTTAGCACAATGAGATGTGTTCCACACTGGGCATGCCTACTCAGCAGCAGAGTAGCAAAGCACAAGGGCAGATGCCTTCACTGTATCTGGTTGTGATTCCCTGGGTTGTGCCAGTCAGCTTTCATATGATATTGTTTGTAGCACCCACTTTTTGCTTGATATTCAAGCAGTGCTTCTTATAGGTCAGAGCACGTTCCAGGGTAACTCCCAGATATTTTGGTGTGCTGCGATGCTCCGGTGAGATTCCTTCCCAGGTATTCCTCAGAGCTCAAGATGCTTGTCTGTTCTTGAGGTGAAAAGCACATGTTTGCATTTTAGATTGATTAGGAATCAGCTGGTTTTCCCTGTAAGAGACAGTAAGAATACCAAAAGCTTCAGAGAGTGTCTATTCAACCATTTCAAAACTCTCTGCTTGGGTGGTGACAGCACGATCGTCAGCATAGATTAAACTCTCTGTCCCTTCTGGCAGTGGCTCATCATTTGTGTAAATGTTAAAACATTGATGGAGCAAGCACACTCCCCTGAGGCAGGTCATTCTTCCCTTGCTGACTTAATAGAATTGTGAACTGCTTTTGCACTTTGGACTTTTTTACAGCAACTTTGGACTTTTTTACAGCAACTGAAGTAAACTGAGGAGGTAGGGGAAAAGTTGGGTGGAAAGGAGAGACAAACTGGGCTAATTTAGGAGAGATTAAAATGGGACAGAAGATGATTAATTAGGACTACCCTGCCAAATTGCGGTTTAGCCATGCCTTATAGACTGTTCTCTCCCTTTGGGCTCAAGCCCCACACTATTCTGGACAAAGTAGCAGGATGAATATCTCTGACTTTTGCTTTTGTTAGAAAGGGAAGGTGATGTGGTGGTCATGCATAAAATGGCAATGGTTCCAGCACTATTTAGAGTGGGCAAAAGATAGAATTTTGGTACGTTTAGCTTGTCATCTATATAAATAAAAATGTAATGTTAGTTTATGGGATTAACATAACTCGAAAACTACTGGACGAATTGACACCAAATTTGGACACAATATACCTATCAGGCCAATGAGTGATTACCACTCATAAAACACTGAAAAACACAGCAGAAGAGAAATAAAAAGCCAAAAAACAAAAATTACATTACAAGGCATGCACAAAATCACACACATATATACACACGAACACATACACACAGATATATATACACACATATACACACACAAAACACATATAGACAGACTGGGCCACAGCAACACATGGCAGGGGATAGCTAGTACTTCTATATAATGCTAAAGGTACAGGGGCCCTGCTCTTATGCAGCTGTCCTTTCTGGTTAACAGATGGTCAAAACTGAGCAAGAATCCTAGAGTGAGAGTTGCAGCTAAAATGTGAGCTTTATATACCCTTTGACTGTCCCAGATAGGTTGGAACTGACCTGAGTAATCACCTGTCATCCCATATATTCAGCTTTTAAAATTTATCAGTTTCTCTCCCTCCTTTCTACCTTTACTCTTACCTTACTTCCATTGCTGCATACTAAATTCAAAGTGCAAAAGCAGTCTGCAGTCAATGAACTCAGCAGGGTAGAGAGAAGTGGAAGGAGAAGAATTTTGCTTTTCTCTGTAAGCTCTAGCAAAAGCAAACTGCTACAGCCCGTCAAAGCTTGTCTTTTCTTCCTCATTAATAATTTGTGCCATCTTGACCACACTCTAATGTTGCTTGGCCATACCTGAATTGAAATGTTGGATGGTATGGCCTTGACATTTGCCCAATTATGCCAACGCTTTTGATTTATCTCATCCACTTCAAGAGTCTCAGTATTCCTTACAACAGACTGCTTTGTCTCGCTGTTATCTCTTTACTGCAGTTGAGAATGGAGGATTGGAGATAGCGGCATTGCTCTACCAGCAAAATCTGAAACAAGGAAGTCCCGGCTTATTCTTGTTATTGATATTCAGGGTAGAGATGGGCAGACTGAGTTAATGGAGTGAAAACTTATGGCCCTTCCACATAGCTATATAACCCAGAATATCAAGGCAGATAATCCACAATATCTGCTTTGAACTGGATTATCTAGTCCACACTGCCATATATTCCAGTTCACAGCAGATAATGTGGGATTTTGGGTTGCTGTGAGTTTTCCGGGCTGAATGGCCATGTTCCAGAAGCATTGTGTCCTGATATTCCACCCATATCTATAGTAGGCATCCTCAGAGGTCGAGGGGTCTGTTGAAAACTAGGCAAGTGAGGTTTATATATCTATGGAATAATGTCCAGGATGGGAGAAAGAACTCTTGTCTGCTTGAGGCAAGTGTGAATGTTGCAATTGGCCTCCTTGAATAGCATTGAATGGCTTTACTGCTTCTAAGCTTGGCTGCTTCCTGCCTGGGGGAATCCTTTGTTGGGAGGCCCTGATTGATTCTTGCCTGAAATTCCTCTGCTTTTTGAGTGTTCCTTTTTGTTTACTGTCCTGATTTTAGAGTTTTTTAAAATACTGGTAGCTAGATTTTGTTCATTTTCATGGTTTCCTCCTTTATGTTGAAATTATCAATGACTTCTCTGTAGTTGTTAGATTGGTCCAGCATTTCTGTGTTCTCAAATAATATGCTGTGTTCAGGTTAGTTCATCAGGTGCTCTGCTATGGCTGATTGCTCTGGTTGAATTAGTCTACAGTGCTTTTCATGTTCTTTGATTCGTGTTTGGGCAATGCTGCATTTGGTGGTCTGTAGACTTATCCACAGCTGCATGGTATACGGTAGACTCCTGCAGAGGTGAGGGGATCCCTCATGTCCTTTGCTGAACATAGCATTTGTTGGATTTTCTTCATGAGTCTATAGATCATTTGTAGGCTGTGTTTCTTCATCAGCTTCCCTATGTGGTCAGTGGTTCCCTTGAAGTATGGTAAGAACACTTTTCCTCTGGGTGGATCTTTGTCTTTACTCTGGTGGCTTGTTTTTGGTCTTGTGGCTCTTCTGATGTTTGTGGTGGAGTCTTCATTGGCTTGTAGAGCCCAGTTGAGGTGGTTCAGTTCACCTTGGAGAAGGTGGGGTTCGTAGATTTTTTTTTGCACGGTCTGCCAGGGCTTTAATTGTGCTTCTTTTTTTGACTTCGGTGATGGTTGGAGTTTTTATGTAGGTAGGTATCTATTCCTGTTTTCCCATGCCTGATCTACCCTCTCTCTCTCTCTCTCTCTCTCTCTCTCTAGCACCCCCTTGTGGCCTTCACCTAGATAATGGAACAGTAGCTGCCACACATTTTGCATGTTCCCAAGCAGACTTTAAACAATGGCAATTCGCTGCATAAACCTCCTTGAAAGCTTACTTGTTCCATGATCAGGGATTTCAGGTGTTGAAGTCCAAAACACTAGGAATACCAAAGTCTGGGAAACATTGGGTTATTGTGAGTTTTCCGAGCTGTACGGCCATGTTCCAGAAGCATTCTCTCCTGACATTTCACCCACATCTATGACAAGCATTATCAGAGGTTGTGAGGTTTGTTGGAAACAAGGCAAGTGGGTTTATATATCTGTGGAATGTCTAGGGTGGGGCAAGTGTGAATGTTGTAAATGGCCACCTTGATTAGCATTGAATGGCCTGGCAGCTTCAAAGCCTGGCTGGTTGCTGCCTGGGGAAAACCTTTGTTGGGAGGTGTTAGCAGGCCCTGATTGATTCTTGCCTGGAATTCCTCTGCTTTTTGAGTGTTCCTTTTTGTTTACTGTCCTGATTTTTTTAGATTTTTTTTTTAAATACTGGTAGCCAGGTTTTGTTCATTTCGATGGTTCCCTCCTTTCCATTGAAATTGTTTGGGAAATGTTGATCAATGCATCTTTCTACGGTTCAATGCTATGGAGTCCTGGGAGTTGTAATTTCTTTGGTTTTTGTTTGTTTGTTTGTTTTTGTGTCAGGAGCGACTTGAGAAACTGCAAGTTGCTTCTGTTGTGAGAGAATAGGCTGTCTGCAAGGACGTTGCCCAGGGCTCCTTGTTTGGTGATGCATCAGCACTCTTGGGCATAGAGAAGGCTGCCAAAGTTGTGCCAACTTGCATGCCTCCTTTGATGCCTTAGCATTGAACCAAGACAGTGAAAGTGGTGTCAAACTGCCTCCGATGGACAGAATGGCTCTTCCTGGAGACATAGTTTGGATGCTGCTCTTTGGGGGATTTGGTGAGGGTCTGGCTGCCTTCCCTGCATCTGAGCTCTGTGTGGTGTCAGCCACTGAGGGCCCAAGTTTGCCCATGCCTGATCTACCCCCATGAAATGGACTATCCTTCTCTCTCTAGCACCCCCTTGTCACCTCGTTACTTACTTACTTACTTAGACAATCCCTCGTTGTCTGAGTAGGATTGTCTTCCAAGATCATTGTACTAGCGGTGGGTACATAGGTGACTGTGAGCCCTATTCTTGACCTGCGTGTTCTCCTGCAGTGAGAGCATTGGTTTCCAGGTGGAAGGCGCTCCCGGTCAGGGATGGCTTGATGTGCCTTCCTCTTGGCATATTTCTCCCTTTCGCCCTCCATTCGTGCCTCTTCAAATTCTGCAGCACTGCTGGTCACAGCTGACCTCCAGCTGGAGCGCTCAAGGGCCAGGGCTTTCCAGTTCTCAGTGTCCATGCCAGAGTTTTTAAGGTTGGCTTTGAGCCCATCTTTGAATCTCTTTTCCTGTCCACCAACATTCCGTTTTCCGTTCTTGAGTTCGGAGTAGAGCAACTGCTTTGGGAGATGGTGGTCGGGCATTCGAACATGGCTGGTCCAGTGGCGTTGATGACGGAGGACCATCACTTCAATGCTGCTGGTTTTTGCTTCTTCCAGCACGTTGACATTTGTCCGCTTGTCTTCCCAAGAGATTTGCAGGATTTTTTTTAGAGGCAACGCTGATGGAATCATTCTAGGAGTTGCATGTTTTTTGTTTTTTTGTTTTGTCATTTCAGGAGCATCCTGTTGTGAAAGAATTGGCTGTCTGCAAGGACGTTGCCCAGGGAATGCCTGGATGATTTTGATGTTTTATCATCCTTGTGGGAGGCTTCTCTCATGTCCCCGCATGAGGAGCTGGAGCTGATAGAGGGAGCTCATCCACCTCTCCCCGGATTCGAACCTGCGACCTGTTGGTCTTCAGTCCTGCCGGCACAGGGGTTTAACCCACTGCGCCACTGGGGGCTGGAGTTGCATGTGACATATGGCGTATGTGGCGTATAACAGGGTTGGGAGGAGAATAGCTTTATAAACAAGAACCTTAGTATCCCTACAGATGTCCCAATCCTCAAAACTCTCTGCTTCATTCAGAAAAATGCTGCACTCGCAGAGCTCAGGCAGTGTATTTCAGTGTCAATGTTGACTTTTGTGGAGAGGTGGCTGCCAAAGTAGCAGAAACTGTCAACATTTTCTAACGTTACACCATTAAGCTGTATTTCTGGCATTGGAGAGGGGTTGGCTGGTGACTGCTGGAAGAGCACTTTGGGATTCTCGATGTTCAATGACTTCTGAGCTTCTGGGCACCACAATTCAAGAGAGATATTGAAATGCTGGAATGCGTCCAGAGGAGGGTGACTAAAATGATCAAGGGTCTGGAGAACAAGCCTGTATGAGGAGCGGCTTAAAGAGCTGGGCATG
Source organism: Anolis sagrei ordinatus (assembly GCF_025583915.1). Lineage (NCBI taxonomy): Eukaryota > Metazoa > Chordata > Lepidosauria > Squamata > Anolidae > Anolis > Anolis sagrei. The sequence continues at coordinate 19,924,091 of NW_026847660.1, read as the reverse complement.
TTTAGCTTGAAGAAGAGAAGGCTGAGAAGAGACATGATAGCCAAGTATAAATATGTGTGAGGAAGTCACAGGGAGTAGGGAGCAAGCTTGTTTTCTGCTTCCCTGGAGACTAGGATGTGAAACAATGGCTTCAAACTACAAGAAAGGAGATACCATCTGAACATGAGGAAGAACTTCCTGACTGTGAGAGCCGTTCAGCAGTGGAACTCTCTGCCCCGGAGTGTGGTGGAAGCTCCTCCTTTGGAAGCTTTTAAACAGAGGCTGGATGGCCATCTCTCAGGGGTGATTTGAATGCAATATTCCTGCTTCTTGGCAGGGGGTTGGACTGGATGGCCCGTGAGGTCTCTTCCAACTCTTTGATTATATGATTCTATGATTCTATGAATGCTATGAATGCTATGGAATCCTGGGAGTTGTAGTTTGGTGAGGCGACTGCACTCTTGGGCATAGAGAAGGCTGTCAAACTTGCGTCAACTTGCACGACTCCTTTGATGCCTTAGCATTGAGCCAGGGCAGTGAAAGTGGAGTCAAACTGCCTTCGGTGTAGAGTGTACCTGGCTCCTCCTGGAGACCCAGTTTGGATGTTGCTCTTTGGGGGATTTGGCGACTAGCACCTGAGCTCTGTGTGGTCTCCTCGCCTGGGACGCGGCTCCAGCTGGATCCTGCCTCTGGCTCGGCCTTTCCAGCCCTGCCTCCTTCCTTCCTTCCTTCCCTGCCTGCCTCCCGCCCCTGCTTGTTGACCCCCCCTCCCGCTCCGCTTCCATTAGGACCCTCCCCTTTTGCCCCGCTTTCCCCGACCCCACCCCCTTCCTCACCCGCCCCGTCCGGGCCCCTGCCGCTCACTGCCCCGGCATCATGTCCCGCTCCGAGGAGGTCAACCGGCTCACGGAAAACGTCTACCGGGTGAGCCGGACTTTCTCTTTCCTCCCCATCCCTCCTCCCTTAGGAGCCTGCCTCTCCTATCCCACAACCCATTTTCCCCTTCTCTTGGTTCTTCTTCGCTCTGTTTATCGCCCCCGCACCCCACCTTTGCTCTCCAAACCCTTTACTTTCCCTTCTTTTCCTCTAGCTACCATTCTCTCCATCCTTACTCCTCCCCTCCCAGCCCTCAATACACTTCTCCCTTCTTTTGGTTCTGTTTTGTCACCTCCCCACCTTTCCTCTYCATCCATCCATCCCTTGTTGTCCTCCATAATGTCCCATTTTTTCTCGCCCTCTTCCAGTTCTCTCACTCTTTCTTCCTTGTGTTGTCCAAGGCTTTCCTGGCTGGAATCACTGGGTGGATCTTTGTCCTGACTCTCAGGGCTTTGCAGCTCTTCTGGTGTCTGTGGTGGGGTTTCCATTGGCCTGTAGCGCCCAGTTTAAGTGGTCCAGTTCACCTTGGAGGAGATGGTTGTTGTGAGTTTTTCAGGCTGTATGGTCATGTGTTGTCAAAGGACAACTTTAAGTTTTTTGGGCTGGCAGTCTTAGGTAATTTTCAATGGTAAGCAAACAGTATTTTCCCCCCCCCCCAAATCATTGATATATATTTTCTGTTCATCATGGGAGTTCTGTGTGCCATATTTGGTTCAATTCCATCATTGGTGGAGTTCAGAATGCTCTTTGATTGTAGGTGAACTATACATCCCAGTAACTACAACTCGCATATGTCAAGGTCTATTTTCCCCCAAGAGTGCCTCAAGAGCGCCCCTGCGCATAATAAACTATATTGCAAATGCTTACTTTGCGTAATGGGTTGAGCCACCCCTGGACTGTATGGCTATGTTCTCTCCTGACGTTTCACCTGCATCTATGGCAGGCATCCCCAGAGGTTGTGAGGTCTGTTGGAAACTAGGTTTATATATCTGTGGAATGTCCAGGGTGGGAGAAAGAACTCTTGTCTGCATGAGGCAAGTGGGATTATTGTAAATGGCCACCTTTTTTTGGCCACACAGCTTCAAAGCCTGGCTGGTTGCTGCTTGGGGGAATCCTTTGCTGGGAGGTGTTAGCTGTCCCTGATTGATTCGTGTCTGGAATTCCCCTGTCTGTTTGAGGTAGGTGTGGATGTTTCGACTGGCCATCTTGGTTAGCATATAATGGCCCAGCAGTTTCAAGGTCTGTCTTCTTACTGCCTGGAGGACTCCTTTGTTGGGAGGCAATTAGCTGGCCTTTTTGCAGAGTCTGCCAGGGCTTTAGTTGTGCTTCTTTTTTGACCTGGGTGATGGTTGGAGGGTTTTTTTGTAGGTATCTATATGTGTATGTAGGTTTTCTGTAAACTGTATGGCCCAGTTATTGATTGGGTTTGCCATAGATGTGGGTGAAATGTCAGGAGAGAATGCTTCTGGAACATGGCCATACAGCCCAGAAAACTCACAGCAACCCAGATATTCTTTCTTTGTATTCCTTTCTCCCTCTTCCCCAACTCCTATAATCCTACAACACTTTCTTTCTTCTCCATCCCTCCATTATTTCTCTCTCCTCCCTTCTTTTTTTCTTTCCCCATCTTCTCTTCTTCTGCCCTAGTCCTACAGTACTGTTGGGCAAACACCTTTTCCTCCCTCCTGTCTAATTCTTTCTCTTCTCGTCCTTTTCCTTTCCTTTCCTCTCTTCCTCTGTTTTAGTCCTACAGAACTGCTGAGCAAACACTTTTTCCTCCCTCCTCTCCAATTCTTTCTCTCTCATCTTTTTTCTTTCCCTTCTTCTCTTCCTCTGCCCTAGCCCTACAGTACTGCTTTCTCCCCCTCCTCTCCAATTCTTTCTCTCTCCTCCCATCTTTTTTTGTTCCCTTCTTCCCTTCCTCTGCCCTAGCCTTACAGTACTGTTGGGCAAACACCTTTCTCCCCCTCCTCTCCAATTCTTTTCCCTCCTTTCTTCTCTTCCTCCTACCCAGCACTACACTCTGTTGCCTGTTATGTACTTCACCCCACTTCTGACCCATGGCTACCTCCTCTGCTTTCTTCTTTTGTTCCCCTTCTCCTGATCTGCTTGGGAAGGGGGGTAAAGAAAGGGGGAATGTGGAAAGAAGGGGAGAGGAGGAGTGTGGTAGAGACCCAGCCAGTCGTGGCCCCATCTTCAAGGTGGATGAACAATCCCAGATTCAAAAGCAAAGCAGAATGGAGATCAGGATTTAGAAAGTTTCTTCTTTTCCCCCATTGATAACGCAAACAAACACACACCCATGAAAGCTGTCTGGATGAAACAGACTTCTCCTCCTCGGTCTGACACATTCCATTGTTCGGGGGGATTTAAATGCCACCAAGCGGCATTCAGAAAAGGCAGCGGAGAGGAGTGGGGAATTGGTGCCTGGTTTTATTTATTGGGCACTCAACTGAGGGTTTGGGTGTGTGGGTGTGCGGCTGGAAAAAAAAACTTGGGGAAAGTTCATTTCAAGGTTCTTCCTGTTGGAAGCTTTTGGTGTGAGCCCTGAATGTGTGTGTTTTCTTCTCTCTCCCCTTATGGAAATGAAGCAAATGCCATGCCAAATTCTCTCTCTCAGAGTATTTGGCTGGGAGATGGAGAGGAAAACTTAACCCCTTTCTTTCCCAAAATGCCTGGAGAGGCCCACTCTCCGTAAACATCTTGACTCCAACTGGAGGCAATGTTCTGCTCTTATCCAGAGAGAGGAGAGGAAACGCACGCATCAGCTAGGGTTCCTGTGCTCCATGTTGTTTGAAGCACTCGCCAGAGAGTCACATCTGACAGCTGTTAAAAGAGATGCCAAAGTTTTGTTGCGGTTGGGAAGGGAGGGCTTGAAGGAGACCTGCTCTCCCTTGAGTTCTGTAAAATCTGGGCCACAAGGATAGCTTTGGCTGTGGAAACTGTGAGCATGCTGAAATGTACAGGATGTACTCATCAGAAGTTTCTTATTTTCTGTTATCACTATGACTGCCACTATGATTGTTGATTACGTTTTGACTCCTAATGGTGTACAAGATGCACAACAACCCTGTAATGCAGGGGCCCTCAAACTAATACGGCCCTCCAAGGTCCTTTACCTGGCCCTCACTCAGGGTCAACCTAAGTCTGAAATGACTTGAAAGCACAACAACAACAACAACAACAACAACAACAACAATCCTATCTCATCAGCCAAAAGCAGGCCCAAACTTCCCACTGAAATACCAATAAGTTTATATTTGTTAAAATTGTTCTACATATTATTGTTTTTAAGTGTTTTTTACATTACAAATAAGATATGTGCAGTGTGCATAGGAATTCATTCATGCTTTTTTCAAACTATAATCCGGTCCTCCAACAGTTTGTGGGACTGTGACCTCCATTTAAAAAGTTTGAGGACCTCTGCTGTAATGTATAATAAGCTGAAGACAACTTGGGACCTGGTTACCTGAAGGACTTTCTGTAGACTTATTTCATCCTTCAGATCATACAATTGGATGTGCTCCTGAAGTCCGATTTGCAATAATTTATTGTGGTGCAGTTGGTTTTTTGGCACCTGGAGTATGAAATATGTTCCTGTCTGAAATTGAACATGCTCCAACGGTTTGTGTTGCTGTTATTAGTTGCCATCAATGAAAGGCCTCTATTGTTATCAACAGTCCTGCTCTGATCTTGCAGATTTCGCTTTCACCCTTTCTACTTTACCAAGTGTTATTGTCGTCTCATGATATGTCCCGAGCACCACAGTCTCAGTTTAGTCATCTTGGCTTTTAGCAAGAGTTGAGATCCATATCTGTTTGTTCAGGCCTTCTCTCAATCTATTTTTTTCATGGCCCGGGTTGTGCAATGGGTTAAACTCTTGTGCCTGAAGGATTGCTGACCGATTCTGGGGAGCGGGGTGAGCTCCCATGTGTCAGCCCCAACTTCTTGTGCAGGGACATGAGAGAAGCCTCCCACTGGATGGTAAAACATCTGAGTGTTCCCTTGCAGACAGCCAATTCTTTCACTCCAGAAGCAACTTGCAGTTACTCAAGTTGCTCCTGACATGAAAAAAATGACCAGTAAATATTGTATTTTAGTTATGTGCCTTCCCTTTATGGTAGGTTTTGAATTTCTTTGTACAGCGCTTAGAAATCATGAGAAGCAAGTGGTTTATAGATATTTTTAGTCTCGACTGGACTGATAAATATTTTAAAGTAAAGATTGGACCTATCCAATAAGCTTCATGGATGCCCGGGAGTTTAAACCTGGGGCTCTCAACTCCTAGCCTGATTACTACAACACACTGTGCTGTTTAAGGCATGTATTTCTGCAAATGCTGCTAGGAGTTCGATATCTGTATTTTAGTTGAAATGGATGTTGTTAATTTGGAAAAAAAAATAGAAGATAAAAATTTAAAAACACATTTTTTACTTTGACTTTAGAACAACATACAAAAAACCTAAGCAGATCAAAGTCTGTGTGTGTGATTACAATAATCATCCTAATAAACTGGACACAGGCAGAACTTGACAATTTGGACAGAAAAACAAGAAAACTCATGACCATTCATAATTCATTACATCCTCGCAGTGATGTTGACCGGCTCTATCTGCCTAGAAAGTCTGGGGGCAGAGGACTTTTACAAGTCAAACAAGCAGTTGAAGAAGAAAAACACGCCCTGGCAGAATATGTCAAGGAAAGCCAAGAACCTGCTTTAACTGAAATCAATAATTGGAAACTTCTCAAAGCACAGCAAAAAGTCAGTACAAAAAAACTGCACTCCAAACCAGAGCTGACAGCTGGCACAACAAAGCCTTACATGGGCAGTTCCTTGACAAAATTGAAGGAAGAGTTGACAAGAAGTCCTGGTTATGGCTCATGAATGGAACCCTGAAGAAGGAGACAGAAGGCCTGATTCTTGCAGCCCAGGAGCAAGCCACCAATGCAATTAAGGCCAGGATTGAAAAATCAGCAGATGACTCAAAATGCAGACTGTGCAAGGAAGCTGATGAAACCATGGATCATATCCTCAGCTGTTGCAAGAAAATCACACAGATGGACTACAAACGAAGACACAACTCTGTGGCTCAGATGATTCACTGGAACTCATGTCACAAGTACCACCTGCCAGCAGTAAAGAATTGGTGGGATCATAAACTTGCAAAGGTTGTGGAAAACGGACATGCAAAAATACTGTGGGACTTTCGAATCCAGACTGACAAAGTTTTGGAACACAATACACCAGACATCACGATTATGGAAAAGAGAAAAGTCTGGATTATTGATGTCGCCATAGCAGGTGACAGTCTCATTGAAGAAAAACAACAGGAAAAACTCGGCCACTATGAAGACCTCAAAATCGAACTGCAAAGGCTCTGGCATAAACCAGTACAGGTGGTCCCAGTGGTCATTGCATCACTGGGTGCTGTGCCCAAAGATCTCAGCTGGCATTTGGAAACAATAAACATCGACAAAATCACAATCTGTCAACTGCAAAAGGCCACTTTACTTAGATCAGCGCACATCATTCGAAAATACATCACACAGTCCTAGATGCTTAGGAAGTGTTCGACTTGTGATTTTGTGATATGAAATCCAGCATATAGATCTCGTTTGCTGTGACATACTGTGCTTTTTTGTCAACAACAACAACAACAACAACAACTTTTATTTATTACCCACGTCCTGATGGCTTCAGGTGGGGTACAACAAATTCAAAAACAAGTGTACATAAAATATAATAAATTACTAAATTTCATAGATAAACACACACACATGAAAACTTATACCAAACACAGCTACAGAATTGACATATAGTGGTAATAGAATGCAAATCAAAACTTGACTGGGTAGGCCTGCCGGAAAAGAAGGGTCTTCAATTGCATTTTAAATTCCTGCACCTCATTTAGCTGTCAGATCTCTTCTGGCAGATGAAATCTGGATGTAGAAGAGATTTGTAGTTGTTTATTCGTTCAGTCACTTCCGTCTCTTCGTGACCTCATGGACCAGCCCACAAGGCATGGGCAAACTTGGGCCCTCCAGGTGTTTTGGACTTCAACTCCCACAATTCCTAACAGCCTACTGGCTGTTAGGAATTGTAGGAGCTGGAGTCCAAAACACCTGGAGGGTCGAAGTTTGCCCATGCCTGGTGTAGACCTTTACTATGTTTACACACCATACAAACCATGGTGTGGTTTGTTGAAGTCTGACTTGCTGCAACATGTGAATTCACCTAACAAGCGATACTTTGTTCAGAGGCAAATTTGTAGTTTATTATTAATTTGCAAACTCTAGTTTGTTTAACCCTTGGTTTATTATGGCATTGAACCCCACGACTGGCTTATTTCCCCCATTCCTTTGGAATGGAAGCTGACAAAAACGATCAGGTACTAAATGAAACAGAAATGTTGAACTCTTTATTTGGTTGTCTGCTGTACTTTATGGCATGAGCAACAAACCAAGACTTATTGAGATGCATTTCCACTCTGTGTACTAGGGCCTATACAGTTTTGCTGGCTTTCTCCTGTAATAGGCCTGGCCAACTCTTATGTCATACAGAATCCGTTTCTTCTTATCATTCTGTCATATTTTCTTTTTCATCTCATTCTAGTCTGTCTGTCTACCTGTACTCTCCTATATCTTTTTCCTGCCTGAATACTTTCCCCTCCATTCCCATCCCATGGGAACCATTGCTATATTCATCTATGTATAGTTCATTGCATCAGACCTATTTTTCTCACCTTCCCCCAGGTACCAAAAATAGTTATGTGTAGCTAAAAAGTAGGAAGGCCTATCTTCCTATCTCTCCTCCATTCTCAGTGGATTAGGTAACCTGAAGCAAACTAGGCTTCTCACACTGCCTCATCACCTAGATGCCATAAATGTCACTCCTCTTTCTAAACTAAAAATAACCAAAGTTATCTGGGGTCTTCACTTTGAAAACTGGAAAACGGAGATACTGACTTCTGTCTATCAAAATATTCTCTAGAATTTAGATATACAATATGGCACATTCTTCACCAGACTACAAATCCCAGGATTCTATGGGATGGAGCTATGGCAAATCAAGTGGCATCAAGTAGAACTGTTGTTGTTTGCCTTTAAGTCATTCAAGAAATAGCTTCCTTAGATCAAAGAGATACAGGAACACCTCAGCAAGTGAGAGTCCAAAAGTGGCAGGCTAAAACCCGGATCCCCTCAATCAGTGGCTGATACCAGATGAGAAACTCCCCCCCCCCCCCGGTGACTGGGAAGACTGGGTGACTGGGAAGGCGATGAACAGACAGTGCTCTGGCATGATGAGATGCAAAGCCAAGATTAAGAAATGGGGCCACAAAGTGGAGTCCACAACATGCGAGTGTGAAGAAGAGCAAACCACATACCACTTACTACAATGCAGTCTGAGCCCTGCCACATGCACAATGGAGGACCTTTTTACAGCGACACCATAGGCACTCGAAGTGGCCAACTTTTGGTCAAAGGACATTTAGTATAATGCCAAGTTTTCAACTTTGTTTGTGGTTTTTCTATACATTATAACTGTATTCTCAATTCGCTTCTGACATGATAAATAAATAAATAAAGCCATTTCTGACGTATTGCTAAGTTAAGGTGATCCTATCATGGGTTTTCATGGCTAAATTTTTTCAGAGGGGGGTTGCTTTTACCTTCCTTTGAGGATGAGAGAGTGTGACCTGCCTAAGGTCGCCCAGTGGGTTTCCACGGCCGAGTGGGATTCAAAACCTATTCTCCCAATGTCCTAGCCCAACATTCAAACCGCTACAACATGTTGGCTCTCTGTGTTGTGTAGATACTCTTTATTCCCCACTTCCTTTACTGTTCCTCTCCCCAAAACAGATAATTTATCCCTTTTACATTCCACAACTTGTTTATCAATGTGTCTGTCTACGCTTTTTCCACTTGTCTCGTTTTCTCTTAAATAAATTATCCCATCCTCCTTTAAAACAAACCAGAAAAAGAAACTTTGGCTGCAGACAACACAGACAGAATTGTGGCAGAAGTTGACAGCAGAGTAATGGGAGAAAATCCAGTCCAAGCTTGTGTCCTTTTATTTGATTCCAATGGTTTTTGTTGGATAAGTCGAACCTAACCTCAAAATCTCTCTCTCTGTGATGCTAAAGTGCTTAACTTTGACTAAATCGTGCCAGATAAATCTGCGTCATTTATTTATTTTTCTTCTCCCTTGTAACCAGGCAATCCTGGACCAATTCAATCCCAGTCTGAGGAATTTTGTTACTATGGGGAAAAACTATCAGAAGGCACTCTCAGGTAATGGAGTACCTCAAACCAGTTTTAGACCAAGTGAAATTTGGTGTTTCCTAGCAGGGAAGGGTCACTATGGCATTTGTGTTGAGTATTAATTATTCAGTGCTCTGTTCCTCCACCCCATCCCATTTTTTCCAGGAGTTACAGTGGCTGCCAAGGGTTATTTCGATGCCTTGGTGAAACTTGGCGAGTTGGCCAGCGACAGTCAAGGGTCCAAGGAGCTGGGTAGGTTTATTGATTTACTATCTTGCACACTTAAGTATGCAGGGACCTACTTATACACTCCACTTTGGCAGGGAAAATCTGGATTAACCCCCTGCCAGCCTACTTTTCAGTTGCTTTTGAAATATCCCAGTCTCTCTCCTCCTCCCTCCTTTTGTCATTTGCTGCAAACTGAGTCTGAAGCGTAAAAGTACTTTGTACTCAACACAGCAAGGTGATGAGTAGGGGAGGGAAAAATCTTGTCCTTCCCAGTAGGTTGAGGCAAAAGCTAACTGCTTATGTATACTTCTTCATTTTGTCCTCTTGACTACAGTCTTGTGTTCTTCAGCCACGGAGATCCCAACTTTCATCTGTGAAATGTTAGAACAGTGGTTCTCAACCTTCCTAATGCTGTGACCCCTTAATATAGTTCCCCATGTTGTGGTGATCCCCAACCATGAAATTATTTTTGTTGCTACTTCATAACTGTTATTTTGTGACTTATGAATCTTAATGTAAATATATGATATGCAGGATATATTTCCATTCACTGGACGAAATTTGGCACAAATACCTCATACATCCAAATTTGAATAGTGATGGGGTTGAAGGGATTGATTTTGTCATTTGGGAGTTGTAGACACTGGGATTTGTAGTTAACTTACAGTCAAAGAGCATTCTGATTCTCACCAACAATGGAACTGGACCAAACTTGGTACACAGAAGTCCCCTAACCAACAGGAAATACTGGAAGGGTTTGGTAGACATTGACCTTGAGTTTTTGGATTTGTAGTTCACCTACATCCAAAGAGCACTGTGGACTCAAACAATGGATCTGGACCAAACTTGGCACAAATACTTAATATGCCCAAATGTGAACACTGGTGGAGTTTGGGAAAAATAGTCTATGACATTTGGGAGTTGTAGTTCACCTACATCCAGAGAGCCCTGTGCACTCAAGCAATTATGGATCTGGACCAAACTTGGCACAAATATTCAATATACCCAAATGTGAACATTGGTTGAGTTTGGGGAAAAGAGACCTTGACATTTGGGAGTTGTAGTTGCTGAGATTTATTGTTCACCTGTAATCAAAGAGCATTCTGAATCCCACCAACGATAGAATTGGACCAAACTTCCCACACAGAACACCCATGACCAATAGAAAACATTGTGTTTTCTGATGGTCTTTAATGACCCCTCTGACACCCCCCTCACGACCCCCCCCAGGGGTCCCGACCCCCAGGTTGAGAAACACTCTGTTAGAGCCTTACTAACTTATCACTATTTTTTAAAAATTAAATCTCCATAACTTTTTGGAAATTTTATGATCTTTGCAAAGGCATGATCTTGTTAGAAGTCATAACCTTTTGAAAAATGATGCCATAACCTCTTGGTAAAAGCATGATCTGTTAAGAATCATAACCTTTTGGGAAAATGGCATTCATGCAAGGCAGTTAGGTTTCTCAGCTGTTAAACTGATACCCTTTTTATTCCTATTTAAATACTGTAGTATTTATATTCCTGAGATGGTTTTAAAGCAACTTTTAATGTGAATATAAGTGATTTTAATGTTTGTATATATTTATGGTTTTATGTCCCGGCATTGAATGTTTGCCGTATATATGTTGTGCTTCACCCTGCGGGGTGAGAAGGGCAGAATATAAATGTTTTAAATAAATACTAAAACATTTTCCGCCCTTCTCACCTCGCAGGGGACTCAGGGTGGATTACAATGCACATATACATTGCAAACATTCAATGCCATAGACATGCAACATATATAGACAGATACAGAGGCAATTTAATATTCCAGCTTTCCGGCTTCATGAGGGTATGCTCAATTCCGGCCACAGGGGGAGCTGCCACTTCACCATCCACTTGTGACACCGAGTCCTTGATGAAGTACTTCCTCATTCTTATGCATGCTGCTGGAAGGTTTTATAGTGTCGTAAATTAGTCTCCCCGCATAAAGCAATAGCTAAATTTCCTACTTGACAGATGCAACTGTCTTTTGGGCTGCATAGGTCAACAGCAAGCTAGACTATTGATGGTCAGGAGTTTACTCTTACCCGAACTGGCTTCGAACTCATGACCTCTCAATCAGTAGTGATATAATGCAGCTGGCTACTAACTAGCTGCGCTACAGCCCGGTCCAAATATGTCTTTTAACTGTTTAGGACAAAAATATGCCAATGCACAAAACATTTATAGCAGAGTTTCAGAAGTATTATTTGAAGTTGTTCAAAAACATCTACTCTCTCTTAAAATAGATTTGTCTTAAAATCATGCTCTCTAGAGAAAAAAGAAAGCAGACTTCTTTAAAAGTAACGTAGTTGGTTTACTCACAAACTTCATGTGTTCAACTTCATGTATTCATCATACAAGTCCTTTGTATATCAATCTAGTTATAAATAGATTTGAAGTAGTTTCTCTGTGTAGATATTGTGACACAGGGCATCATTCTTAGAATCAACAGTCCATAATCTAAAGCATCTCTCGGTTTTGAGAGTCTAATAGAGTTTCTAAACATTCAGTTTCTACTGAAGTCTAAAGCATACAGTTACAATTGAAGTCTGAAGCAAACAGTTCCTGCTGGTGTCTGAAAGCAAACTGTTTCTAAAAGAGAGTCTGAGTCCTGAACAAGCCCAGTTCTGATCACATGTTCTGTAGCCCCTCCCAAACCAAAGAGTTAAAGAAAAACTGCAATCCAATATTCACATTTACAATACAGTAAGCAACTATATACATAACAAATAACTAGTGGAGGTTTGAAGAAAGTTGCTATTTCCAAAAGAATTTACCTAAGAGACATTATGGTCCTCAATACTGAGATTCCTGAACAATAATTGCCATTGTCCCTCACATTGACCATGTTTATAAGGCAGATGAGAGTTGCTATCTCTAGCAATATCTGACAAACCCACATTCTCAGCCCCAACTTTAGAAAAACGTTGAATGCAAATACATATTTGGAGGAAGAAAACTGCATGAAAACTTTTATAAGAGGCAGGTGAGAGAGTCTGAATTTCACATAACCACAAAAGCATAATGGGTCTGACACAGATTCTGCTTGGATTCCTTTGGAATTGGTCAGTCATGTGGACAGACACTACTTGCGCAGTAATACTCATATGACTTGCTACTCTTGTTCACCCCCTTCCTTTCTCTTTCTCAGTTTATAGATCCAGCAGAGCCAAGTTGTAAAATTGTTTTTTTGAGCTGTACAGTTTGAGGTTGCAGGTGTGCATGGTTGAATCCTTTCTCATAAGGAAAAAAAAAATCCTTTTATATTAGGAGGAAAATATATGCCTAGGAGAAGGATTCAGGCTAATCTTCTAATCTGCATGTATTTTTGCACATACAGGTTTAGTGGGCGATCATTCAGCACTCCCTTACTTGTAGCCCAACATTATATTATCAAAGATAGCTCTATCATTTGATTATGATTATGTAATTTGTTTTAATTAGATTGAATTTGAAGTTTCTCTAGCAGAACCAGTAAATGGTCTCTGTTATAATTAGGGTTGTCGAATTATTAAAGATATTTTAGTTTATTAGACATCATCTTGTTAATCAGTTATATGTAAATAAATGCATTGCAAGATACTTCTTGAAATATTCAATCAACTTGAGATTTTTAAAGTTTAAGTTACTGTTACTATTCTAAAGCCTTCGACAGTGTGGATCATAATAAATTATGGCAAGTTCTTGGTGGTATGAGGATATCAAGCCACCTTGTCCGACTCCTGAGGAATCTGTATAATGACCAAGTGCCAACAGTAAGAATTGACCATGGAACAGCGGATTGATTCAGTATTGGGAAAGGAGTACGACAGGGCTGTATACTCTCACCCTACCTATTCAACTTGTATGCAGAACACATCATGCAACATGCAAGGCTTGATGAATCCAAGTCTGGAGTTAAAATTGCCGGAAGAAACATTAACAACCTTAGAGATGCAGATGATACCACTTTGATGGCTGAAAGCAAGGAGGAGCCGAGGAGCCTTCTAACCAAGAAGAAAGTGCAAAAGCTGGGTTGAAGTTAAATAATAATAATAATAATAATAATAATAATAATAATAATAATAAACCTTTATTTATACCCCGCTACCATCTCCCGCAGGACTCAGTGCGGCTTACAAGAGGCCAAGTCCAAACACATCATAAAACATAACAACAACAAAACAACAATAAATAACTCATAAAAGCAAAAACAATACAATAACAACAAGACACATATTTAAAAACCTGTGGCAGGGCCAAATGTAAGAATTAAAAATTTTAAAATGCTGGGCAAAAACAAAACAAAACCAAGATTATGGCAACCAGATTGATTGATAACTGGCAAATAGAGGGAGAAAACATGGAGGCAGTGACAGACTTTGGATGTCTAGGCACAAAGATGACTGCAGAAGCAGACTCCAACCAGGAAATCAGAAGACATTTACTTCTTGGAAGGAGAGCAAGGACCAATTTTGATAAAATGGTGAAGAGTAGAGACATTAAACTGACAATGAAAATCCGCATAGGTAAAGCAATGGTATTCCCTGTAGCAACCTATGGCTGCGAGAGCTGGACTATAAGGAAGGCTGAGTGAGGGAAGATAGACACTTTTGAACTGTGGTGTTGGAGGAAAATGCTGAGAGTGCCTTAGACCATGAGAAGATCCAACCAGTCCATACTCCAGGAAATAATGCCCGACTGCTCACTGGAATGAAGGGTATTACAGGCAAAGATGAAGTAGGTTCTTGTGGGTTTTTTCAGGCTATAGAGCCATGTTCTAGAGGCATTTCTCCTGACGTTTCGCCTGCATCTATGGCAAGCTTCCTCAGAGGTAGTGAGGTCCTCACTACCTCTGAGGAAGCTTGCCATAGATGCAGGCGAAACGTCAGGAGAAATGCCTCTAGAACATGGCTCTATAGCCCGAAAAAACCCACAAGAACCTAGTGATTCCAGCCATGAAAGCTTTCGACAATACAAAGATGAAGTACTTTGGCCACATAATGAGAAGATGGTAAAGTTTGGAGAAGATAATGAGGCCGACCAAGGGCAAGATGGATGGATGGTATCCTTGAAGTGACTGCCTTGACCTTAAAGGAGCTAGGGATGGTGAAGGCCAACAGGGAGCTCTGGCGTGAGCTGGTCCATGAGGTCACAAAGAGTCAGAAGCGACTGAATGAATAAAAACAACAATAAGTTACTTCCTATTGTCAGAAGAAAATCATGATTGTTGATATATGTTATATTCCAAACTCAAATTGATTTTAGAAGTTACAAAAAAAGAAATTACAAAAAAGTTACATTCAAGGAAACTCTGAAATTCACAGGTTCACCGTCTCCAACTTTTATTGGTCTATGTTACTAGAATGAGGATTCACTCCAAAACGGCAAATGTGCCTTTAAATCGTAGATCCAGTTATTAAAAGTGGTCCATGATACTATTGATCAACTACTCATGCAGCGGAATGAGGTGATAAGAACCATGTGGATTGTACCATTACAAAATGTTTCTAGGGGGAACCAATTTTTGGATGCTACTCCATGTAAAAGCAAAAATAATATAAAATAAATAATGGCAGGCAAAAAGAGATTTTAGGTCAGGAAATAATAAGTTGTGTAGAGCACTGTGTTCCAAATTGCATTTTGTTTTTATTTATGGAGGGCCTTTTATGTAGGGGAGCAAAAATAATTAATCACTCACATTCTGAAGTTGTATAGTCCCCTTTGCTGCTTCATTCCCCAATGCTTGGAGGCTTTAGTTTAGGAATGGCTAACCTAATTCTATAAGCCTCTGCTAGAGATCAGTATAGGTTTTTGGCAAACTAATCTGCCTCTCCCTTGGCAGCCCACTCTAAGGACATGCAACACTTTGAAAAACTTACTTCTTTCTAAGGACCCCTCCACACAGCCATATAACCCAGAATATTGAGGCAGATAATCCACAATATCTGCTTTGAAATGGATTATCTAAGTCCACTCTACCATATAATCCTATTCAATGTGCATTTTATACAGCTGTGTGGACTACCCAGAATTCCATAAACAGCATAGCTTGTGGTTTTGTCAGATGAGAGAGTCTGGTCATTGTAATAAAAACAATATTTCGAGGAGGGAAGGGAGAGAGGAAGGAAAGAAAGAAGGAAGGAAGGAAGAGAGATCAAATGAATGTCCTGCCTGCCTAAACTAGCTTGTGACTTCCCCCTGCCACAGTTTTATTATGTGTCATCAAGTGGTTTGCAATTTATGGCAACCCTAAGGCAAACTTATCACAGGGTTTTCTAAGTTCTACCTGTCATAAAATACTTCCTTGTAACATAACTAAGGCTGGATCTACACTGCCATGTAATCCAGATTATCAAAGCAGATAATCTGGATTTTATATAACAGTGTAGGTGAGGTTTAAGGCTCTCCACCACTACGTTAGAAGTTCATTCATCAGTGCCCAGTCTGCAATGTTTACTATAATGCTTATAGCACTAATAAGTGAATGTATCCATGGTGGCTGCTCTTAAATCTCCTTTAGGCAAGTAATCAAGATATGTCTATGCAACCAACTCTTTGAATTGTGTTATGTTTTTCTTTGTTTGCAATTCTAAATTATTTCAAGATCTTTTTTTAATCACTTTATTCCCACAGGTTTTTTAAAATGTGGTTTCATTCTCTAAATTGGCTTTAACTATATTGTAATCTGTTTTAGAGGCTCCTGTAACCAAAAGATAGGAGAAATGTTTGCTAGATAAACATATTTTTAACATGGGAGAGGAGAAAGCTTTTGGTCATTCAGGGACCTTCCACACTGTCATATAACCCAGAATATCAAGGCATATAAGGATCCTCCAGTGGTGCAGTGGGTTAAAGCGCTGAGCTGCTGAACTTGCTGATCGAAAGGTCACAGGTTCAAATTTGGGGAGCAGTGTGAGCTCCCGCTGTTAGCCTCAGCTTCTGCCAACCTAGCAGTTCGAAAACATGCAAATGTGAGTAAATCAATAGTTACAGCTCCAGTAGGAAGGTAATGGCACTCCATGCAGTCATGCTGGCCACATGACCTTGTAGGTGTCTACGGACAATGCTGGCTCTTTGGCTTAGAAATTGAGATGAGCACCAACCCGCAGAGTTGGAGACAACTGGACTTAATGTCAAGGGAAAAACTTTACCTTTACTTATCAAGGCAGAATAACCTACAATATCTGCTTTGAACTGGAATATCTGAGTCCACACTGCCATATATTCCAGTTCAAAGCAGATAATGTGGGGTTGTATTCAGCAGTGTGGAAGGGGGCTCAGATATTGTGGACAAACCCCAAGTAGCATGGCCAGTAGTATAAGAGATTATGGGGAAAGTAGTGTCAAATATCTGGAAGAGAAAAGTTTCTTCATCCACGTTATAAGGCTGTTAGCATGGATTCTTGCTGTTTGAATTGTCCTTTCTTTTGGTAAGAATTTTTTATATGTATGATCTCCATATGTTACATCAACCTAACCACAGCAACATGTGTTAATTGTCTGTTGCATCTCCAAGACAGAAGCCACACGGTTTCACCCAAATTTCTATACAGGTTGGGAGTCCTTCTTCCCTATCTGGGTATGGCAAGAATGTTCTTTCTAATTAAAAGCTGTTTGGGATTCCTTGGACAATTCCAGGGGAAAGGAATTAACCCAAAAGAAGATTACCATGGGACAGACAAAGTCGGGGGGGGGGGGGGGTTAGGGGGACAAAAGACCTTTTCATAGGCCAGGGAGTGTTTCAGATGTTTTAACCTTCAGTCACCTTGGTCTGCAGGTGACACATTGTTCCAGATGGCTGAGGTCCACCGGCAGATCCAAGTACAGCTGGAGGAGACGGTGAGTATTTGTAAATAAAGGATCAATTAAACCTGCTGTTAGGTCTACCTAGATTAGACAAATGAGGCGCTTTAGATCAGTGTTTCTCAACCTTCCTAATGCCGTGACCCCTTAATACAGTTCCTCATGTTGTGGTGACCCCCAACCATAAAATTATTTTCATTGCTACTTCATAACTGTTATTTTGCTCCTGTTATGAATTGTAATGTAAATATCTGATATGCAGGATTTATTTTCATTCACTGGATCAAATTTGGCAGAAATACCCAATACGCCCAAATTTGAATAATGGTGGGGTTGAGGGGATTGATTTTGTCACTTGGGAGTTGTAGTTACTGGGATTTATAGTTAACCTACAATCAAAGAGCATTCTGAACTCTACTAACCGAACTTGGCACACAAAACTCCCATGACCAATAGAAAATACTGGAAGGGTTTGTTGGGCATTGACCTTGAGTTTTGAAGTTGTCGTTCACCTACATCCAGAGAGCACTGGACTCAAATAATGATAGATCTGGACCAAACCTGGCATAAATACTCAACATGGCCAAATGTGGACTCTGGTGGAGTTTGATGGAAATAGACCTTGATATTTGGGAGTTGTAGTTGCTGGGATTTATAGTTTATCTACAATCAAAGAGCATTTCTGAACCCCACCAATGATAGAATTGGATGAAACTTCCCACACAGACCGACCCCCCTCCTCCATGCCTTGAAGGCAGGCCCCTAGCCAGGATTTTGATTCGGAGGGGGGGGGGGGCTGAGCTTGGTTGGGGGGGGGGGCTGAGTCTGAGTGAAAGAGGGTCTACCCTAGCAAACCTTTTGTATCATTACCCCAATACCCCCATGCATATGGGATATATTGAGTGGTGATCAGATCATGATATGAATAAACATAACAGTTTAAATAATGCACCAGTAAGGCCTTTTCGCGAACCACCATGAGAATTTCGGGGGGGGGGCTGAAGCCCCTCCAGCCCCCCCCCCCCGGCTACATGCCTGCTTAAAGGGATTCACTGGTGTGAGCCTCCTTCCAAACCCACATGCTTTCCCTCATTTGCACATGAGCACCATGCCACCATGTGCCAAGCATGCTTGCTCTCCCCTTCCTGCTAGGAGTCTCAGAAACAGCCTACCCCTTGGCTGAGAGGTGGGAGGATTTGCCATCTGTTTCCAAAAAGAAAGGGAAGGACAGGCGGAGAGATCTTCAGCCTTCTCTGCCAAAGGGGTTCCTAAGACCATCAGAAATATATGTTTTCTGATTGTCTTTGGTGACCCCTCTAAAAACCCCTTGTGACCCCCCCCCCCCCGGGGTTCTGACTTCCAGGTTGAGACCTATGATTTTCTTCCCCTTTGCTGCCATAGATCAGAATTTCAAGCCCACCTTCCCTAATATCGTGCCATACACCACAGCCGTTATCAGTTTCACCAAGCAATGAGAGGGAGGCTTTGGCACCAGCCTCCATTTTCTGGGTTCTCATCCTTTCCCTTCTTGCTTTTTCTGTCACCTGGTCCCAGCTGAAGCTTTTCCACTCGGAGTTGTTGTCCCAATTGGAACACAAACTGGAATTGGATATCAAATATCTCATGGTGAGCAAATAATTAATCCGGACTTCTCTATCACATCAAATTTCTCTTTCTGTGTTTTGCCGTGCATGTTCATCTGTCTCATTTTCTCCTCATTCTCCCTATGCAGTATTATGCACAAAGCTAAATTTTTCATGATGTAAAGGTTTTCTCTGTAAAATGTGAAGATAATTACTTCTGAGTGTGTTCAGAGTACCTTTCCCTCGCCAGAAAATTATAACCCTGCTGCCACACTAAAAAAAAAAATCCAAGACCAAATAGTGTGACTTTGGTAGAAGCATTTGCTCTGGAACCTGTTTTATTTATTTAAAACTGCTTCCATGTCTGTTTTATTTTCATTTTGATTCCTTTTCACTATCCGTTTTGAAAGATATCCAAATTATACCCAGAATCAAGAGGCAGGATTCACACTTGAGTGCAGCAATGAGAGACATAAGACTTGGTTAAGACTTTTTTTCCAGCTTGAATGATGAGTAATGTCCCTGTAATCTTATTTTTTTCTTTCACAACAATCTCCCAAAAGAAAGATGATGCTGAAGGAAAATCAGAATCTCTGAGCAAATAGAGGAGACAAAAGCCTACTTTTCCTTCATGATGTCATCCTCTGTCCATCCTCCACATTCTTGTGACCCCCTTCTTCCTGCTTCATTTGGGATGCAAAAAAAAAAAGGGGGGGGGATGGCAGCTGGGTACTTTTGTGGCAACATACTAAATCAGTGGTTCTCAACCTGTGGGTCCCTAAGTGGTTTGGCTTCCAGCCAGTTCACCAGCTGTTCGGATTTCTGGGAGTTGAAGGCTAAAACATCTGGGGACCCACAGGTTGAGAACCACTGCTCTAAATGAAGATATGGGACCATGTAAAAAAGCCAAACAAACACATATCCACAACAGCTTCCCTCAAGGAGATAGGATTATGGTTTGACGAAAGGCAACCAAAATTCACCAAGAAAATGCAGATTATCTATTACAGCTTCAGTATCCCTTATCTGGAAGTCCAAAACCCCCAATACTTCAAAACTGTCTACATGGGTGGCTGAATTGTGACACTTTTGTTTTCTGCTGGACATAAATTTTGTTTCATGCACACCATTATTATGTATAGAATTACCTTCAGGTAATTACATAGATGTATAAGGTTTACAGTATTTGAAGCATGAATGACTCTTGTGTTAAGATTTGGATTCTATTTCTAAGATAGCTCATTATGTTGGTATACCCTTTTACAGCTATGCCAATATCCTACTAAATCCAATACACTGATGGTCCCAAGTATTTCAAGCCTACAAGCCACTCTAAACACCTTTGCAGAAGCATACGAGAATAATAGCATCATAGAATCATAGAGTTGGAAGAGACCTCATGGGCCATCCAGTCCAACCCCCTACCAAGAAGCAGGAAAATCACATTCAAAGCACCCCCAACAGATGGCCATCCAGCCTCTGTTTAAAAGCCTCCAAAGAAGGAGCCTCCACCACAGTCTGGGGCAGAAAATTCTGCTGCTGAACAGCTCTCATAGTTATTATATAATTATTATAGTCATAATTAAACATGCCCAGCTCTTTAAGCCACTCCTCATAGGGCTTTGATTATTTTAGTCACCCTCCTCTGGACACATTCCAGCTTGTCAACATCTCCCTTAAATTGCGGTGCCCAGAACTGGACACAGTGTGATTCCAGGTGTGGTCTGACCAAGGCAGAATATAGGGTTAGCATTACTTTCCTGGATCTAGACACTAGACTCCTATTTATGCAGGCCATAATCCCATTGGCTTTTTTAGCTGCCGCATAACATTGTTGGCTGACGTTTAACTTGTTGTCCACGAGGACTCCAAGATCTTTTTCACACGTACTACTATTGAGCCAGGCATCCCCTATTCTGTATCTTAGCACTTCATTTTTTTCTGCCTAAGTGGAGTACATTTGTCCATCTCCTTGCTCACTGAGGAAGATCCCAAAATTGTCTAGAGTTCCAGCAAAGTCTGTGTTTTTATATGGAACTAGACAAAGAGGATCCATAGAGCAAGAAAGGGAAAACTTTTGCTTTTCATATGTTTTGGTCTACAACTGCCATCATTCTTTATTATCCCTGGCCATGCGGCTAACATTCTGGGAGAAGATGGTCAAAACATCTAGATGTCAAAGGTTCTTTATTCCTACCATAGAAGATCCTTTTTCATTATCTAGAGCTGGTCATGCTATCTGCTACCTCTTCCTTACCCATTCCCCACATTGTAGGCCACTCTGAAGAAATACCAAGGTGAACACCGTTCCAAAGCAGATTCCATTGAGAAATGCCAGACGGAGCTGAAGAAACTACGCAAAAAATGCCAGAACAGCAAAAACCCACAGAAATATGGTGATCGGGAGGTGCAGGTAAGATTGTTTGTGGAGGCATGGAAGAGTGAGGTCAGATCATACCCCATGAGGGGAAATGCTTAAGCAAACAATGGGAACATTGCACACTCCCCCAGGGAAGAGTGTCACGTCCTGCCAGAAGCCGGATGTGTGGAATTCCAGGACAGGCTTTTAGGGCCGGAGATGGAACAACCAGGCGCTCCCTCTATAAACTGGGTGAGCTTATTTAGAAGATGTAGTGATAACAGGCAAAGCAGGGTTGGACAAAGGATATGTCTAGCACAGTGCCATCTACCCGGGCTGAAAACAGGGTCCTGGATATACATGGAATAAAGCCCGTGGACAAGCATTGAGCTGTATTCCTCTTCTTTCTTATACCAGTCTTTGATAGGACTGGGGAATCTCCATATTCTTCATCTGTATCTCTCTGGTAGATGAGGGATGGGCAGCATAGGACCTTCAAACTGCTGTTGAACTACATTTTGTTGAAGTGCAAGCCAATAAAGCCAGTGAATGAACAGAACTGCAGTGCAACAATATCTGGATAGCCACAAGTTTTCCATCTCTGTAGTACAGGCATGGGCAAACTTCAGCCCTCTAGGTGTTTTGGACTTCAACTCCCAGAAATCCTAGCCATCTTACCGGCTGTTCGGAGTTTAATTCCAAAACACCTGGAGGGCCAGAGTTTGCTTATCCTTGCTGTAGTAGATACTCATTCAATAAATATATAGAAAGGAAGGGAAGATAATGGTTCAGTGGTATAGCATACGCTTGGGTTACAAAAATTCCCCTGTCCGATTTGTACTATTTATACCAATCAATTTGGGAAAGATGTTTTTCTGAAACCTTGGAGAGCTGTCCTGAGCTAGATGGGGTAGTGGTGTGACTCAGTGTGGGACTTCCTTGCATTACTTGTTACTGAATTTTTTTCCTGGGATGGATGAACTGCAGGCTTAGGACTGTTTTTTTGTGACCTCAAGACATTTTCCATATTTTTTTTCCATGTCAGGAGTGACTTGAGAAACTGCAAGTCACTTCTGGTGTGAGAGAATTGGCCATCTGTAAGGACGTTGCCCAGGGGATGCCTGAATGTTTTACCATCCTCTGGGCTTATCTCATGCCCCTGCATGGGAAGCTGTAGCTGACAGATGGGAGCTCACTCCACTCTCCAGATTCGAACCACTGACCTTTTGGTCAGCAATTCAACCGACACAAGGGTTTAACCCATTGCACCAGGGGTTCCATTTGCCACAAATGCCTTTTGGGGATATGGGAGTATTTTCACACATTTTGGGCTTCCTTGGGCCATTTTAGGTCTTTCAGAGGCCTTAGTTAAAACTTAAAGTAATATGAAGTGACTTTCAACTAATGTCCTGTTGTTAACATTGCCTTTCCTGCATCTAAAATCGTTGGGTCGGGAAGAGGAGGCTAAAACATGGCAACGAAACTTGTGGAATTCGCAAGTATTTTAGCATACACTCAAACATGCATACATACATACATACATTTCATACATATTTATTTAAATGTAGCAGGGGTCTGGTGGGAGAAATACAGCCCCCCAAGGTCTTCTAGAGGACTAATGCAGGCCTCTAGTTTCACACAACTGACCATCCCTTGCTTGGATGCTGCCACCAATAAAATTAATACCCTGGTGCTACTTTAACTGTTTCCCTTGTAACATGTAGATAGAGGCTGGGAAAATTATCTTTCTCAATTACTGCTCCCAGAATCCCCCAGAATTTCTTCAATATACAATAATTATTCTAAGTTCTCCATTCAAAATTACTTACCCTTTGGGTTTTTCCCAAGGAAGCAAATTATATGAAACAGAGACAGGTAAGTATATAACACTATGACATAATAGCCTAAAAGAAGTACAGTAGAGTCTCGCTTATCCAACATAAACGGGCTGGCAGAACATTGGATAAGCAAAAATGTTGGATAATAAGGAGGGATTAAAGAAAAGTCCATTAAAAGTCAAATTATGTTATTATTTTACAAATTAAGCACCAAAACATCATGTTTTACAACAAATCAACAGAAAAAGCAGTTCAATACATGCTAATGTTATGTAATAATTACTATATTTATGAATTTAGCACCAAAACATCGCAATGTATTGAAATAGCAGTGGATCCAGGCGGGAGGCAGCCTGCGTTGGATAATACAGAACGTTGGATGAGAGAAGGATAAGCGAGACTCTACTGTATTGCTATATATTGTAGCGGAGGGAGGGGGGATCTTTTGATGGAGGTATCATTTTGGCAGACACCTTGTATTTCTGTCAATGTGGGCACGGATAGATGTTCAATAGTTACTGAGCAAAGCATGAAGAGATGAGACTAAATCCTAAAATAGATGTCTTAAAATGAATGGGATCTAAATTAGTTGCGACTCAGGAAGGACTGACATTGGACCTAGTGCATGGTTTGCGCATGCAAATAAGCGATCCTAGCTGAGTCATCACAGTTGGTATATTTATGTCACCCAACAACAGCTTTTATATAGAGTGCCATTTGCACATTTGTCTGGGAAGCATCAAGAGGCAAATAATCACATTTTATATGCATGAATAGGTAAGCTCATGTTTGAATCTTGTGGAAATACATCTTTCAGCTCTTTAGCCAAGTACAATAGGTAGATGCAAGATATAACAACCTGGCCAGCATATGTTGTAATTTTTCAGAACAAATAATCATTGGGAGGGACTGTTTTTATATGGCACTGAAAAAACAGATTTGTGGGATCTTGAAGCAAAAATGTCAGGAAAAGAAATGTTTGGCAGTGGAGATTTTTTTTAATGTTCTCCGGTGGAGGATATTGACGGCTGGGCCTGATCAGGGCCTAGACATGTCTGGTGAGACACTTGGCTGCTTGAGATTAAGGAGCAAATCATTCTTCCACACCCTAAACCAAAATGAATAATACCTAAGACCAGTTGGGTTAATTTGGCGCCTAGGGCACTGCCTCCTTTCCTTCTGCGTAACAGTAAAAATCCAGCAGTAATAAATTAAACCAACGATTTGCAGCCTTGTCATGACCCCCAGAATTAGTTGCCTAAGGAGACTGCTTCTCTCTGACTCATTTCAGGGTTGGGCCATCGTCTGATGAAATAGCTGGGTATAGTCTCTCCATCAGTGCTAGCCAAATTCTGAACATGGAGAGTACAGGCAGTCTCCAAGTTACGATCTTACGTTGAATGTGTATGTATGTTGGAACAGATACATTTTTAAGTATAACTCCAGCCAAATAAATACAAGCTTTGGCTAGCGTAGAGAAGGGCTAATAACCCTGTGGTGTTTGTATTGCTGTCTGTGCCCCTGTTCATAAGATTTCACTTCACTTTCTGTCCTTGTAATAATTGGATTTTGAAAAATTTGGCTTGTTGTGGAAACAAGGATTGATGAGAAAGCTTCAGTGGAGATGCCTTTCCCCCCGATAATAACTCTTCCAGGAGTGGATTTCCCTTCCTAAGAGTAGATTTCACTTACTTTCTGTTGTTACCCTCGTTCTTAACTATGAGTCGTTTGTAAGTCAGATGCTTGTAACTCGTATTTGAGTGCTTTATTCATAAAGTGCTAAACATAAGGATAGAATCACAGAATCATAGAGTTGGAAGAGACCTCATGGGCCATCCAGTCCAACCCCCTGTCAAGAAGCAGGGAAGGATTGTCAATTAAGATTGGAAGCAGAAATGCCTCAGATTCTTCAGTTGTAACCACTAGGAATAACCAAAGTGCCATCGAAGGCTTTCATGGCCGGAATCACTGGGTTGCTGTGAGTTTTCTGGGTTGTATGGCCATGTTCCAGAAACATTCTTTCCTGACGTTTTGCCCACCTCTGAGGATCCTTGCCTTAGATTTATTTATTTGTTTATGTACAACATTTCCACCCTGCCTTTCTCTGCCCTGGAGGGAACTCAAGGCGGCTTACACATAGGCAACTATTTGATGCCATAAAATAATGTACACTTAAAATAAACATTTAAGTAGACAATATCTTCACAATTAATCGCGCAATCCTCAAGCATAATCCGGACCATTCCAATAGTCATTGCATATCATTCCATATCTATCTATTCCATGAGTTCTCGAAAGGCTTGGTCGCAGAGCCACGTTTTCACTTTCATACGGATGTGGGCAAAATGTCAGGAGAGAATGCTTCTGGAACATGGCCATACAGCCTGGAAAACCCAATAACCAAAGTGTCTAGATTAGAGCATGGCATTCTTGTATTTTGGATTGCAATTCTCAAATCTCATAGAGATTCCATCTGAATATTAGGAAGAACTTCCTGACTGTGAGAGCCGTTCAGCAGTGGAACTCTCTGCCCCGGAGTGTGGTGGAGGCTCCTTCTTTGGAAGGAGGCTGGATGGCCATCTGTTGGGGGTGCTTTGAATGCAATTTTCCTTGGCTTCTTGGCAGGGGGTTGGACTGGATGGCCCATGAGGTCTCTTCCAACTCTATGATTCTATGATTCTATATTTGGATGTGGTAACCATGCTGGTAGACACACTCACAGGCAGTTTCTGGAACTTATATACATAGATGTTTCTATATGTATATGGTGTATATGTTTTTACTCAAGCTCCAGAACATCTCTCTTCCTTTTGGGATGCGACTGCTTAATACCATGTATAGCCAACAGGATTTATTTTCTGCAGGGAAGAGTGACAGTTGCATTGCTCACCCCACAAGCGGTGTTTTCTCCCCACAAAGGTTGCTGGCTGCTCTGTACGGACACCGTCTGGGTGCTGGGATTGGGGTCACTAAGAAGTTTATGTCTTTAAAAGGTTTAACATTCTTTGGCCATTTGGTGCCTGGAGAGGTAATCTCTAGAGAGAGGGGCCACCTCCAATCGCTCGGAGAAAAATGCACGCACAGCCTGACCCATGTACAGACTTCTTATGCATACCATACGTTCACACATAAACAAATCGATATCCTGTTTGTGCAAAGGCATTTACACATGCCAGGTGCTCATATGCACTGATCCGCAGCACATAATTGTACAAATTCAGGGCGTTTTAATTGCACACTCGTTGATACCTGCAAACTTTACAGATGAAAGTGTTTTTTTTAAAAATAACCTTTATTCAGAAATAATAGGGGAAATAGAAACAAACAATATATAAGACCAATATTACATCTAATACAAGTAAAATTAAAACAATCATCCCTAACTCAGAACATGCCTACCTTAATAAACATAGACTAATCGGTTTATTAATCTATACGCACTTTGTGTATCATTGACTGTTGAGCTATTTGAATCTTTGGGCTTTAGTAAAGGTTTGATGATGATGATGAATAGACATATACAAAAAACTACAAACTATTCTTTAAACATCACACTTGCTGAATTTCACTCTTTGCTATCCTATTCCTTTTAAATAACACTATATTTTCACACTTCTACTTTTAATAACATTCTTCTAGTTCAGAGCTTTCCAAACTGTGTGTTGCAACACGTTAGTGTGGAAGTGTGTCACACAAAAGTAATGAGAAATGACAAAAATCTTGGAAATGCATGTGATTATCTTACAAATCACATAGAATTATAGAGTTGGAAGAGGCCTCATGGGCTATCCAGTCCAACCCCCTGCCTAGAAGCAGGAAAATCACATTCAAAGCACCTCCGACAGATGGCCATCCAGCCTCTGTATAAAAGCCTCCAAAGAAGGAGCCTCCACCACACTGCTCCCTACTTCCTGTGACTTCCCCCCATATATTTATATATGGCCTTCATCATGTCTCCTCTCAGCCTTCTCTTCTTCAGGCTAAACATGCCCAGCTCTTTAAGCTGCTCCTCATAGGGCTTGTTCTACAGACCCATGATCACTTAGTCGCCCTCCTATGGACACATTCCAGCATCTCCCTTAAACATATTTTTAAAATATATACATGAAAAGTACATCACAGGATATATTGTGTCCCCATATATTTTGTCATTGCGATTTATGTTTGTTCCGGTATCTTATTATTATTATGTTTATATATATCCCACTTTTTCTCTCCACAAGGAAACTCAAAGTGACTTACACTGAAAGCATTTCAGTACAATTGAAAATCTAGAAGGGGTTGATTTAACCTCCAGTTTGCTATTTGAACTGAATGACTGTGTTACGAAGTGACACCTGTCTCAAAAGCATGCCGCCAAAATGAAATGTTTGGAAAGTTCTGCTCTGATTCAGAATTCCAGTAGTTCAAATTTACCCCCATTTTGGTTGTAAAGAAAAGGGAGAAAGAAGTCCCAATATTTCTTGAAGTTGGTTGGAAATTTCTCCTTGATCAGTCTTGTCAGGAAAGGTTTTTAAAACAATGTAGCCACATGCCTAGAAAGAAAAGCTTGCAAATGCATAGAGCGGTGTTTCTCAACCTTCCAAATGCCGAGACCCCTTAATACAATTCCTCATGTTATGGTGAATCCCAACCATAACATTATTTTCGTTGGTACTTTGTAACTGTAATTTTGCTACTGTTATGAAACGTAATGTAAATATTTGACATGCAGGATGACTTTCACTGGACCAAATTTGGCACAAATACCCAATAATCCCAAATTTGAATACTGGTGGGGTTGGTGGTGATTGATTTTGTCATTTGTGAGTTGTAGTTGTTTGGATTTATAGTTCACCCACAATCAAAGAGGATTGCGAACTCCACCAATGATAAAATTGAACGAGGATTCCGAACTCTACCAATGATGGAATTGAACCAAACTTGGTACACAGAACTCCCATGACCAACAGAAAATACTGGAAGGGTTTGGTGGGCATTGACCTTAAGTTTGGGAGTTGTAGTTCACCTACATGCAGAGAGCACTTTAGACTCAAACAGTGATGGATGTTGACCAAATTTGGCACAAATGCTCAGTATGCCCAGATTTGAACACTGGTGGAGTTTGGGGAAAATAGACCTTGACATTTGGGAGTTGTAGCTGCTGGAATTTATAGTTCAAATCCAATCAAAGATCTGAAACCCACCAATAATAGAATTGCGCCAAACTTCCCACACAGAACCCCCATGACCAACAGAAAATACTGTGTTTTCTTATGGTCTTTGGCGATCCCTGTGACACCCTCTCGTGACATCCCCCCGGGGGTCTTGACCCCCAGATTGAGAAACGCTCACATAGGGGGAGAGATGCTGTGTTTTGGGATACTACACCAGGCATGAGCAAACTTGGACCTTCCAGGTGTTTTGGACTTCAACTCCCACAATTCCTAACAATTCCTTTGGAAAGAGCCTGAAGCTGTTAGGACTTGTGGGAGTTGAAGTCCAAAACACCTGGAGGGACCAAGTTTGCCCATGCCTGTACTACACCAATGTGAGTGTCCAGTGTCATGCCAAAGACAAATGGCACATGGGCATTGTTTCATATCTCATGCCTTCTTTGCGTTTCCAAGCTTTTGCTCACTTTGGTTCAAAGCTCTGCTTCCCCTGTTTACCATTCCTGGCCTCCCCACCTCCTTCTACCCTCATTTTGTGAATCCCGGTTGCAGTGAGACTGGCATTTGGCTCAGGGAAGGCCCCTTTTGTCAACCTTGTTGCTGGGGCAACCATTACTTCAGGATCAAGGCCTGCTTAGGCTGGAGGCCGCCAGGAAGGGAAAAGGGTGTTAGAGCTAACCCTTCATCTTCTGAATCCTATGAAGTTGCCCCCTTAACCCTCCCGGTAGTCCTTTTTGGTAGAGAGATCAAAGAAGTGCATCTTCCTCATCTCTTAAAGTTACCCTAGAGGACTTACCCCCACACTTTTTTTTGGAATTTGGATATCTCCAAAACCTTATGATTTTTGGAAAGGCATGACCTTGTTAGAAGTCACAACCTTTCTGAAAAAATGATGCCATTACCTTTTTTGGGAAATGTCTTTCATTTAAGCAATTAGGTTTCTTAGCTGTTAACATGATATCCTAAATAGCTCTTCGAACTGTTAGGGACAAAGATATGCCAATGCACAAAAACACAAACGTATATAGCAGAGTTTTAGAAGTGTTCTTTTAGTTGCCCAAAAAAAAGCATCCACTCTCCCTTAAAATATATTTGCCTTTAAATCATGCTCTCAAGAGACAAAAATAAGCTGACTTCTTTAAAAGTAACATCATTGGTCTACTCACAGGCTTCATGTATTCAGCATACTGGTACTTTGCTTATGAATCCAGTAGATTTTAAGTAGTTTCTCTGTGTGGGTAACACAGGACATCTTTCTCATAACCAACAGTCCATAATCTAAAGTGGGCATGGGAAAACTTTGGCCCTCTAGGTTTTTTGGACTTCAACTCCCACAATTCCTAACAGCCTGCCAGCTGTTAGGAATTGTGGGAGTTGAAGTCCAAAATACCTGAAGGGCCAAAGTTTGCTCTTGCCTAATCAAAAGTATCTCTCTGTAATGAGAGTCTAATAGTGTCTCTATCTAATCAGAAAGTCCAATGGTGTCTGAGATCTAAAATGGAATCTGAGCCCTGAGCAAGCCCAGATCTGATTACATGGTCTCCAGCCATTCCCACAACAAAGAGTTTAAAAAGCTGCAAACCAATGTACACATATGCAATACTGTAAGCAACTACATACATAACAAATACCTAGTGGAGGCTTGAAGAAGGTTGCTATTTCCAACACTCTTTGTCTCCATATCAGTCAAACTTCGGCCCTCCAGGTGTTTTGGACTCCAACTCCCACAATTCCTAACAGCCTTAGGCCCTTTCCTTTCCCCTCTCATCCACTTAAGATGGCTAATAGCAAACATGTCACAATACAAAATAAAAATATATGTATTAAATGTATTAAAATGTGAAAATAATTCTAATACTATCACTAATAATAACATTATGTAACATGATTTTTGTTCCTGAGATATAAATGTCATTTCCTAATTGGTTGTATCATTAAAAATAGAGAAAAGGTTTATTAAACAGCAAAAACTTCGTTTTTGTGAGACATCCTGCTATAGCACATTTTGCTATAGTTTTTCAATGAGTATCTCATAGAGCCTAAAGTGATTCAACATAGTTTGGGGCAGCCACAAAAACAAAGTTTCTGGAGTATTACAACTACTTTCAATATAGGTATCACACAATTAAATAGGGAATAACACTTTCAAACCAGGAACATATATATTTTTTTCAAATTGAGTGACATAGTGCAATAATAATAATAATAATAATAATAATAATAATAATAATAATATCACACAGTCCTAGATGCTTGGGAAGTGTTCGACTTGTGATTTTGTGATACGAAATCCAGCATATAGATCTCGTATGCTGTGACATGCTGTGCTTTTGTGTCAATAATAATAATAATGATGATGATAATGATGATGTAGAGTCTTGCTTATCCAACATAAATGGGCCAGCAGAACATTGGATGAGCGAAAATGTTGGAGAATAAGGAGGGATTAAGGAAAAGCTTATTAAACGTCAAATTACATTATGATTTTACAAATTAAGCACCAAAACATCATGTTTTATAACAAATCGACAGAAAAAGCAGTTCAATACATGGTAACGTTATGTAGTAATTACTGTATTTACGAACTTAGCACCAAAACATTGCAATGTATTGAAAGTGCTGTGGATCTGGGCAGGAGTTAGACTGCGTTGGATAATACAGAATGTTATATGACTGAAGGTTGGATAAGCAAGATTGTGTACAATAATAATAATAATAATAATAATAATAATAATAATACCTGCCTCTCTTTGCGCTTGAGTTGAGATACAGCAGGGTTAAAACAAAGCAATAAAACACAACACTATTAAAAAGCATATTAAAAACTACGCAAAGAACCGCTCCCATAAAATGTAGGTTAAAATTGACAGTTAAATATTTAATTGAATTACAATTAGAATTAAAAATCATGAAGCATACAAATTAAAATACAATAAAAATACAATTAAAACTATTGTTGTTTCCGTGCCAACTTTAATGTTTGTGGAAGTAATGTTTCTCTGTGCACCACACAATCTGTTAAGTGTATCTAACAGGCACTCAAAGGAGATTACATTTGGTAAAGGTCCAAATCAGAATTTAAAACAATGGAACATTTTTGCCTCATCCATTTAAGAGAATTTCAAGGAAGCAGAAAGAATAATTCCCAAACTGGAGAGTTACTGTACCTGCCTTCATTTATCTTAGAATTTCAAGGCAGTCTGTTACATGGCAGCATAAAATATGATAAAAGAATGGCTAAAAGTGCTGCTGTCTTAAAACATCACAAAATAAAAAAAACCCATGAACATGTTTCAACCTGGTGCTGGAGAAATTGCGGTGTGGGTGGCAGACAGGCTCTGGGGAGGGGAGGGCATTCCACAGCCGTGAGTGGTTTTAATGGGTCTTTTCGGAGCATGACAAAGTCTGGAACCAGCCCAAGAGGCATTGCTCAGCAATTAAACAAACCAAGCATAGGTACTCTGCTTTACTTCTGCCTTTGAGCCCATAAGGACTAGGAACTTGCTTTTGAAAGTCAAATCTAGATATAGGGCAAAGGTGGTTTCATTGCAGTCCATGCTCTTGTCTTTTAGTACCAACTTTAAAGGAGCTTTCCAAGGTACTGATCTTATTTTGCTGTAATAATAATAATAATAATAATAATAATAATAATAATTTATTTGTACCCCGCACCGTCTCCCGAAGGGACTTGGGCAGCTCACAAAAGCACTAAAGGTGCCGCACATAAAAATAAAATGACACAGTACCAAAACAATACTTAGAACTCATTGCCTTGGGTAAATCCTTTAAAATTCAGAGTACAACCAACAGCAGATTCACAATCATGAAACCAGCCATTGCCCCCGAGTGAGCCTAAACACTTAATTTTCTTCTTGAAGGAACCTGCTGAGATAGATTGTATTGACAGATAGAGATTTTTCTCTAGGCTTTTCAAAGGGTTTCACACCCAGTTCAGCACTCTTTCTGTACTTATCTGTTTAGGTTTGGAGGCTTCAGGGCCACATGCAAATGCAGGCTATGCTACTTAAACGAGAGTGGCTCCACATTAGGAGTTATCATCTATGACTAAGGCATCCTCCTCTTTCAGATAGAATTTCCAAGATCACTCATATAAAATTAACATGAAAATAGCATTATGAAGAAGCCACTATAAACTGGGATTATTTAGCTGAGAAAGTATATAGGTCTTTAAAGATAAAGGTTTCCCCTTGACATTAAGTCTAGTCATGTCCAACTCCTGGGGTGTGTGTGTGTGTGTGTCTCATCTCCATTTCTAAGATGAAGAGCTGACGTTGTCCATAGACACCTCCAAGGTCATGTGGCCACTGGCATGATTGCATGGAGTGCCGTTACCTTCCCACAGGAGTGGTACCTATTGATCTACTCACATTTGCATGTTTTTTAAATGCTAGGTTGTCAGAAGCTGGGGCTAACAGTGGGAGCTCAGCCCATTACGCCACCGGGGCCTCCATATAGGTCTTTATCAAGTGCTTAAAACAGAATAACGCAGCAGAACATTACATAGACAGTGAGCCACCATTGAGTATTTCCTTTTTTATTGTTCTCTGCCAAATCTTAGACCTTATAGTCATTTTGTTTTAACTGTTTTTTAAAGCTATTTTCATTACGCGTGTTTTTGAAACTGATTTAAGAAAAAAACTTGTGCTATCTATTGTTTTAACTGTGTTTTATTATAACTCAAGTTGGATCTAGGGATGCCAGGTTGGGCTATCCTAGGCACTAGGATATCAAAACCAAAACCTGAGACTAAGGATTATCTGTTACGATTTCACAGGGCTCTAGTGATGTTATTAAGCACAATGCATCAACTTTAAATAAATCTATACACCTAATAAAAGTGAAAATATGTATGTGTGTATGTAGCTGGGCTATCCACTTACACAGATAAACTCCTGCCTCCACAAACAGCTACAGCTCCCACTACTCAGGAGACACCAATGGCCCTTCCTCCAATGACATTACAGGTTATAGTGAGTGCCAGGAACATGTCCAAGAGCCCTGCCAGTGTCCTCCACAAACACCATACTGCCCACCACCCAAGTGAAGGCTTTCATATGGGACAATTTCATCCTAGATTTAATGAGTTTCCTCCACCACAGATATCCCAGTGTTTCTTACTCTCTCCATTGGTGTGGAATCCGCATGACTCCACCCACTGCTTCTCCCTTAACCCTTTTTTACTCTTTTCTATGGCACACAGCAAACAGAGGAATTGATCAGCAGCTGAACATACTAGAGAGGTTTGGGGAGAATTCACAATGATTTATAGGAGTTGTAGGTACTGGGATGTATAGTTCACCTGCAATCAATGAGCACTCTACTCCACCAAAGAGGGAATTGGGCCAAACTTGGTACACAGAGCCCTAATGATCAGCAAAAAATACTGGAGGTCTTTGGGGGAATGTCATCTTGATTTGGGGGAGCTGTAGTTCACCTCCATCCAGAGAGTACTGAGAACCCAAACACAAATGGATCTGGACCAAACTTTTCTTTTCGAGGCAGTGCTCACACTCTGAGATTCCTCCTCTTTTTCCCTGAGAGGGGGTTCTGGGCCTGAGATTCAGGGCCAAGCCTTGAGATCCGGCAACACTAAATGAATTCCATTTTTTAGGAAAAGGGAGTATATTCCATACACACATATTGATATGATTGCATATTGGCAGAGAACATAATGTTCCATTCCCTTGTTCTTGATTATTTTTGTTCCCTGTGCTTAAGTATGTAGAAGTCATGAGCACCAAACAAAGTGAGCTGGATCAGTATGTGGCTGAAGGCTACAAGGCAGCTTTGACGGAAGAGAGGCGCCGCTACTCCTTCCTCGTCGATCGTCAATGCGCCGTTTCCAAACATTTCAGCAACTATCATAGTAAGGTGAGTAAAATCCACCACACAGGAGGGAACCCCATTTTTCACCACATTCCGCCACCCTCGATATAGGCATTAGATTGTAGTTCTCCTTGTTATATTTAATAATTTGCTTTAGGGCATTTATACTCTTCCTCCTCCTCTCCTTCCCAGAGCTCAAGGCAAAATATAGCAGTATCACATTAAAAGCACACTTGCGGTTTAAAGCAAACACACAAGAGGCACAGAAGATAATGTCGCAACAGCAGTCAAAACATTCCAGATATTTTTCTTTTAAAAAACTCAACAGATTCAGTGTGTTGTTTTTTTCACTACAACTTCCAGACTAGTCAAATCAGGTTTTAAAAGATTAGGTCAAAATGCACACATTAAATGTAAACCTAGAAAGGAAGGCCTTCACCAGATTTCAGAAGGTTGTTGATGGGGAAGTAAGATTAGCATCCTGTCCTTTGATAGAAAAGGGATGTAGAGAAGGGCCATATGCATTCTGCAATTCTATAGAATTTGCAATAACTGCAGAAGCAAAGAGCAGTTTCACAGGGAGAATTTTCCTCTCAACCACAGCAGAAAAGAAAAGAGTTAAATTCTCAATCCAGATATGATATGATTCCCACAGCTATCAAATTAGCTGGTTCAATTTACATATTTAAAAACGGTGTGTTAAAGTATGTATATTCTTTACTTCTAGTTTGGTCCTAGGTTTAACTCTTACAGGTTTCAAAATAAAAAAGATACCACTAAAATTACATTAATTGAGGCACACAGCTTCTCCTCTCGGTACAGCAACCCAGCTGGGTTGTTTTTGCTTTTTGTGTGTGTCAGGAGTGACTTGAGAAACTGCAACTTGCTTCTGGTGTGAGAGAATTGGCCGTCTGCAAGGATGTTGCCCAGGAGACGCCTGGATGTTTTGATGTTTTACCATCCTTGTGGGAGGCTTCTCTCATGTCCCCTCATGGGGAGCTGGAGCTGACAGAAGGAACTCATCCACACTCCCCCCCAGATTCGAACCTCCGAGCTGTTGTCTTCAGTCCTGCCAGCACAAGGGTTTAATCCATTGTGCCACTGAGGCTCCTTAGTGGGTTGCTGGGTCAAGAGGAGAGGTTGCGTGCCTTCCTCTCCTCCTCTCTCGGCACAGAGATCCAGCTGGGTTGCTGTGCCAAAAGGAGAGGAGGCCGGCAGCTGTTGGAAGCCCTGCGAAGGGCTTCTTTCAGCCCCACGTCTTCCCACCAGGACCCTCACTCAAGCCAAGGAGGCCTTTTTCAGCATTAAACATATGCTGAAAAACTAGGCTTATACTCAAGTATATACAGTATTTCCCAATTTAAATACACAACCATTTTAAATTTCAAGATTGTCAAGTTTAAGTATGAGAGGGTCGAAACTGGTTATCCCCAAGAAACCAAAACAATCACTGCGTTTTTCAACCCCTGCAGGTGCGGGAACTGCTGGCCACCAAGTTGCCCATCTGGCAAGCGTCATGCACCCAGCCCACCCGGTTACCAGAACGGGCACTGGCCTTGGTCAAGCTCACAGCCAATAACATCTCCAGTGGGGCTCCCCTCCCTGATCCTGGAAGATCCCCTGATCCCCTCCCTAATGCCAAGATCCTGGAAGAGCTGTCAGAGTTGGGAGCAAATCATGTAAGTATGTGGTTAGTGGCAGCTAGTGACGTGTCAGTTAGTCCTCCCTAGCTTGCTCCTTCACCATCGGTTTTAGTGGAGAAAGGGGTCCAATTTTGTTCTCCACAGTATCGAACAAGCAACCCTTAAATTAGCGATATGACGCTTTTCCACAGGTTTCTGTAGCCTTCTTTTCAGGTGACAGTTTTTCTAAAGTATGAGAAAAGGTTGAAAAATGGGATGCTTTTGAGCTGCTACACTGAAGAATGTTAGATAGTTTCACCATGTCTCCTGGGTCATCAGTTGGGAGCCCCTCCTCCCAGCAACAATATAGTACTATATAGTATTAATATTGTGCTATACTAATAATATAATATATTGTATGTACATATAATATTGATAGTAATATTATAATGTAATACAATATAATACTAAAAATAATACAATATAATAATTGTATATTATATATTACATGTAATATTACTAATAATTTTGCAGTATAATGGTATAGTGCAATATAATAATATATAATACTAATACTGTTCTATGCTAATAATATAATATATTTTATGTACATATAATATTTATAATAATATTATAATGTAATACAATAGAATACTAAAATAATACAATATAATAATTGTATATTATATATTACATGTAACATTACTAATAATATTGCAGTATAGTGGTATAGTACAATATTGTAATATATAATACTAATATTGTGCTACGCTTATAATATAATATTTTGTATGTACATACAATATTGATTATAATATTGTAATACAATATTCTAAACATAATACAATATAATATTATATGTAATATTACTAATAATATTGCCGTATAGTGGTATAGTACAATATTGTAATTCTAAAAATAATACAATATAATATTATATGTAATATTACTAATAATATTGCCGTATAGTAATATATGTACAATATGGTAATATATAATACTAATATTGTGCTATGCTTATAATATAATATTTTGTATGTACATATAATAGTCATCATAATATTGTAATACAATATACTAAAAATAATACAATATAATAATTGTATATTATATATTACATGTAATATTACTAATAATATTGCCGTATAGTTGTATAGTACAATATAGTAATATATAATAGTAATATTGTGCTATGCTAATAATATTGTATGTACATATAATTTGTAAGCCTCTCTGAGTCCCCTTCAAGGTGAGAAGGGTGGGATATAAATGTCGGAAATAATAAATGTTGTGGCTACAACACTGGAAATTCCTTTGGGGTTATTATTATTATTAATAATAATAATAATAATAATAATACCCTGCTTTATCTCCCCAAAGGGAACTCAAAGTGGCTTTTGAGTGATGTAATCACCCCGAGGTAATATTTCTGACCTCTTGATGCTCAAATGGCCTCTTGTTTGTTTCTCCCCCTTGTCTTGTCTCATTTCTCCTATCTTTTGGAACTTTTCCTGCTCAATCCACATAGCGTGCTTCAGTCCAGGAGGTGACCCCATTGCCAAATGGTGATTCACACCGTGGACGTGGTTCTCGGGACTTGGGCCATCCACCAATTAATGAAACCATCACCATCACATCAGGTCTTCCACCCACACAAACCACTCAGACCCCTCCGCAGACAAAGACTGCTGACAGCTACTCCTGCACCCTGCCAATGCCACGCAAGATGTCAATGGAGACTCGCCTGGCAACCTTGGGTGAGTCTCCTACGCTGATCCCAACCACAATCCTTGTTTATCGTGCATCCTTTAATACAGGGCTGAATGGGACAGTTCCTTTCCTTGATTGTTCTAGAATTCTGGCATCTGATTGGTCCTGTTCTCATTAAATTCTGGTCAGAAATTCAGGCTTTGGAACATTGGAAAAGAACAAATCCTTTTTACGGGCTCTTCCTGTTCTTTAAAACAAAAACAGCAGACTTATGCAGTTTCACCGTTGCATCCTTTTGGAACTCATGAAGCTAGATGAAAAGATTCAGGATTCACAAAGGCGCCTAATCCTTTGGGGAGTGAGAGGCGAGAAGAGCCAGCATGGGGTAAACAGTAGGTGGAAAGACAAATTTGTAGTGAAAAAAAAACCAAAAACAAACCTGTTTTAAAATCTAGGGAAAGGTTATACGCTAAAATTTAACAGCAAATTTGATTTCATGCTATCAGGTTCTAATTTGAAATATATTCCGTGTATATTCCCTGTACATTCTCTTTGGGAGAATTGGGTTAAGATAAATTCCAAAACAAAAAACACCAAAAAACCAAAATTACAAACCTAACTTGTGTTCACACAAAATGATCATGTAGTCTGAAATCTTTCTGGTGCCAGGTAGAAAGCAAAATGTTCTATACCAAAGGGAGCCACTGTCAGAAATATTAAAAGTTAACTAGTTATCTTTAATTGCAAAAAATGTGAGTCAAGCACTGAAAGGGTTAAATGAATGCAATGACTGAGGAAAAGCTGCAGTTCCATATAAGCAGATGTGCCTGTAGCTTAGTAGGCCTCTGTGTTAGTTTGCCTCAGTGGGAGAAAGGTCTCAGTCTGTGAGAAGAACTCACAGTGTGAGGTAGGCCTTCGTCTGTGAGGTAAACCTTGGTATGAGAAGGCCTCGTGTGTGAAGCTCTAGTGCAGTGTTTCTTAACCTGGGGGTCGGGACCCATGGAGGGGTCACGAGGGGGTGTCAGAGGTGTCACCAAAGATCATCAGAAAACAGTATTTTCTATTGGTCATGGGGGTTCTGTGTGGGAAGTTTGACCCAATTCTATCGCTGGTGGGGTTCAGAATGTTCTTTGATTGCAAGTGAACTATAAATCCCAGCAACTACAACTCCCAAATGTCATAATTTATTTCCCCCACACTCCACCAGTGTTCACATTTGAGCATATTGAGTATTCATGCCAAGTTTGGTCCAGATCCATCATTGTTTGAGTCCACAGTGCTGCCTGGATGTAGGTGAACTACAACTCCAAAACTCAAGGTCAGTGCCCACCAAATCCTTCCAGTATTTTTTGTTGGCCATGGGAGTTCTGTGTGCCAAGTTTGGTTCAATTCCATCATTGGTAGAGTTCAGAATGCTCTTTGATGTATAGTAGTTTAACTATACATCCCAGCAACTACATCTCCCAAATGACAAAATCAATCTGTCCCAGCACCAGTATTCAAATTTGGATGTATCGGGTATTGCCAGATTTGATCCCATGAATGAATGAAGATACACCCTGCATGTCATATATCATATATTTACATTACAATTCACAACAGTAGGAAATTACAGTTATGAAGTAGCAATGAAAATAATGTTATGGTTGGGGGTCACCACAACATGAGGGATTAAGTGGTCACGGTGTTAGGAAGGTTAAGAAACATTGCATTAGTGTGAAGGTTGAACTTTATTTGTGTCATGGAAACCTTGTTCTTGTAAATAGTGCAGCCATATTGTTTTGCTATAAAGAAAATCCTCCTTTGGAAGAGATAACATTGGTCTGTGTGTTTTTGTTCTTTTTATCACTTTGGGCTACTTGTGTTGAGTCATGCTGCTGTTGCTAAGTTACTCTGCTGTGCATTTATGAGAAGGGTCTTTTATTAATAAGCCCACTCACCCAACAGTCACATCTATTTACTTTCCTGTCCCACTCCTCCTTCTGTCCCTACAGTGGAGAACAAGACGCTGCCCCGCATCAGTCCGCTTTCGATCTTGCCTTCCCGTTCTGAGCGCCGGAGGGTCCAGGCAATATTCTCACATGCGGCAGGAGAGAACACCACTTTGCTCAACTTCCAGGAGGGAGATGTTATCCTTTTGTTGGTGACTGAGGCACGGGATGGCTGGCATTATGGGGAAAACGAGGCGACCAAATTGTGAGTAAGATCCTCCTCACTGCTTCCTCTGGCTTCAACTAGCCCTTTGTACTACGTGTTGGGTATTTCTGATATGCATTGGGTGCTCCTGTTGTGTTTTCATACTTCCTAGTTGATATCTGGATGCCCATTGGAGTGTCCGGTCCATTGCACATGAGGACGTGGTGTATCAGACCTGCCACTAGTTTCCACTAGCACCATGGCAGCTTCTAGGTCAGGCATGGGCAAACTTTGGCCCTACTGGCTGTTAGGAATTGTGGGAGTTGAAGTCCAAAACACCCGGAGGGCCGAAGTTTGCCCTTGCCTAATCTAAAGCCTCTCTCTGTTCTGAGAGTCTAATAGCATCTCTATCTAATCTGAAAGTCCAATGGCGTCTGAGATGTAAAGTGGAGTCTGAGCTCTGAACAAGCCCAGATCTGATTACATGGTCTGCAGCCATTCCCACAACAAAGAGTTTTAAAAACTGCAAACCAATATACAAATATACAATACAGTAAGCAATTACATACATACTAGTGGAGGCTTGAAGAAAGTTGCTATTTTCAGATTTGCCCATGCCTGATCTAAACCAACAGTACTGATGCTTCTACATGTCCAAACTACATGACATTACAGCATATATAGAAAGGGCTGAGAGGGAAAAGGAAGGGGCCTGAGGCTGTTAGGAATTGTGGGAGTTGAAGTCCAAAGCACATGGACGGCCAAAGTTTGCCCATGCCTGTTCTAGGTGGATACTGATGTTAAGTATTGATTTCATTCACTTTGGTGTGCCCATAAGGCCATTTACAAAAACAGACATCGCAAGTGGGATGCCAACCAAAAAGTGTTTCTATGGCTTCAGCTTTTTGGAAATTTTACATCTTTCTCTCAGATGGATTCTTAAAGGATCTCAGTTGGCAGCAGAGAATGGGAGATGTCTCCCCCTGTGATTTCAGTGAGCCACATCAAAGCAGTCGATGAGTGCCTGATTCAGTACCAAACCACTAGAGGTAACCTGCAAGGAGCAGCAGCTAGGAAGCTCTTCTTACACTGTCCTTGGTTTGCCAAGGACTCCCAAATTCTGGCTCTGTTTCTTGGCGGACACAGCTCCTTGCTGCTTCTTGTCCTTCAGAGGGGCCTATATATCTGGAACTTCAAGAGAATAGGAAGTGGCTGTGTGTCATTTCCCTTCCTGTTTTAAATGTCTGCTTCCCTTCCTTCATTCTGCAGGAAAGGCTGGTTTCCTTTCTCTTACACTCGGCCGTTCCCTCCAGTCGAAGGGGTTGACAAATTACTTGGCAGGTGAGGCATTCATATTTTGGCGGGCAGGGGGCCGGGGGAGACTTTTGAGATGAGTTTTGGTTTTTGGATTATACAATCTCTGGAGAAGCTGCATTTGCACCTGTTTTTCTAAATTGACAAGCAGGGATGTGAATTTCCACTTATTTGATTCACATATACAATTTGAATATCCCTTATCTAGAAATCGGAGCTCCTGGTGGCGCAGCGGGTTAAACCGCTGAGCTGCGAACTTGCTGACCAAAAGGTTGGCAGTTTGAATTTGGGGAGCTAGGGGAGCTCCCACTGTTAGCTCCAGCTTCTGCCAGCCTAGCAGTTCAAAAACATGCAAATATGAGTAGATCAGTTGGTACCACTTCAATGGGTGGTGCTCCATTCAGCCATTCCAGCCACATGACCCTGGAGATGTCTATGGACAACACCCGCTCTTTGGCTTAGGAATGAAGATGAGCACCACCCCCCAGAGTTGGACACGTCTAGACTTAATGTCAAGGGTTCACCTTGTACCTTTATCCAGAAATCTGAAATGATCCCAAATCCAAAAATGTCCACATGAGTGTCTGAGATAGTGACACCTTTGCTTTCTGTACACAAATTTTGTTTCCTGTATAACATTATTTCAAAATATTGTATATAAAGCTACCTCCAAACTATGCGTATAAGATATATATGAAACATATATGAATTTGATGTTTAGATTTCGGTCTTGTCTCCAAGATAGCTCAGTTAGTACATACAGTATATGTAAATACAGGTCTCCCAAAATCTGAAAAAAACCTAGAATCCAAAATACTTATGTTCCCAAGCATTATAAGTAAGGGATATTCAGCCTATATACGAGCAAAGAATTTTAAAAGGTTTCTTCCCCCTTTGTTTGTACATTTTCCAATGACCTTTTATGTTTCTGCACACAACATGGTATTTGCTGGAAAAAGAAAAAAGCAGAAAGAGAAGGAAAACTTTTGGAAAGCTTACTTTTAAAAACCTTAATGTATGCCTCATCTGTAACTAGGGTAATTTACTATATATGCCTTGGGTCCCATATTGAGAGAAAAGTGGGATATAAAACGTTAAAGCAAAGCATAATACAAAGTTATTGAGTTCTATGTATTGTCTAAGGCTTTCGTGGCCGGAATCACTGGATTGTTGTAAGTTTTTCGGGCTGTATGACCATATTCCAGAAGCATTCTCTCCTCCTTTACAACCTCTGAGGATGCCTGCCATAGATGCAGGTGAAACGTCAGGAGATAATGCTTCTGGAACGTGTCCATGAACCCCGAAAAACTTACAACAACCCACTAGGACACACCCTCTCAACTTAGTGTGCAGCACAAGAATGGTTAGGAGGATAAAAATGGAGCCACGTATGCCTCTCTGGG
This sequence comes from Anolis sagrei ordinatus, assembly GCF_025583915.1. Taxonomy (NCBI): domain Eukaryota; kingdom Metazoa; phylum Chordata; class Lepidosauria; order Squamata; family Anolidae; genus Anolis; species Anolis sagrei. Next base: position 19,881,969 of record NW_026847660.1, on the reverse strand, counting down.
TTCCTGGAAGAAAAGACAGGATGTAGAGTTAACAAAAAAAATTAAGTAGGAAATGGATAGGAAAATCTGCAATGAGCCAACATGATTTGAGTGCTGGTATGTAAGGAATTAGTGGAGGAATAAGATTTGGCACTCAGGCTCTCCTGAAAAAGGAGAGGCAGTGGATGGGATAATAGGGGGAGGAAATAAGGATGTGAGACTGTGGAGGCCCTATGAAAGGCACACATTGGCTGAAACTTTGTTTTTGTTCTTGTGTAGTGGCTTCCCCCTTAGCAAAATGAACAGTAGCAGTACAGGAAATTTGGACCGAGCTGGGTCTCCATCTGTTGGCGCTGATATTGGGGATTGCCCACGATACGGTCCTTCACCTCGTGCCAGTACATCCCGCCAACGTCCTTACAGCATGCTAAACCCAGATCTGTCACAGGTGAGTGCTGTGTGAGAGAGAGAAAGAGAGAGAGAGCGCACGCACATGTGCGCATGACAAATAATGTATGTGTGTTTTTCTATCTCTTTCTGTGAGAGAATTGGCTGTATGCACGGACGTTGCCTAGGGACGCCTGAATCTTTTGATGTTTTACCATTCTTGTGGGAGGCTTCTCTCATGTCCCCGCAGAGAAAGCTGGAGCTGACGGAGGGAGCTCATCCACGCTCTCCCCAGATTCAAACCTCCCTCAGTCTTCAATCCTGCAACCAGAAGTGCAAGTCGCTCCTGTCACGAAAGAAACGTGTTTCTGTACTGCCACCCAATGGTCAAAGTCCAAAAAGCAACATTTCTTGAAGAATGCAATTGTCAATTTTTAAAACACTATTTGCAACACCCCCCCCCCCCCCCCCCCCCCCCCAAATGGATTTTCTGAAATCTTCAGGCCTGAATCTTTCCTGTTTTAATCTCTAATACTTGTTGGCAGTTTTAATTCCTGTTTTATTTCTTGACTGCTTTCAATTTCCTATTTTGTAACTGTTTTATCAGGTTGCTTTTGTGTTGTCGTTTTATCATCCTGTCGTTTGTAATTGGATTTGTATTCTTATTGTGTTTTTATTGTGTCTTATAGCGTTTTTAATCCGCCTTGGAATTTAATTGTGCCTTTGTTCTATTTTTAACTGATTGCTCAGAAAACTTGAGAAAGTTCTTTTGAGCACTGTATAAGCCTTGTTGTGTGCCTTCAAGTCATTTCTGACTCCTGTCGACCCTAAAGCAAGCTTCTCATAGGATTTTCCTGGCAAGATTTGTCCAGAGGGAGTTTGCTTTTGCCATCCTCTGAGGCTGAGAGGTTCTGAGTTGCCCATGGTCTGCTGGGTTTGCATGGCCTTGCAGGGAATTCAGATCCAAAATCCTACTGCAACCCTAAAACTACTCCCCCATGGTGGTTCCCAAAGACACAGTGTAGTTATTTATTGTCAAGTAATTAGCTGAGCTGCTGAACTTGCTGACAGAAAACTTGGTAGTTTGAATTGAGGGACCGGGATGAGCTCCCAATGTTAGCCCCAGCTCCAGCCAACCTCACAGTTTGAAAACATGCAAATATAAGTAGATCAATAGGTACCGCTTCTGCGGGAAGGTAATGGTGCTCCGTGTAGTCATGCTGGCCACATGACCTTGGAGGTGTCTACGGACAACGCCGGCTCTTTGGCTTAGAAATGGAAATGAGCACCATCCCACAAACACAACTAGACTTAATGTCAGGGGAAACCTTTACCTTTACCTTAATTAATCAACAGAGATCTCACTCTCTGGGCCCTTTGCATGAATGAAAAGGATCTGAACGTCCATCTTTTTTGGCTTCCTTTCCAGCTAGCAAATGAGTTTGGAAGTCCAACATCTTCTCCTTCAAGGTAAGAAAACTTCAGAAATGCTGCATGGTACTCTCCATTCTGCCACTTCAGTCACTGTGATGCTTTGACTAGCTCAGCTTTGAAAAGCTAATTTTTGAGCCGACAGCTCCTCAGATTCCCAAGACAACATAATCAGTGAGGAATTTTATGGATTGTAGTGTAAAAGTGAACATTTTTAGGGAATACCTTTTCTTTTTCCAGCTTCAAAGAGCATCCTAATACTTTTCTTCTCTGCCACTACAGGACCAACCCCTTTGCTCACATCAGGCTGAAACGTACAGTGACCAATGACCGCTCAGCCCCGCTCATCCAGTGAGACAGGAGAGGTGGAAACAGACTGGTGCCCCTGCTTGTCTCTCTCTCACCCCCAGCACATTGCTTTTCCCAACTAATGAAGCTCTTATGACTCAGAATGGGTGGCACCGGTTGAGCCAGTTTGGGTCTGTGTCCTTGTCACCCCTCCTTGTGACCACTGAGTGTTTCGGCTCCCCCAGCCTTGGATCTGGGGAGATGGTGTACAGCAGAGAGGCCACACGGTGTTACTTAGTGATGACAACTTGTCTAGGGACAGCATACCAACAGCAGAAGAACTGAAGGCAAAAAGAGTGGAGGAAAGAGCGAAGGCAATGGAGGCAGAGGTGAAACAGTTGGATGAGTGGAGGCAGAAGAAAGTTGGAGGATGTAGGACCAGAAGGCAGATGGAAGGAAGAGAAGACAAGGGTGGAGGAGTTCCTCGAGTCACTCTCACATGACAATGTGTGTGGACGGCATGTGATTCAATCTGGGCATTTGGATGCAGTTCAAAATCCATAGAACACAGTGGCAAGTACCCACTAATTTTGCTATGTGTGGATTGCACCATATCTGGGAACAACCCCCTCATGTCAGTGGTCTACATTCCCTAGTAAGGGTTTTCAAAACAAATAGAAAGCGAGGAGTGCTTAATTTCAATCGCAGTCAATGTGCTTTAAGAGTTTCTGGTCTTGGTCTGTCTTAAATTCACTTCACTTGCTTAATCGTCGTTGTCATTTGATAGTCTAGTTCAGTGGTTTTCAACCTGTGGGTCCCCAGATGTTTTGGCCCACAATTCCCAGAAATCCCAGCCAGTTTACCAACTGTTATGACTTTTGGGAGTTGAAGGCCAAAACATCTGGGGATCCACAGATTGAGAACCACTGGTCTAGTTGAGCGTACACAACTTTTCATGCTATGATAGGGTTGCCTTTCAAGACCAATTATTATTTAAAGACAGTTGTCTTTGTGGGTCCCTTTTAGGTCATCCCGATTTAGCCCAAAATGTCAGGACAGAGAAAGAGAGATGGTTTGGGAGAGAGGATGGAGTTAGCATAAACAGGATGGAAGAATTCTGGAATATCTGAATATCTGAATTCAGGATTGAATTCTGGAATATCTGAATTCAAGATTGATTTGCATATCGAGTTGACTTGATATTTGAGTCAAATCCAGTTCACTCAAGTTAGCATCACTTGGCACTGGACTCCATAGAAAAACACTGAATTTGGAGGAAAGTGTTCATTCTCTATGTGCTGTCATATCCATGTATTAATTCATGGAAATTCTGAATTCATCTTGGAATCATCAAGTGATGAGCATACATGCGTGAAGCAGCCCTTGGTGACTTGGGATAGAATGTGTGAGCAGCCACCACTGAAAGTTTAATGATATTTCAAATGATTTGATCTGCTCTGGCTGCTTAGGCATGCATGACATTATATGACATTACCTTCCCTAAGTGATGGCATTCATGTCAACTTGTGTTCAGTGACTGGGAACATGGAGGCCTTGTGGGTTGAAAAGGAGCTGATTAATTGTCAGAACGTCTAGAAGTATATTTACGGCAGTTGTTCATGGTCTGCTGGATAGCCCATGAACAATCTTATCTAGCCAGCTAATGAGTTTTGAGTTGTCTTCAAACAGATGTTACGATGCTTTCATAGAAAAAAAACTAATATACTTCTCACTAATTTAATTTCATGAAACAAAGGCCACAAATCTTCATCACAGTTTCATGTTGCAATGTATATTGATTTGTATAGTATTTAAACATAACTTTATTACACTAGGTTAAATGGCAGTCTATACAAAATTTAGAGATTCTGCCAGGGTTCCCAAATAGTATAGTGGGTTGAAGACAGAAAAGACTGAACTTCGATTCCTGAGTTTTGAGGGAAGATTGTAGATTAGAGCAAGGAAACAGACAAACTTTTGGGTTTGTTATTCAATTTTAGTTGCTGGAACAACAGCAGTATTTCCTGTTTTGGGGACCAAAGGGCAAGGCCAAATTGAGTAATTCAACTGTTGATTTTGTCAAAAGGAGGAAAGTTTTATTTATTTGTACACAAAATAGTGTACTGCCCTATTTCCTGTTCTCTTTCCCACGGTGCTCCATGCAGTCATGCCGGCCACATGACTTTGGAGGTGTCTACGGACAACGCCTCCGCTTAGAAATGGAGATGAGCAGCAACCCCCAGAGTTGGACACAACTGGACTTAATGTCAGGGGAAAACCTTTACCTTTTACCTTTGCGTGGGGCAACTAAACCTGGGTTCAAGAGTCAAGAGGCTGTCCCCTGCAGGAACAGATATTACAAAATCCTTGACCAGGCCTAAGAGCAGGGCTGGCCTTGCTTTTCATATGCTATCATCTTGCCTTCTTAGTAAAATTTTGTGGGAAGGCTAAAACATCAACCTCTTCTACTTCCAACCCTCCTATTTTTTATTTTATTTCTTTCTTTCATTTTCTTTCTTTCCATGCCAAAAGTCTACTAGGGAGGCAAAGATGGACTACATGCATGCTGTCTCTGGCTTAGTAGCATGAGGAATTGTACATTTGGAAGCATCCTAAATGGATTCAGTTTGGAGTCACACTATATACCCCATCACTCTCATTCTTTAGTTGGCTTTACTTTTGGCAGTATTAACTCGTCTTTCATGCCAAATTTGATGGTTCCCTACTCACCTTATTCTGGTATATCCAGGACAGTATTCAATTGATAGTATTAAATCTTAACTGCATTGGAAGTGGGATGTTGAAAAAAGCAGATCAGCAGAACAAAACTTAAACCTTCCAACTGTCCTGATCTGGCAAACTCAGGGCTGATTAATCTTCTGTTGTCTCACTTGTTTTCTCCCTTCCATTTTCATCTTTGTCTTCAGTTTACTTCACTTGCTGGAAATGTGTCCATAATGGAAAAAAGTTTGCACACTGTTAACTAAGGGCCTGTCCAGACAGTGCTTTTATCCCAGGAGCTTCTGCAGCAAACAGGAGGGTGGCCAGATGCTGTTCCCTGTAAACGCGGAAGCAATCGCTGCAAAAGGCAAAAAACACGAGATTTACAGGTGCAGGAATGTCGCAGTTTTGAGCTGAATATGCAGATCTTCGCATGTTTGTATGTTCCTGCAATTGGAAATCACGGGACTTTTAAATCTTGGTTTTAGATATTTGTTACTGATTGGTTGGTTCCAAAAAAGTAAGTGATCATTGAGTAGAAAGCAAAAACTTTGTTTGTGTGCCAGAAACTTCATGAAAGGTGTGGAGGGCACAGTTTCTCTGGCCAGGATAAAGAACGGAACTTTTGTTGTGATATATCCTCCACATATCTGCAACTTGAGGGCTTTAAAAATGCTGAAGTTTCTGGCAGAGGTCCCATAGTGACCATCTTGGGAGTCTCTAAGTCTTATAATAAAGCATTATGTCTGGACAACAGAGGCAGAAATCCTGGGACCAAAAGGTCTGTATGTGGATCTCTCCTGAAGTCCTGGGATTTTTTGCCTCTGTTTAAAACCCGTGATTTAGTGCTGTCTGGAAGTGCCCTCAGTAGTAGAGATTAAGGTGTATCATCTTGCCATTTCCTTTTAGATCTGACAAAACCATAGCGCTGCACTCTCTCCTAGTTTATGTGTTCCTACTTGCTAATTACTTTTGCCATCTCAACCACACTCTGATGTTATGTAGACTTGTCCCAATTTTCATCTGTGATGAAAATCAGGTGTAAAATAAGGCTATTAGTTTGAAAATGTACAGTCTGTTTTCAAAATCTTGATTGAGTGAAAGGGTGGGGGGAAATGCATGCATTGATGAGGTCGGATTGCATTTCAGTGAAAGGTGGCTACAGATGAAATGAGGAAAAGGGTTGAAGATGGAAAGAGAAGCAGATTTCTGTTTTGTTGGATGCTTCTGGAATAACATCTAAAATTGAAACTTGCTCCTTTTCTCTGCCAAAAAGAAAGTGTGCTCCAGGCCTAGGAAGGACCCACATATTAAAAAGGAGGTGTGTTGATGCTCCTGTTATCATTTTGACTATTGCATGGGAAGTATTAAGTGTGGATGTACCTTCTCTTCTCCTTCCATTTCTGCTTCACATCTAAAATTGTTCTCAATCACAGAATAGGCCCTGTTGGGTACCTGTCAGGACTGTGGAGGGAAAATTCGTCAGCAGATGATGGACAGCTAGAAATGGAATTTTAATTTTCGTTGGGGTGATATAGTTTCAGGGTGGAAATATAGCTGCAAGCAATCTTTACAAAATAACCAGACGTAGCAAATTGTGATTCTAATGTGCTATATATTGTAAACCTCTTAAGGTGGATGTGTGCCTTACTAGCAGCAAGCGCCTAATATTACTGTACTTACAGTGTGATCCTATACATATCTACTCAGAAGTAACTCGTGTTGAGTTCAGTGGTGCTTACTCCCAGGTGAGTAGGTACAGGATTGCAGCCTTAGGGATATACTAAAAAAATAAGTGTTATCTCTGCATTTCCCACTCTTCACTAGAGACAAATGACCCCCATCACCACACCCTTTATGTCTCTATATGTTGTTCCTTGTATGTGATTGTTTCAACTGAAACAATGGTCAGGTTCTTTGACATTTCCCAAATTTCTACCTGAAAAGACAGAAGCATGCAGGTAGATTGTAGGATGTCATATCTGTGTAAAAGTTTACAAATTCCACAATTCATCACTGAAGGTTAAAATGGCTATTAGTTTTGACATTGGGATGCTTTTCTTTCAAGAAGTGAGAACATGATATATGATTTACAGTAGCACAACACTTTGTTAACACCAGCACACAACCCCCCCACACACACCAGCAAAGTGTGTGTGTGTGGGTTGATTAATGAAAAGAGTGCAAGATGGATTGTTGTCCTGTTGTGAGTTTTCTTGGATGTATTTCTGTGAATATTTGAAATGAATCCTGTAAGTGCCAACAACCAGTTACCACATTTACCACAATATGTAATGTAACAGCTTCTCAAGGTAGTTGCTTGTATTGTCTGTCTGAATCAGTGGTTCTCAACCTGTGGGTCCCCAGATGTTTTGGCCTTCAACTCCCATAAAGACTAACAGCTGGTAAACTGGCTGGGATTTCTGGGAGTTGAAGGCCAAAACACCTGGCGACCCACAGGTTGAGAACCACTGGTCTAAATAGTGATGCTTCATATCAAGCCATCATCAAGCCTGGCATCAGGGAAGCAATGAAGTGTTGAAATTTGCCTCCCTTCTTTGTTGAGGCAATTCAGTTATTACACATGGGCTGTGTTAGTTACTAACTGGAAAAAGCTTTTTTTTAAAAAACTCTGAAAACAACAACCACATATAGTTTCCATCTTGGGGGTTTTAGACTCTTGTTTGTATTTGCATATAAAAGCATCATTGCATTGGGACATATGATATGAATGGTGCAGATGGCCGTGGAGTTGTGGGAGAGTCTCATTAGCTATGTATATATCTCTGTGTTGATACTTGCTAATTCTAATATTAATAAAGTTTAATATAAACCTATGCCTGATGGAGAATTCTGATTACCTGGAAAACCATTTGCTGTGTCCAATTTTCTCATTTATTCAGCACTCCAATTATTGAAAATCTGCCTCTCCTGCTGCTGTGAAAGAAGGCCAAGAGCCAAGATCTAGCTCTTCCTGAGGAGCCAACCCAGCCCCTTCCTATAAACCTGATTTTCTGATCCAACAGAGTTTTTGTGGGCCACACTTTGCTTTAGAACAGGGACAGGATCGTGTTTGTTTAAAACAAAACTTCAGCGAGTGAATGTTGCTCCATCAGCCCTTTGTTGTCGTCATCTGCCTTCTGTCATTTCTAATAAAAGTGACCTAAGGTAGTGGTTCCCAACTTTTTTTAGACCAGGGTCCACTTTCCAACATTAGTACCCAAAGGGTTATCAATCTGTTTTTGGTCAACTTTAGATTCGGTTTGGTTATTTGGGATTGTTGTAGTTGTTTATTCATTCAGTCGCTTCCAACTCTTCGTAATCTCATGGACCAGCCCATGCCAGAGCTCCCTGTCGGCCATCACCACCCCCAGCTTCTTCAGAGTCAAGCCAGTCACTTCAAGGATACCATCCATCCATTTTACCCTTAGTCGGCCCCTCTTTCTTTTTTCTTCCATTTCCTCCAGCATCATTATCTTCTCCAAGCTTTCCTGTCTTCTCATTATGTGGCCAAAGTACTTCATTTTTGCCTCTAAAAGCAGTCAGGCTTTATTTCCCGAAGTATGGATTGGATGGATCTTCTCACAGTCCAAGGCACAGTCACTCTCAGAATTTTCCTCCAACACTATAGTTCAAAAGCATCTATCTTTCTTCACTCAGCTTTCCTTATGGTCCAGCTCTCACATCCATAGGTTACTACGGGGAATACCATTGTTTTAACTATGCGGATCTTCATTGCCAGTGTGATGTCTCTGCTCTTCACTATTTTATCAAGATTGGTCATTGCTCTCCTCCCAAGAAGGGAACGTCTTCTTATTTCCTGGCTGCAGTCTTCATCTGCAGTCATCTTTGAGCCTAGAAATGCAAAGTCTGTCACTGCCTCCATGTATTCTCCCTCTATTTGCCAGTTATCAATCAGTCTTGTTGCCATAATCTTGTTTTTTTATGTTTAACTGCAGCCCAGCTTTTGCACTTTCTTCTTTCACCTTGGTTATTTGGGGTGCTGATTCAGAAAATTGGATTGGATAGACAACATCAGCTCCCATTTCTGATACAGAACATGTGCCATCCAGTAGTCGCATCTGCTCATCCACAGAAAACCATATTTAATAATCTAGAAATGATTTGGTAGTAGTAATCTTGTGGGTAGTCAGCCTCTCACTTTCCAACATCCCCATTGCCTTGGCACTATAGGAGGGTTTTGTGAGACCAGTCGGTCTTGTTGCTGTGTGGTTTCAAGGCAACAGTATAATTATAGTGAGTCTGCAGACCATATTTTCGTTCTTGTTGACCACTGATGATTCATGGACTACCAGCTGGGAACCACTGCCCTAAGGCAAACCTATCACAATGGTTTCTTAGGAGAAATAGTTTCAGAGTGGAGATGGACTTTGCCTTGAGAGAGTAGTGGCTGAGAGAGTAGTGACTTGTCTAAGATCACCCGGTGGGATTCCATGGTCAAACATGGGTTTGAACCCTGTTCTGTCATACTTCACATTCAAACCTCAACACCATACCGATTCTCTTACTCCCTCCAAATTTGAAAAGTGTATTTATTCTTCCATGCGCTGTTTTCTCCTTTCCATGACCATTTTCCAAATCTGGAGAAACCCCAGGCTTTGTGGGGGCAAATAAGGCACACTGATTCAAGGGTTGCAAATATGCACAATTTATTATCATTGCAGAATTTGGAAATTTTAAAGTTTTTGATAATTTAAATACTCTCCCCATCCCTACATACTTGTCCCCAACCTTTCCAGTAAAGGTATCACCACCCCTACAACCATCCCATAATGACACCTCTCATCACTCAGTTCCCACAAGACACCCCCATCCATTCTCCACCCCCAACCCACCCCCAAGCGTCCTTTCCAGCCTGTTAAGTCATCCATCCTCTCTCCTGATTCCTGGAATATTCACAGTCCTCCTCTTTTTAGCTAGCTACTCACCTCTGATTTACTTTCAGTCCCTTCTGTCCATATAGACATAAATTGTAATGTGCATTTCTATTATTTACCCTTCCCCATCCTTTCTCTTTCTTTACACTTTTCACATGGGCAGATCAATCTTGTAAAGATCCCCACAACTTCATTATTTGCATTTACCCCACAGATGCCTTGTTTCAATCATGCATTTTTATGAAAGGTCTACATGATAATGACTTACTATTACCATATATTTCAACTGTCCTGGTTTGGAACACATATTCTCAACTAGTCCTCTGTCATTTCAGTTTTTCAGATTCTTTTATAATATCCCATTTTATTTCTCCTCCTCGTTTCCCTTTTCACCCTCAGAGTATTTTAATTGCTGCAAACTAAGGTCAAAGTGGAACCCCCTGTGCGCAGTGGGTTAAACCACTGAGCTGCTGAACTTGCTGACTGAAAGGTCGCTGGTTCAAATCTGGGGAGTGGGGTGAGCTCCTGCTGTTAGCCCCAGCTTCTGCCAACCTAGCAGTTCGAAAACATGCAAATGTGAGTAGATCAATAGGTACCACTCCGATAGGAAGGCAACAACACTCCAAGCAGTCATGCTGGCCACATGACCTTGGAGGTATCTACAGACAATGCCAGCTCTCCAGCTTAGAAATTGAGATGAGCACCAACCCCCAGAGTCAGACACGACTGGACTGAATGTCAGGGAAAAACCTTTACCTTTTCAAAGCACAAACTAGCATTCACCCAGGGAACTTAGTAGAGCCAGAATCCTGTTCTTCCCACTAAGTTCACTTGCTTTCTTACTTACTAAGAACTTGCTTACTAAGTTCAGTCAAAGGCAAAATTACTGCAGCTTCTCCTACCATGTCTATTCTCTCATTAATAACTTTTGCCAACTTCACCACCATATGATGTTGCTTAGCCACATGTTTCTTGATGTTCACCTATGAAATGTTGGAAGGTACATGTTATTGGTCACCCCCTACTAGAGTAGAACCAGTGAATCTAGGGTGTTTATCTTTGTATCGGCTTTCCCTTCAAATAGAGGATTCAATAGATCTACTCTTGTTGGAACTAACTGCAAAGATCTGTATTTATGTCTACTTTTTGTAACATTTCTGGCTTTTCCCACCTCTTTCCCAAAGGCAGAACACACACACAGAAGGAAAGGCAAGAAGAGCTGCCCAACGTCTTCAAACTCTAGTGACTGGAACTCTAAGTCATTTGAGGAAAGGAGGAATGCCTCAGATAAGAGTCATTGTCCCTTAAGCCAAGGATTCTCACAGTGGATAGCAGGTCTCCTAGGGGATGCACAGACAGATGCCACATGCAGTGTGACAACTGAAAACAGGGCCAGTATAGCCCACTCTGTCACTTCAGTGTCAAAAGCCATGTGATTTGCCACCTTTCAGTTGTGACAGTGCTGGAGTCACTGAAGCAACCTTTTAGAGTTCACGGGATAAATGCTGTCAGCTCTTTGCTCTCAGGCAGTTCTTTCTATTACGCCAGCCACAATATTTCTTAACATGGCATACCAACATGATAGATGCAGTGAAGGCAACTAAGCCTTGGTGGACTTGGGAAAGTCATATCTACAGGGATAAGAAACCAGCAGTCTCGAGGGGGAGGCTCTGGATTGAAGGGTTTGGTTTAATTTCACATTTGTCAGAAGTGGCAGCTGCTTGCTTACTCTCTGGTCCTCATAGCTATTTCAGGTGGCTAGAAACAAGTATATACTACAGCACCTAGTTCACAGGACACAAGAAGGAAGTGGAGTTCCAGTTCTTTAACCAAATTCTTTCCAGACTGCAGCTATTGGTGCCTCTGCCCACAAGCAAACGGCAATGTTGTCACTGTCCTGTCAAAATCATGTTTGCTTTGTTTACACCAACTCAAAAGTGAAAACACAGAGGACAGGTCTATCTGTGGATGTTTGCTTTGAAAATCAAAAGGTACTACTAAAAAAAGTCTTCCTTCCATAAACTATGCCTTAAATCAGTGGTTCTCAACCTGTGGGTCCCCAGGTGTTTTGGCCTACAACTCCCAGCCAGTTTACCAGCTGTTTGTATTTCTGGGAGTTGAAGGCCAAAACATCTGGGGATCCACAGGTTGAGAACCACTGTCTTAAATTATTTTTTTTCCATGTCAGGAGTGACTTGAGAAACTGCAAGTCGCTTCTGGTGCGAGAGAATTTGCCGCCTGCAAGCACGTTGCCCAGAGGACGCTTGGATGTTTTGTTTTACCATCCTTGTGGGAGGCTTCTCTCATGTCCCTACATGGGGACCTGGAGCTGACAGAGGGAGCTCAACTTGCTCTCCTCAGATTTGAACTGTCACATTTTTGTGTGTGTGTGAGGAGCGACTTGAGAAACTGCAAGTCATTTCTGGTGTGAGAGAATTGGCTGTCTGCAAGAACGTTGCCCAGGGGATGCCTGAATGTTTTACCATCCTGTGAGAGGCTTCTCTCATGTCCCCACATGGGGAGCAGGAGCTGACAGTGGGAGCTCAACCCACTCTACCCGGATGCGAACTGCTGACCTGGTCATCAGTCCTGCCGGCACAAGAGTTTAACCCATTGCACCATGGGGGACTCCTATGCCTAAAATGAAGAATTGGGAACTTTGAATCTCCATGTCTTCTGGAATACAACTCCCACAATCCTTTGTCGTTGGTTGTGCTGTCTAGGGCTTCATCTTCTAGGTCCGAATCATCTGGAGAGCTAAAGTTTTCTCACCCTTGCTGTAAACCAAATATATGCATGCAACATTCACAGGTTGCAAGTAGAAACTACCAGTTGAGGTATCTGTCGTTTTGTATGTTTGTTTGTTTCCTTACCTACCTACAGTTGTTCTTCTCCTCGGGTGGAGTAAGAGAAGGTGCAAGACCTTAAATCACTCCTTGTCTTAGAAGGGAGATGGACCTCGTAATCAATCTTTATATCCAGGGGCTCCAGCTTCATAACTAAAGCTGCAACTATTGTAAGTTCGACACAAACCAGCAACATGCTGGTTGTGGCCTGATGAATATTCTCTACAGAAATCAATGCTGGAAGGGCTTGGTTGGTCATCAAGTCTAATCCCCATCCCACCCACCCCTTGCTGGAAGGCAAGTTCATGCATATATCTGCCCCCTTCCCCAAATTAACCCCTGCAATCCCCCACACCAATGCTCTTTTTCTCCTAACTCTGGCCACAGTGTACTGCAAGCAGAGAGCGGGGATGGACAAGATTCAATACCTCTAGGTTTCCAAAAAAAATATCACTCAATTTGACTCTTTAAGCTCTGAATATCCCCAAGATCATTTTAATACAATCCATTCATGTTCATAGGGTTCTTTTGGCACAATTGATCAGCGGCTAGTCCAACCTCTGGAAATCCTCGTCATTTCAACTGTACCCTAATAACCTTCATTAACCACACAACATAAACCACTAGGGGACTAGGATGGTCGGGACTAACTAGTTCCAAAAAAGTCAACCCATCTCCATCAATGCTATGGATGAACCATGGATGCTTTTCCAAGTATCCATTAGCCAGGCCAATGCGGAAGGCATTGTTTACCATTGGGTGCCCATTGCTTGGCTGCTACAGGCTGGTGATGTGACCAACTTTCCCATGTATCTGTTAACAGATGCTGACCAATGTATATCACTTTTGGAAAAAATGATATGTTGAGATCATCTCATTGCAGCTTCAGATAAAGCATTCCCATCCAAGCAAACCTCACCACTCACTTTGTTGGTTGCAATCATCTCTCAGTTACTCCAGGTTAGTGGATGTGATTTGGTTGTTCGGTCTTCCCAGTGCAATTCTGTCCCAAGGTTCAATTCAATGGACTTTTCTTTATATACATATATATGTATATATATACATCTAATGCTGGTTAATTGGGGAGGGTTCCCAGCCCCATTCAGTCCTGTTTGGCACAAAAGGGATTTAAATTGGCAGCCATGTTCCACATTCCAGGATTACAGCTGATGAGATTCAGGGAGATGCAAAGGGCTCACAAGAAGTCAATGGCAGGTCCTTAGAGGCTCCATTCCCCGACCCTGACCCTCTCAGTTTGGCACCGAGGGCCCTTAGATGTGACATATCAGAGAAAGGAAAGAAAGCTGGGAGAAGGAGAGGGGTTATACATTCAAAAGCCAGTACTGGGTGAGGACCCCCCTGTAAAATTGAGGAGATGTTTCCCTCATCAGTTGGTGGCCCCAAATAGGTTCATACAAAAGGTTCCACCCCACCGTTCCCAAGTGGGAACGTAGGAGGAAGGGCAAAGACAGGGAAGGAAAAAGTCCATCGGGAATCAAGGTCTAGATAGCAACAATGGCTGCCATACCATGAACACAAATGTACGCACACACAAACGCATGTGTCTGTCCATTCACCACAGAAATCGGTGTGGCATCTTGGCACCGGTATGTCAACCGGTTGATTGGGCAGCATCCCTGAACACTGAGGCGACAGGCAGCGGGGTTGTCCACTTTCGACTTCGTCTCAGTTCTCTATTGGGTCTGCAAGGAAAAAAGAGAAAAGATGTTGCGTTCAATTGAATGATATGTTCAACTTTGGGGCTTTGTTACATATTATTTATATACCCATTGCTTGAAAACATATTGAGGATTCAACTCTGCATGATGGTTAAAGCATCTCCCCATTTAAGATTCCAATTATTGTATTTCTTCAATTGGAAGATGCTATCCCAAATTCAAGATCAATGCCCACCAAACCCTTCCGGTATTTTCTGTTGGTTGTGGGAGTTCTGTGTGCCAAGTTTGGTTCAATTCTAATGTTGGTGGAGTTCGGAATAATAATAATAATAATAATAATAATAATAATACTTTATTTGTACCCCGCTACCATCTCCCCAAGGGACTCGGTGCGGCTTACATGAGGCCGAGCCTACAATACAACAATAAAAACAATAGCAACAGTAATACAAACAATAAATAAAACTCATAAACAGAAAATAGCAATAAACATTAACAATAACTCTTTGTAGGTGAACTATAAATCTGAGCAACTACAACTCCCAAATGACAAAATCAATTCCCCCCGCAACCCCACCAGTATTCAGATTTGGGAATATTGGGTATTTGTGCCAAATTTGGTCCAGTGAATGAACATACATGTTGCAAATCAGATATTTACATTACAATTGATAACAGTAGCAAAATTATAATTATGAAGTAGTAAAAAAAATAATTGTATGGTTTGGTTCACCACAACATGTGGAACTGTATTAAGGGGTCACGGCATTAGGAAGGTTGAGAAACAATGAAATACAGTATTATTAGTTTTTTGGATAGCTCTGAATAGTATCAACTGGAGGAAGGAGAAACCTTATCATTACAATGACAGGAGGTACAGAAATGTTGCGTGAGAGGGGCTTACTTTTTTCTGCAAAAATCTTGAAGGAATCTTCCTTTCTCTGAAACTATTTTTGGCTGAGCTCTCGATGCTGAGATGCCAGAAGGAAGATAATGCTTAGACTTTCCATTATAATGGAAGTCATACCTCAAACTTGGCATAGTGCCTGACAAAGCTGACGAGAGGTATCTGACTAGTCAGAATCTATGTATGTAGCCAGAGGTTCATGAGACTACCTGCTCTCTCCAGGGTGAGAGACACTGCGGGCAGACAATCTAGCTGGGAACAAGCCAGTTATGGGAGTCAGAACGACAATACTTCACAAACAAATATTCAATATATCAGCCAGTAAGCCAACCCTTTAAATCAAGAAATAGCTTCCTAAGATCTATAGAGATACTCGCAGGAACGCCTCAGCAAGTGAGAGTCCAAAAGTGGCAGGCGAAAACACCTCAATCAGTGGCTGATACCAGATGAAAGACTCCCTCCTGCGCACACAGCAGACTGGGCAACTTGGAAGGAGCTGAACAGACTCTGCTCTGGCACCAAGAGGTGCAGAGCTAACCTTAAAAAATGGGGCTACAAAGTGGAGTTCACGACATGTGAGTATGGAGAAGAGCAAACCACAGACCACCTACTATAATGCAACATGAGCCCTGCCCATGCACATTGGAGGACCTTCTCACAGTGACACCAAAGGCTCTCCAAGTGGCCAGCTTCTGATCAAAGAAAATCTAGCATAATGCTAAGTTTTTAACTTTGTGTTTTTAAATATATTATAACTGTACCCCCAATTCACTTCTGCCTC
Source organism: Anolis sagrei ordinatus (assembly GCF_025583915.1). Lineage (NCBI taxonomy): Eukaryota > Metazoa > Chordata > Lepidosauria > Squamata > Anolidae > Anolis > Anolis sagrei. Next base: position 19,866,052 of record NW_026847660.1, on the reverse strand, counting down.
TGTGTGTGTGTGTGTGTGTCTACACACACACACACACACACACACACACACAAATATATATATTTGTTGTAGGTTTTTCGGGCTATATGGCCATGTTCTAGAAGCATTCTCTCCTGACATTTTGCTTGCATCTATGGCAAGCATTCTCAGAGGTTGTGATGTCTGAGGATGCTTGCCATAGATGCAGGTGAAACATCAGGAGAGAATGCTTCTAGAACATGGCCATATAGCTTGAAAAACTTACAACAACCCAGTGATTCCAGCCATGAAAGCCTTCAACAATACATATATAGAGTTTTTCCTAGTTCCAACTTTTTCCTAGTTCCAACAGACCTCACTACCTCTGAGGATGCTTGCCATAGATGCAGGCGAAACGTCAGGAGAGAATGCCTCTAGACCATGGCCATATAGCCCGAAAAAACCTACAACAACCCATATATAGAGTTGCTTTAGCTTTTACTAATTTTTGATTATACGCATTCATATTCTGACTATTTCTCAGTATTGGGACTCAAGATTGTTTGCAGAATGATCAAACCAGAACAAATTAAAAGCATTCAAAACCATCCATAAATCAGACACAATTGTTATTTTAAAATGCAGATCTTCCTGGCATAGTGAATAAAAAGCCCAAAGCAAAAACTCTCTAGCTTACAGGTCAAGGGAGCTAGAGGAGGCATACTGAACAAGTCAAAGCACTCCCTACGTTCAACTGAAATAAGCTTAGGACAATGTTGGAAAGTGCCAAAGAGTGCGGATTTCAGCCCAATGTAAACACAAACTCCATTGTCCAGAGGAAGGCATTTCCTCTCAGCAATGGAAGGGAAAGATTAACTTAAGAGCCCTTTCAAACAAGAAAAAAAGTCTCAGCTTTTGTTCCTATACAATCTAATTTTAGTTCAGAGATCTACATGATGTTTCTTCATACCAAAGTATTTTCTGGGAACTTCAGCTTTACCAAAGACTGTTTATTCCTTCTTTCCAGGTCAGTGTACATTAATATAGTGTTTTCCAAAATGAAATGTATCTCTGCTTGGCTGTGATTATTCAAAAAGAAATGAAGATGGTTGCTGCCAGAAAACACAGGCTGAATCCACATTAGAGCTACTGTATATACTCGAGTATAAGCCGACCCGAGTATAAGCCGAGGCACCAAATTTTACCCCAAAAAAACTGGGAAAAGTATTGACTACTGGTATGTTTCAAAATAAAAATAGATATCAATAAAATTACACCAAGGCATCAGTAGGTTAAATGTTTTTGAATATTTACATAAAACTGTAATTTAAGATAACTGTCCAGCTCTGATTAAACCATAATTCTAACCTTATTCTAACATTATTCTAATGTGTCCTTCCAATAATAATAAAGAAAGTAAAATAATAAATGTAATAACAATAATAATAGAGTAAAATAATGGGAATGTAATAATAACTAATAATGGAGTAAAGTAATAAAGGTAATAATACTAATAGAATAAAATAATAAAGGTAATAATACTAATAGAATAAAATAATAAATATAATAATAATAAGAGAGTAAAATAATAAAAGTAATAATAGAGTAAAATAATAAATGTAATAAAATAATAATAGAGTAAAATAATGTAAATGTAATAATAATAATAATAATAATAATAATAGTAAAATAAATGCAACACAAATACCAGTAATAATAATAACAGAGGAAAATGATAAATAATTTTGACTCAAGTATAAGCTGAAGGGGGCTTTTACAGCTTAAAAAAAGGCTGAAAAACTCAGCTTATACTCCTCGAGTGTATATGGTATATCCCAATTCTAGGGCTCAGCATCCTATCCAAGCTTAACCCCATAAAAAAGCAGTTTTAAGCCTAACTCTGATTGCATATTCAAATAACTGAAGGCTTCTTAAACAGAGGCATTGGATAGTCGAAAATGCAGAAATCAGTACATATACATAGATTGAACTAACATTAAAGCCAATACTATACTTGCTAGACATGGATACATAGAGACATGGTCCTTTGGGACCCTTCCTGCCATCAATTCTGTCCAGATATTATACATACATAACTGAATATTAGTTCTGAAAGGGCTGTGTCTATTTCAGAAGCCCCCTAATTTTCAGCTATTTGGATATGTAGCTATCCACATACACATACTGAACATTAAAATGGTGATACCATGCTTTCCAGACCTAGGCTTTCACTTCAAAAAGGGTTGTGTGTTCAAACAGGAGTGAGATCGAAGTAAGTACATATTGTTTTGCAACTATGGATTGCAAACACGGTTATTTTTTCCAGGTCACAGATTTAACAGAGCTCAGACGAAGGGAAAGGAATTTTTAAAACCAAAATAAAAGGATCCTAATGTTTAACAAGTGTAATCTTGCTGAAGCACTTTAGCACTTCGACTATGACTCCTGAATAGTGATAATAAAAACGCTCAGTGGGAATTGGTGAAAATCGATTTCTAAAATGTTGCATGAGTTTAGATACAGCATTTGATCTCCAGGAAAGGAAGGCTATAAGGGAGGGAGGGAGAGAGGGAGGGAAGGAGGGAGAACAGAAACATTTTCATGAGAAACTAAATGGAAACCCTTGAAAGTACGCAGGTTATGCAGCAGACCTTGGAAATAAATAGCTCCAGGTCCCACCTTGACCATTAGGTAGGCCATGCCTGCACTTAACCCACTCCCCAAGCCTAGTCTACTTTGTCGTACCAGCCCAGCCCTCTCATAGTTGTAGAATCTTGAAATCTTGGCCATTGGAAGCTGAGCTGCCTGATGCAATTAGTACTGAACTGGCTTTTTAATTTTAAATACGTACAACTGTTATATAGTACTATGTTTATATTTTTTATAATGACTTATTGTATATTTTTATGTTGGTAATTGCAATGCTTTACCATGCTGGAAACCGCCCTGAGTCACCTCGGAGAGAGAGAGCGGTATACAAATAAAGATTTATCATCATCATCATCATCATCATCATCATCATTATTGCAGGAGTCCCCAGTGGCGCAGTGGATTAAATCCTTTTGTCAGCAGGACTGAAGACTGACAGGTCAGAGGTTCAAATCCGGGGAGAGTGCGGATGAGCTCCCTCTGTCAGCTCCAGCTCCCATGAGGGGACATGAGAGAAGCCTCCCACAAGGATGGTAAAACATCAAAAAATCCAGGCATCCCCTGGGCAACGTCCTTGCAGACGGCCAATTCTCTCGCACCAGAAGCGACTTGCAGTTTCTCAAGTTGCTTCTGACATGAAAAAAAAATATTATTATTTATAATCCTGAATCCCTTTCTTTTCTTGGTGCATTGAGAACCTTATTCTGTGGAAAGTGCACAAGAGTAGTGGTTCTCAAACATTGATCCTCCAAGTGTTTTGAGCTTTCCAGAAGCCCCAGGCAGCTTGGTCAATCTCAGGGTGATCATAGATTGAGAGGCATAATAATAATAATAATAATAATAATAATAATAATAATAATAATCCTTTATTTGTACCTTGCTACCATCTCCCGAAGGACTTGGTGCGGCTTACACGAGGCCGAGCCCAAACAACAATAATACAGCAAAATAAAACAAAACAGCAATAACATTAACAACATGCAGTGACGCAGTGACGCAGTTAGAAACAATGGCAGGGTCAAATGTAATAATTAAAATTAAAATTAAAAAGTGCTGGGCATGACAGGTGGGGTGTTTGGAGGAGGGTGGGCATGCAGATATCCTAAATCTCTGATAAAGTGCGTTGGGACATAATGCTAGGAGTTTCTTTATTCTGGAAAGGCACGCTGGAACATCCATGTTTTCAAGCTCCTCCTAAAGATTGCTAGCGATGGGGCCTGCCTGATGTCCTTAGGGAGAGAGTTCCAGAGTCGAGGGGCCACTACCGAGAAAGCCTATCCCTCGTCCCCACCAATTGCGCTTGCGATGGCGGTGGGATCGTAAGCAGGGTCTCTCCGGATGAACAAAGAGATTGTGTGGGTTCGTACACAGAAATGCAGTCATGGAGGTAGGCGGGTCCTAAACCATTTAGGGCTTTGTAGGTAAGCACCTGCACCTTGAATTGGGACCGAAGAATGAATGGCAGCCAGTGTAGCTCCTTAAACAGGCATTGCACTATAGCACAAAAGTGGAGAATCCTAAGCACCTGACCAAACTACAACCAGGATTCTTTAGGGTGGAAACGCCGACACAACCCAACAAACATCCCACTGTCTTAATAAAACCTACATGCTGCCCACTTACTGGCTGTAGGTCCTAGTTCAGTGTCACAAGAGGGAGAAAGATGTGGTTCCAGAGCAGGAGAGACGGTGAAGCGGGAGAACCTCAGGGCATCGACAAGGCCAGACTCAGCCCTCTTGGCTGAGGGCAGCAAGGCAGGGGCCAGCGGAACTGGCGAAGACATGGCTGGGAGGGAGGGCTTGACTGTGCTGGGGTCTGACACCATGGAGACATACGACGGATTCTGAGCCATCAGGGGGAAATCGTCATCCCATTCAAAACTGCCACCTGCATGAAAAAGAAGCATAATAAATAATCACACTTTATTTATATTCCACCCTATCTCCCTAAGGAGACTCAGGACGGATCACAGTATACATACACGGTAAACATTTAATGCCGTTTTTGGATGGGACAAAGACAGACAGAAAAGAAAGGAGGCATGTTGTGTTGTGTTGACATCCAGCTTTTTAGGTGCCTTTGGATGTTGTGCTCGAATCCAGCCACAGGGGAGTGCTGTTGCTCCATCTTCTATGAAAAAGAGCTATCAGGACTTCCTCCTTCTTTTTGGTTGCCAGCATTTTCTGATCTTTTTCTTTATGATGTCATAAAATACCTCCCCCGCATTAGCTGTACCTAATTTCTATAATTATAGATGTAAGCTGTTTTCAAGCTGCTTAGGTAAACAGTGAGCTGGGCTCACAGTCAGGCCGGGGTTTCGAACTTGCAATCTTTCATTGGTAGATCTTAACATTGCTGGTGATTTACCAGCTGTGCTAAAGCCTGGCGTAGGAAGGGGGAAGGACAGCTAGACTGAAAGCCAATGTTATGATATGGTTACAACATGCATTGAGAAACAGGTCAAGCTAGGCTCAAATCTGTACTGGAAACTCTGACTTTTAAAAAAGTCCAAGTTTGTGTAAAGTCATCAGTTATCTGTTAAATTCACTAGGTATCCCTGGAACAATCATTATCTCATTCTGCTTAGCCTATGCAACAAGATTGCTATGAGGACAAAGGAGAGGGTTGATAGAGAGAAACCATCGTATATGGTGCATAAAGCATCTGAGGCCCCATCTATATAAATAAAAATGTAATTTTCATTTGTGGAATTAACATAACTCAAAAAACCACTGGACATTGACACCAAATTTGGACACAATACACCTATCAGGCCAAGGAGTGACCACCACTCATGAAAACACTGAAAAACACAGCAGAAGAGACTTAAAAAGCCAAAAAATAAAAAAAATACATTACAACGCATGTGCAAAACACACTCATATATACAAACACACACATATACACATATACACAAATATATACACACACAAAACACATATACACAGAGTGGACCACAGCAATGCGTAGCAGGGGATGGCTAGTGTGTGTGTGTGTGTGTGTGTGTATACACACACACACATACACACACACACATATAGTTAGTTAGTTAGTTAGTGTATTTATATCCCACTCTTCTCAACCCGAAGGGAACTCCGGGCGGCCTTATAATCGGCAGCAATTTGATGCCATAACAAACAAAATAATAAACATATACATTAAAACAAAAAAATTAAAAGCAATATAAACATTAAAACAAATAATTAAAATCACACAATTTGAGGACATACTCAAAAGCCGTTCTGGTCATTATTGCACATAATTCCACTTCACTTATTTCACTGCACTATTGTCCAAAGGCTTGGTCCCAGAGCCAAGTTTTTACTTTCTTTCTGACGGTCAGGAGAGAGGGGGCTGACCTGATTTCGCTGGGGAATTCCATAGCCGAGGGGACACCACTGAGAACGCCCTGTCCCTCATCCCCACCAACTGCATCTGTGAAGGAGGTGGGATCGAGAGCATGGCCTCCCCAGATGATCTTAATCTCCAAGATGGTTCATAGAGAGAGATACATTCGGACAGATAAGCTGGGCCAGAACTGTTTAGGCCTTTATAGGCTAAAGCCAGCACTTTGTGCCCGATAGCAGATGGCAGCCAGTGGGGCTGACATAACAGGAGGTTGTGAGGAATCTGGCTGCCGCTCGTTGGACCATCTGAAGCTTGTGAACAGTCTTCAAAGGTAACTCCACGTAGAGTGCATTGTAGTAGCCTATTTGGGATGTAATAAGAGCATGGATCACCATGGCCAAGTCTGGCTTCTCAAGGTATGGCCGCAACTGGCGCACACTGACCATTTAAAGCAGTTTGAATCCAGAATTAAAGAAAGGGATTTCACTGTATAGATGACTACATAGGAAAACCTGGAATGATTTTGAGGTCCAGGTGGTAATGGCACAAGCGACACAGCAGTGATCCACATTGAAGACTTTTTGTGTGTGCGTGCTTCTGTAGGAATTCGTTGTCTGCCTGCTACCATCTGGAGCTAGCTTCAAACGGCATTAAATGGTCAGTGCAGATGAGCCTCAGAGGGCCTTTCCACACAGCCCTACATCCCAGAATACAAAGACAAGAAATCCCACATTATCTGAGTGTGGACTCAGAAAACCCAGTTCAAAGCAGATATTGTGAGATTTTGTGCCTTGATATTCTGGGATATAGGGCTGTGTGGTAGGGCCCAGAGAAGCAGGAGGATTAGTTAATCTGAACCATTATTGCAGATGGAAAGATCAAGCTATTACTGAGAAAATACTTCAAGCTAGAAGTGGAAAAAATGCATCAAGAGACTTTTGGCTGAGTGTTTTTCGCTAGTTTGCATGGACCACCAACAGACCCACACAAAAGTATCAAATCCAGTTTCAAATATGGGAAACATTCTCCATGTGTTTCTTTCCATACTCCCCAGAATCATGGCAGCCTGCATTTGGGTCGCTGTGAATTTTCAGGGTTGTATGGCCATATTCCAGAAGCATTCTCTCCTGACATTTTGCCTACATCTATGGCAGGCATCCTTGGAGGTTAAGGGGTCCCCTCAACCTCTGAAGATGCCTGCCATAGGTGTCTGCAAAACGCCAGGAGAGAAAAAAACTCACAGCAACTGATTCCTGCCATGAAAGCCTTCGACAACAGCTTGCATTTGCTCCTAATTACCAGTGTAAACCAGGAGACTTCCTATTCTTAATTTTGGAATACCAATACTGTCGGTTTTCTGGAGCTTGTGGTGTCTTCCATCCAATTGGCAGCTTCATACACAGACATGCAGCATTAGGAATGCTGTGCCTTTAAATCTATTTTCACTTCTTACCGCAATGTGTTTTTAAATTGATCCAGTTGTTTTACGAACCTCTCTCATGCAACTGTTTTAATGATTTAATGAAATACATTGCATTTCTTTCTGTATAATTTTAATGACTTCTCAGAGTCTATTTATAGTTTGGGTGTCCAAAAGGTATATTAATGGAAGGAAATCAAAATCAGATGTGGGATCTCGCTCTCTCTTGTTCTGTGCATGTGTGTGTTTTACCACTACAGCACAAAGCAGGCCTGGATCCATTTTTAATAACAAGGGAGAATCTGTGCCACCATCTGCTTTATCAAATGTGACAATTTATAAACAACAAAAACAATGAAGAGTTTATATACTAAAAATAAATTATTTCAGAGGATGAAATTGCACCCAACATGCAATATTTCCCAAAGTTCCGATAGCTGGAATATCTTCCTCCCCAAATACAAACCAGAAGGCACGCTTCATTCATGCCTGTAATTATAGCAAGTTTACATTTAAAAATACGAAAATAGTAACAGTCCATTGTCTGCATGAATCACGAATCTGGTAAGATTCTCTCAATGAAGAAAGCAAATTCAATGCAGTAATGCATGTAGAGATGCAAAGGGGAGTCTTATCTGAGCATGGACAGTGATTACGAGATCCCATCATTCTTAAATCAATTCAAAAAGAGTGCTCCTTCCTTGGTGAGGCTTACTTACTGTTTACTTCCTAGGCTTGAATGAAGTTGCTACCCTAACAAGCACAAAGCTTTTGTCACACCCAGGATAGACTACTGCAATGCACTCTACGTGGGGTTGCCTTTGAAGACTGTTCAGAAGCTCCAAATAGTCCGAGAGGCAGCCAGGTTAATAACTGGGGTGGCATACAAGAAGCATACAATTCCCATGTTACGCCAGCTCCACTAGCTGTCAGTTTGCTACCGAGCACAATTCAAAGTGCTGGCTTTGGCCTATAAAGTCCTAAATGGCCCCGAATCCATCTTCTGGGAGGCACTGCCCTCGGTCCGGCCACCGTCACATGCGCGATTGGTGGGGACGAGAGAGAGGGCCTCTTCAGTGATTGCCCATTGGCAATGGAACTTCCTCCCTGGCGAGATCATATCAGCCCCCTCCCTCTTGTCCTTCAGAAAGATTGGAAAAACTTGGCTGTGGGACCAAGTCTTTGGAACAGTGCAATAAGGTAAGAATAGGAATCCTACCTTGCAGACCAGATTCAGTATGGCTGTTTTGAGATGGTTTTAACAATTGATTTTAAAGTGGATACAACTGATTTTAATGTTTGTGTATATTTATTCTTTTATTGTATATGCATTGAATGTTTGCCATATATATATTGTGCTCTGCCCTGAGTCCCCTTTAGAGTGAGAAGGGATTGTTTATGTTCTGGCATGGAATGTTTCCCATATGTATGTTGTGCTCCGCCCTGAGTCCCCTTTGGGGTGAGAAGGGATTGTTTGTTTATGTACCGGCATTGAATTTTTGCTGTATATATGTTGTGCTCTGCCCCGAGTCCCCTTCAGGGTGAGAAGGGATTGTTTGTTTATGTTCAGGCATTGAATGTTTGCCGTATATATATTGTACTCTGCCCTGAATCCCCTTCAGGGTGAGAGGGGATTGTTTGTTTATGTTCCAGCATTGAATGTTTGCTGTCCCCTTCGGGATGAGAAGGTATTGCTTGTTTATGTTCCGGCATTGAATGGTTGCCGTATATATGTTGTGCTCTGCCCTGAGTCCCCTTTAGGGTGAGAAGGCATTGTTTATGTTCCGGCATTGAATGTTTGCTGCATATATGTTGTACTCTGCCCTGAATCCCCTTCAGGGTGAGAGGGGATTGTTTGTTTATGTTCCAGCATTGAATGTTTGCTGTTCCCTTCGGGATGAGAAGGTATTGCTTGTTTATGTTCCAGCATTGAATGGTTGCCGTATATATGTTGTGCTCTGCCCTGAGTCCCCTTTAGGGTGAGAAGGGATTGTTTGTTTATGTTCTGGCATGGAATGTTTGCCATATGTATGTTGTGCTCCACCCTGAGTCCCCTTCGGGGTTTGAAGGGAATAATATAAATGCTTTAAATAAATATATAAAGCCATTGATTTGTAGAAGTCTTGACTTTGCAACTTATTCAGCAGCTCTGCTCTATCTGAGATTATGAAGGTCTGAACCTTGGTTTGAGCAAATAATCAGTAGCAGAATGATCTTTCTGACCTTGACTGCTGCCTCAGATCATAACTCCTGCCTTATCTTGACATTGTGTCTGCTCCTGATTCCTCACACATTGTTTTTGCTGCAGCACTCAGTTTCCCGAGACTGGTTGTAATGCTCCTGCCCTTGGATCTTCTTATCTCCATTTGCTTATTTTTGAACTTGATCTTTTACTAATCAAAGACTTTACTGCTATTCCTGATCTTGGCCCTTTTTGGAACTCAGCTTTGCCTTTTGTAGGGACTACATCCTTCTCTCTGTGCCAACTCATCCCCAGTCCGACAACCGGTTTTCCCTGAATCCCAGAATGTGATGACTACTGTGGTATAACAATCTGTGCAACCTGGTGGTGCAATGGGTTAAAACCTTGTGCTGGCAGGACTGAGGACCGACAGGTCGCAGGTTCAAATCCGGTGAGAGTGTGGATGAGCTCCCTCTGTCAGCTCTGGCTTCCCATGTGGGGACATGAGAGAAGCCTCCCACAAGTATAGTAAAATGCCAAAACATCCGGGCATCCCCTGGGCAATGTCCTTGCAGACAGACATTCTTCCACACCAGAAGTGACTTGCAGTTTCTCAAGTCACTCCTGACACACACATAAAAATAACATTGAAAAATAAACAATCACACACACAACTTCCTCTCTGCTGGACTGGCCCATTCCCCACACAGGTCTCCCAAGACGAGCCGGGACAGAAGCCTGACTTTTGCCCAATACTCACTGAAGCCATCGGCTGGGGGAAAGGGATCAAGTCCTGGTTCTAACGTTGAGCCAGGAGAAGGGGTATCACCATCCGGTGCTCCTTGTGAACTCAGCTCATTGGTTGGTGTCTCCTACAGACAGAAATGTACAAAAATGGAATGAAGAATCCAACACCCTCTTCTTCTTGCACTTTTGATTTGAACCTCTTCCTTTCCATGCACACAGTCTTATACTCTTACCTCGCTGCGTGTGATGGTGATGACTGACACCTGTGTTTAATATCTATCAATCATTTCTACTGTATTTAATACCACAGAATGGTCACGGATTCCTTAAAACAGTGGTCTCAACCTTCCTAATGCCACAACTCCTCAATACAGTTCCTCATGTTGTGGTGACCCCTAACCATACAATTATTTTCGTGCTACTTCATAACTGTCATTTCGCTACTGTTACGAATCATAATGTAAATATCTGATATGCAGGATGTATTTTCATTCATTGGACCAAATTTGGAACAAATACCCTATACACCTAAATTTGAATACTGGTGGGGTTGGGGGGATTGATTTTGTCATTTGAGAGTTGTAGTTGCTGGGATTTATAGTTCACCTACAATCAAAGAGCATTTGGAACTCCATCAATGATGGAATTGAACCAAACTTGACACAAAGAACTCCCATGACTAACAGAAAATACTTGAAGGGTTTGGTGGGCATTGGCCTTGAGTTTTGAAGTTATAGTACACAGAGAGCACTATGAGAGCACTACACTTTGAAGTTGTAGTACACAGAGAGCACTCAAATAATGATGGATCTGGAACAAATTTGGCACAAATACTCAATATGCCCCAATGTGAACACTGGTGGACTTTGGGGAAAATAGACCTTGACATTTGAGAGTTGTAATTGCTGGGATTTATAGTTCACCTACAATCAAAGAGCATTCTGAACCCCACCAACGATAGAATTGGGCCAAACTTCCCCCACAGAACCCCCATGACCAACAGAAAATACTGTGTTGTCTGATGATCTTTGGTGAACCCTCTGACACCCCCTCGCAATCCCCCCCCCCAGGGGTCCTGAACCCCAGGTTGAGAAATACTGCCTTAAAACATCTCTAGGAGTAAACGGATACCCATAGAAGTCAATCAATAATAATCAATAATGAAGGGAAGTGATTAAGATCTGGAGGCTGTGTGGGCAAGTGGAAAAGCCAGGAAGCCAGTGCAGAAGGCTGGGGGGGGGGGGGATGCAACCCAAATATGCAAAGGGACATGCAAAGAAATGGCACCGGGATAGCTGAAAGAAAAGCAGGATAGCTAGCTGGATTAGGGTCCATCCACACAACATAATTATAGCACTGTGATTCCACTTTCAACTGCCTTGGTCATTTTATGAAATCCTAGGGTATATATGACAGTGAGTTTTTCTTGCTGAAAATTCTAAATGCTCTTCCCGAAACCGTCAATTCCAGGATTCCTTAGGATGTGTTGGGACTCAGAGCTGTTAGGCACAAAAAATTACCCTCACCTGGGGTGATTCCACCATAAATATAGCAGCGTTCTAGAAGCACACTTCATAACCAGCAGAAACTTACATGTGGTGAGTCAGGATTAGCTTCCATTCAACAGGATGGAACAAGATTGCAGAGACAGAACCTTAGACTCAAAATATTTATTCAAGAAAAGAAATCCATTCTAGATAGAAAAGGGTCTTGGAGTTACTAGCTTACTAAGCTAATCTTCTTAGTAAAAGGATAAAATTTCAAAAGTATCCATGCAGCTACATTTTGCCTGGAGAAAGGCAAAATGCGTCCTTACTGAAAAGGAGACAAAGGTAGAGTACATAATCACACCAGAGAATGAATCTATTTTAAATCTGGTTGCTGAAGAATTCTGGGATTTGTAGTTTAGGAAGGATACTTTAACAGCCTTACTAAACTACAAACCCCAGAATTCTGAAGAAGACAGACACCGAATTTAAAGTGGATTCATTCTCTAGTGTGATGAAGTAGAGAAAGAGGGCAATGAACAATGACCACGTGGCCAAAAGCCAGAACAATCAAAATACCTGGGATACAGGGCTGTGTGGAAGGGCCCTAAGGCTAGCTAGTCAGTGAGGACTGGAGACGTGCAGTCCAGGGATGAAACCCAACAGGATGGAACCATGGCACTTTAGATGGAATAATAGCATTGGAATTCTGTTGTGTGGATGGACCCTCAAAAGTCCTGAAAGAAGCCCCTTGTCCCACCGCAACTCATGTTACGCACCCTAAATGCTGGTCCTCCTCACCTGATCAAAGAGGTAGACAGTGACATCGTCAAAGAAGGAGACCATCTTTCGCTTGCGGTCCAGCTCAGCAGCTGCCTCTTCCGCTGAGCGCGGGGACTTGAGGAGACCACGCAAGTTGCGGGCATCGTCGCTTTCGCTCACCACAATGGGGACAGCCCTCCCTCCACTTCCAGCCAGGCCTCCTTCATCATCATCCTCAGCGTCATCTTCTTCCTCATCCTCTGCCGCCATGGCAGCTTCTCTCCCACCCAGCACGGGGCCCTCCCCCAAAGCTGCTCCTTCCCAAAATGGCCCTTTCCTTCCTCCTCCAGGTGGAGGGAAAGCCTGCAAGGCCAGAGGGGGAAGGGACAGAGACAAGCGGGACAGCTTGACTGGAGGCAAGAGCCAGAGGTCAAGAGTGAAGAGGGGCCAGGAGGCAAGAGGAGTGATCGGATTGAAGAGCCAAGGTCAGGGAAGGAGGGGTTGAGATGAAAGAGAGAAAATTATTTCACTAAGAATATGTTTCTACTATTTTTGCCCAAATATATATCCTCATCCTACAACGGGTAGTTCGCCACATATCTCCTCTGAACCCTCTTGGCTCTTATATCTCAAAGTAGTTCATTGTCCTATTCTGTATTTCTTTTAGCTCCTATTCAAACCATTCCCACGTGAAAAGACCTGGCAAAAGTGGATCAGCAAGACTTGTATTAGCTGACCTTCATCAGGAATATCAAGTCAGGATTGTACTAAATGATCAAGTTCTAGATCAGGCATCCTCAAACTACGGCCCTCCAGCTGTTTGGGCCTCCAACTCCCTAACCAACTTGTTCAATTGTCATGAATTCTGGGACTTAAAGGCCCAAACAGCTGGAGTGCCGCAGTTTGAGGATGCCTGCTCTAGATAGCTATTGTCACCAAGCCATTTCCTGAATCTATCTACAATCGCTCATGTGCACACTTAGTTGGGAGTAAGCTACACTGGGCACATGGAGGCAGTTCTAAGAACACATTGCGCTTGCAAGAATCCTCATATAGAAAGATGTTTCAATAGTAATGGATGGGGAAAGTATTTTGCCCTCACCTGCTAACATCTACAACAGTGGTTCCCAACCTTTTTTTGACCAGGGACCACTCTCCAACGTTAGTACCAAAAGGCTTACGAGTCAGTTTTTGGTCAACTTTAGATTCGATTTGGTTATCTGGGGTGCTGATTCAGAAAATTGCATTGGATAATCCACATCAGCTCTAGTTTCTGATACAGAACATATGCCATCCAGTAGTCACCATCTGCTCACCCATAGAAAACCATATTTAATAATCGAGAGCTGATGTGGTAGTTGTAATTTTTCGTGGGTAGTCAGCCTCTTCCCTCCCGACATCCCTGTTGCCGCTGCACTATAAGAGGGTTTTGCAAGAGCAGTCACTCTCCTTGCAACGGTGTAGTAACGCTGAGACCACGGACTATATTTTAGTTCTTGCGGACACTGGTGGTTGGGAACCACTGACCGAAAAGTATAAAAAATTAACAACCTGCTTGTTAATGTAGAGATCCCCACACACTTTGAAAATCAGTCTATGGTCCCTGATGCTCCCTCTATGTAGCTCACATTGTCCCAAGAAGATATCACAACAGCTTTCTGCCCCAAAAGCAGGAGGAAGTAATGCCCCCAACCCTGCAAAGCCAGTGGCCACCTCTAAAACAGACCCAACATTTTCCTTAATGCCTTTGTATGTTGGCAACGTAGAGCACACAATGATGTCTGCCTCCTACTTGGTGAGATGTAGCCAATGCTGCCTTTGTTTTATCTGGTGGGAGAATCCTAGTATTTCTTGTCCTTCTAATCTCGATGCTCTAACATAGCCATTGTACCTACTTCCTTCTGGAGGACACATTAGTAGCTTTCTGGAGTTGTGGGGATCAGGAGAATAACCTGTGGCATTGCTATAACAGGTGGGACTATGAATTTACCATTCATGGTGCTCTATGGCCTGGAGTGACTGCATCATTCAGGCCAATGGCACGTCCAGACTCCTCTTTCCCATTCAAACCCAACTCAAAATGTTTAGCTGCCTAAGGAGAAAGACAAGATCACGTTCCCCCAAGATCCACCTACAAATGGACTAACAGAGGCAGACACCTCACCCTGCCTGGGAATGGTTATACTAGCCTTCCCTCTATTGTTTTGTGAACATCCCACTCCTAACACAGATGAGACCATTACCTTTGATATCTTCCCCAGCTTGATTCCCTGAGAGTCCAGGCTCCTGCTCCTTCAGGGGCTGCTCAGTTGCTACAGAGCTGTCTTCCGGGACATCCGGGAGCTCTACCACACTGGATCCTGCTACACTTTGAATCTCTGTCTGGCTAGGCTTCTCCTTTTCTTTTCTTTCATCTTCCTCACATGCAGGCTTTATCCCCTCAAGCTCTCCATTAACCTCTTCTTGATGTTTCTCCTTATTCTCCACGTCTACCTCCTCTTCCTCCTCCACCACCTCTTCCTTCTCCTTATCTTCCATGATTTCTGGCTGCTGGGAATCAATGGCAACCTTCTTGTGGTTTTTCTTGTCCTCCTCCTCCTGCACTTCTTCCTCTTCCTCTGTCTCTTCTTGCCCCTCCTTAGGTTCTAGGGTCCACAACCGAAGGATGGCCTGGTCCTTCAAAGGGGCAACCGGACGAAGCTCTGGCACTGGTTTCTTCTGACTGCAGAGTAGGTTGCGTGTGACATTTTCATGCAGAGTAACCAACAGCTGTTCCTTGCATACCTGAACGACAAAGCCTCCATCCAGAGTTGTCTTCTCTGTGGACTTTCTCTCCTCACTCCCAACAGGAGGGGCAGGAGGAGCCAGGACCTCAAGAGGTTCTGCCTCTCCATCAGAGAAGTAGGCAGAGTCACGGTGTGGTGTTGTAGGTCCCAAACTCCTCCCTACCTCTTCCTCCAGCTCCAACCCTTCTTCACTCACAGACAAGGTAAGGTCACTAGTGGATTGAGAGATGGGTGTTGTTGGGAGTTTGCCCGAATCTTCATCTCCCTCTGTTTCCTCCTCTTCTCCAGGTGGTGCTGGTGGTGGAGGGTCCTCTTTGAAGATGAACTCAGGAGAAAAAGTGTTCTCTGTTTCGTAACCACTGTCCCCAAATTTCTGCCCAGGAGAGGAATAATGTGATGCAGGGCTGCAGACATCTGAGGAACTGGTGTTAGAAGGAATGTCCAAGGAATCTACAGAATCTAGGGTTCCTCTTTGTCGGTCTGGTGCTGCTGGGGAGAGGGTTAAGGTTACAGGGCCCGTGGAAAACCCATCAATAACATCCGGGAGGATTGCAATAGTCTCCTCGTCATTACTCTCAGCCAGAGTGGACAAGGGGGGTATCTCTACTGGAACGATCACATTGCAGCAGCCAGTCGACATGGCTGGGAAGGGTGATCCTGGTGCAACCCGGGTGCTCCCTCCGCCTCTCTGTTTTGGGTAATCTTGAAGTTCATAGGTCTTCACAACTGTGCCCATGAGTGGGTCAAAAAATTCATTGTGCGCCTCTCCTTCCCCATCACAGTCCCGAGGGGGCAGAATAGGACACTCAGAGAGGGAACCCCGCTCCACTTTCAGTGAGGAGTCATCCTCAGTGCCGTAACTGTCACGGTGAGGGCGTTGCAAAGGTGGACCATGGTTGCTCCAGCCACTCACCACATCCCCCCTAGGAATAGCACATGTGCAGCGCACCCGAGTGCAGAGTGGGCATGGCAAGAGATTGCGCCGCCCACCCCCAATGCTGCTCCCGCCACCATCTGTGCTGCTGCCAGAACTCTGGTCCTCCATCAGTGAGGGCTCCTGTTCCCATGAGGGGGAACCCTGGAACTCTGATGGGTCCCCAGCCAATGTCTCCCCTGCTCCTCGTTCTTCCATCATCTCAGCATCCCAGTTACGCTGCTGGTCCTCCAATTCACGGTATACTGTGAGCAGCGACTCAGCAAGGAATGATTCTCCTCCCGTCGTGGGAGTCTCTGTCAATGATGTCTCTTGGATCTCACTGTCAGCACGGAAGGGGTTGCTGTCCCCACCACTACTGGGCAGGAAAGGATTGCTGGTGGGCGGCTCCTGAGGGCGATAGGGGGCACCAGGGCAGTCCCAATCTGAGGGGAAGAGGGGCTGGGGCGGTGAGCCAGGGCTAGGAGCACAGACTGGCCCCTCCCCACTGCCATGGTCCTCCAGGCGGATGTAATACTCACTGCTGACCGAAGGACTGCGGGCACTGATTACGGGCACAACACTAGGGGTTTCCAGGCTGTGTCCACGCTGTGAGCCTTGTTCGTAGAAAGGATTGCTGCCCGGCACAGCTAGGCCACCATTGCTGGAGGGGTACTCAGGAGGAGCCGAGGCAGGGCCCTTCCATCTTCCCAGACGGGCCTTCTCCCACATATACTCAAAGTTCAGCCCCCCACTGCTTTCAGTCACAGTCAGGATATCATCCATGTCACTGCCATGGAACCCATCCAATAGCGGATAAGCTGAGATCTCTTCTGAGGAACGGCGGTGACGTGCTGAGGAAGACGAGGCTGCTGGTGGTGAAGAGGAGCGCTTTGGCTTCAGCGCACTCCAACGCCACTCAAAGCTCTCCTCTGCTTGAGCGTTGGAGCGCTCATTCAACAGGTAGCTCACCTGCAAGTGTAGCTCTTCCATAGTTGGCCGATGAGACGCTGGGAGCCAGCAGGACTGCATGACCTCATACCTGCAGTGGGGCAGGGATGGAAGAAGGATAGAGGAACAGTCGGAAAAACAGGCAGAAAAAGGAATAGGGGGAATCCAGTTGGGGAAATAGCCTGAAAGAAACATTACAGGTAAAGGGCAAGAAATAAGGAGGGGTTTTTTTTTTTTGAAAAAATAACAAAAGTTGGAAAAGAATCACAAAAAGAATTGTGGGGACAGAAGAACAGTTAGATACACATTGCTGAGAAGTCAGAGATAGAAAAAGAGAAAGCAAGTCAGACAGAGCTTGTGTACTACAACTATAGAAAAAAAAATAGGAGGAAAATAAATTAAGCAGAGCAGTTGCAAAAGCTGCCCAGAGGCCTCAACAGAAAGCCAGAAGAATGAACAGGCAATGGCCAGATCAGAGACATAATGGCTGTCACATCAAGAGAGCAAAATAAGGTAAAGGGTAAGCTAACTTGAAATACAAATAATTTTGAGGAGTATGAGGACTTTTGCAAAAAAGGGCAACGTTTGGACAGTCAGGTGTTGTTGAAGACCAACAGCCCTAGTCACTGGCTGTTGGTTAAGGATGATAGGAGCTGTAGTCCAACAACATCTGGAAGGCCAAAGGTTTCCCACATAGAAAGCTGCCTTACATTGAGTCAAACCAATGAGGTAGGAGATGTCTACATCAGTGGTTCCCAACCTTTTTTTGACCAGGGACCACTCTCCAACATTAGTACCAGAAAGATTACGAATCAGTTTTCGGTCAACTTTAGATTCGGTTTGGTTATTTGTTGAACTACAGTGGTTCCCAACCTTTTTTGACCAGGAACCCCTTGACCAGGGACCATTTGACCAGGGACCACACTTCAACATTGGGGCAAAACATTATGAATCCATTTTTGGTCAACTTTTCATTTGGTTTAGTTATTTGGGGTGATTATTCAGAAAATTGCACTGGATAGACCACATCAGCTCTAGTTTCTGATACAGGACATATGCCATCTGGTAGTTGCCATCTGCCCGCTCACAGAAAACCATATTTAATAATCTACAGTTGATGCGGTAATAGTAATCTTTCGTGGGGAGTCAGCCTCTCTCCTCCATGTCATCCCTGTTGCCTCTGCATTGTAAGAAGTTTCACGAGACCACTCGCTCTTATTGCTGCATGGTTTTGAGGCAACGGTGTAGTAATGGTGAGGCCGTGGACCATACTTTTGTTCTTGTGGACCACTGGTGGTTCACAGACCACAGGTTGGGAACCACTGGTCTACATTGACTGGGAGGGTTTGGGGAGCTTAGCACTCAACACTTCCTATACTGTAAATGCACTCTTAATCCTATCTTTACTTTAGCTTATCATACAACGTCATAGCTTTCTAAGTGATGTACAATGTCCATTAGTACATCACCTACTATTGTTTAGAAACCACTTCAGCATAGAGACACTGTTGGAGAGGTGTTACTCTGTTTAAATTCATATTACATAACTATGTCGGTTATGATTGTCTACTTTTAATTTTTTTGTTAATTTCTATTTGGTATTAAGTCTATAGTAATTACTGTTCTATTTTCTGTGATGTATCGTGTTTTGATGTAATTTGTTATATGCCTCTTTGCTGGCAATGAATGTTTGCTATAATTGTTGGAAGCTGCCCTGAGTCCCTCTGGGGAGATAGGGTGGTCTATAAATAAAGTTATTAATTAATTAATGTGTCACTGTTCTTCCTATGAGGATCCTTCAAGGATCTCCATCACAGAAACCCAGGCTTCTTCTGTTGATTGGGCTGGGAGAGAATTGACATTTCCAAGAGTTTTACTCTGTGTTTATCCTCTTTTCCTCCATGCTTATTGTACAATTATTTTTGTTTGTTTGTTTAAGATAGTGTTTCTCAACCTTCCTAATGCCACAACTCCTTAACACAGTTCTTGATGTGGTGACCCTCAACCATAACATTATTTTTGTTGCTACTTCATAACTGCAATTTTGCTACTGTTATGAATCGTAATGTAAATATCTGATATGCAGGATGTATTTTCATTCACGGAATTGGTACAAATACTCGATACACCCAAATTTGAATCCTGGTGGGGTGGGGGGGGGATTGATTTTGTTATTTGGGAGTTGTAGTTGCTGAGATTTATAGTTCACCTACAATCAAAGAGTATTCTGAACTCCATCAATGATAGAATTTAGTGACCTTGAGTTTGGGAGTTGTAGTTCACCTATATCCAGAGAGCACTGTAGACTTAAACAATGATGGATCTGGACCAAACTTGGCACGGATACTCAATATGCCCAAATGTGAACACTGAAGGAGTTTGTGGATAATAGACCTTGACACTTGGAAGTTGTAGTTGAGGGATTTATAGTTCACCTACAATCAAAGAGCATTCTGAACTCAACCAACGATAGAATTGGGACAAATTTCCCACACAGAACCCCCATGACTAACAGAAAATACGGTATTTTCTTATGGTCTTTGGCGACCCCTCTGACACCCCCCCTTGCGACCCTCCCAGGGGTTTAAAACAAGACGAGCAGCACAATGGTGCTTTCACAATGCAATTCCTTTAGGGTTAATTTCCAGAAAAACCATAGTGTTCAGGAAAAGTTTAAAGAGTAAGTAAAGAAGAAATATACAGGAATTGGGAGAGTAATATACAAAATCAGAACAACATGGAGGGAGATAAGGGAAAAATTGTGATGTGGAAATGATGTGGTGTGTGTTCAACTTCCTGATATGAGTGGGAAGTGAGAGAGGTTCCATAATAGCATAATTGTGCAATTGTTAACTTCCAGTTACATACAACCTCAAATCATTAAAGGAAGGTGAGAGGTGTAAATGGTATTGTCATTTTTCAAGTGCGAGAAAGCAAACACGGGAATTAACACCTCTGAAGCACAAAAGCAGTGATGCTCGAAAGACAACATTGTTTTTTCCGCCACCTTTCAGAGTACAAGAAAAGTGCTTTTCAAAGAGAACGACCTGAAACAACTGACTACTGTAGTGTGATAAGCATCTTAGAAATGAGCCTTTCCTCACCCTAGCGAGAGGTGATGAGGATTGATTTTGGGTCCTTCTGCAAGCAATGCGTGCGCTCTCCTCCTTCTCCACTACAGCCGCTCCATTTAAGCAACAACTTAAAGAGTAATTAAGAGGGCATCAAAACATTCTGCAGTAGACAAAATCAATACCCTCTCTCTTCTTATTAACATTCCATTAAGAGGTGCCCAGTAACAATGGAGAGGGAGAATGTACAGGCTTCAAAACAAAATGAGAAAGAAAGACAATGTCTTGTTGAAGGCTTTCATGGCTGGATTCACTGGGTTGTTGTGGGTTTTTCGGGCGGTATGGCCACGCTCTAGAAGTATTCTATCCTGACGTTTTGCCTGCATCTATGGCAGGCATCCTCAGAAGTTGTGAAGTATATTGGAAACTAAGCATTCCACTTTTCCTAGTTTCCAATTTTCCTAGTTTCCAACAGACCTCACAACCAACAGCCACATGACTTTGGAGGCATCTACAGACAACAGCAGCTCTTAATGATTCGAAATAGAGATGAGAACCACCCCCCAGAGTTGGACATGACTAGAGTTAATGTCAAGGGGAAACCTTTACCTTTACCTATAGTGTTGTTACTGTTTTCTATATCATGGGCTGTCAGGATCTATTTGTAGGAAAAACAGGTTGAATGTTGTCGTTCATGACAGTGTTGACAGGCAAAATGCAGTAACTGCACATACTTTTTTGGTATGTTTCTCAGCATCAATATATTGTTGAAGGCTTTCATGGCTGGAATCACTGGGTTGTTGTAGGTTTTTTCAGGCTATATGGCCATGTTCTAGAGGCATTCTCACCTGACGTTTTGCCTGCATCTACAGCAAGCATCCTCAGAGGTAGTGAGGTCACTACCTCTGAGGATGCTTGCCTTTGTTATGAGCAGCATTTTCTGTTGGCCATGGGAGTCCTGTGTGCCAAGTTTCGTTCAATTCCATTGTTGGTGGAGTTCAGAATTCTCTTTGATTGTAGGTGAACTATAAATCCCGGGAACTACAACTCCCAAATGACAAAATCAGTCCCCCCCACCCAATGCCACCAGTATTCATATTTGGGTGTATCGGTCCAATGAATAAAAATACATCCTCATATAAGATATTTACATGACGATTCATAACAGTAGCAACATTACAGTTATGAAGGATCAACAAAAATAATGTTATGGTTGAGGGTCACCACAACATGAGGAACTGTATTAAGGGGTTGCGGCATTAGGAAGGTTGAGAAACACTGGTCTAAGAAATTGGGCATGCACAAAGGAAACCTATATGTGCGATTTCACAGACACAACGAAGAAGAAAATGCATATCCACAAAAAAAAAAAAAGGAATTGGGACATCTGCTGGAAAGATAGTCTTGAAACATAAAGCTCAAGCATTGCAGGAGGGAGTTAATTTGCAGCCGGGTAGTCGGAAAACACAAAATTCAAGGAGAAAAGTAATTCATAGATTACCAAAGTTGTAACTGAAGTGGTAAAGGAAGAAGAGATGGGGAAAAGGTGAAACAAAGTACCACACCAGAAGAAAATCCGCCAGAATGACAGTATAGGGAGAGAGATGGGTGGATAGCCAGAGGAACAGTGGAGGAACACAGAGAAGGGAGAATGGAAAACATTAGGAGAAACCAGAATGTCAACAATGACTTTAATGTCCCAGGCAACAACCCAAACCACAAGCAATGCAGGACAAAACAATGGATGCTGATCAAGATGTAGAAGAACCATGAAAAAACATAATAGCTGATGGGTCTTACAGGAGTTTCGAAAAGTTATCTGGGGAGATTAAAATGACCCAAGAGTTTACGCAATGGATTTTGGGAGTTGTGATCTAGAACGCAACTTTTTTGAGTTCCGGATCTTCTTAGGAGGCAACCACAGGCTACACAGATTTGTCGGCATGTGCCAGAGAGGACTCACCAATAGTCAGAGTAAGGAAGCTTAAGGCGAGGCTTGGCCAGTTTCATCTGCTGCTCCTTGACGACAAAAGTCAGCACTTCCTCATCAGAGAGGTGCCGGTAAGGCTGGGAACCAAATTCAAAGAGCTCCCAGATGGTCACTCCCATCGACCTGGCCAAGAAAGCAAACAGAGAGATCAAGACCGAGAAATGGGTAACTTTCCACTCCAATCAGTTGTAGTAGAAGAAGGTAATAATAAAAGTGTTGTCTTGTAAACTTCCAGTAGAAATTGATGAGAGAATCATGCTGGAGACCTAAAGAAAAACACTTTTCTAGTTATCACTAGGTCTGCCTGCATGATTCAATGTGGCAATTGTCAGTGGCAATTGTTTTTAAGTGCAGGCCAGGGTGTTTAGGCACTGCGCCACCACTGGAACCACCTTGACTGGCTTATTAAATGTTCTTCACAAACTGTGTTCAATCTGCTTGTATAATAAACAAGTCTTAAGGAATACTTTAAGTTTGCAAGTGGATTCAGGTTGGAAGCCTATTATTGTGAATTTTAAAACACAGTATATTGGATTCATAGGGACCCCTGGTGGTGCAGCGGATTAAACCGCTGAGCTGTTGAACTTGCTGGCCAAAAGGTCAGTGGTTCGAATCTGGGGAGCAGGGTGAGCTCCTGCTGTTAGCTCCAGCTTCTACCAACCTAGTAGCTTGAAAACATGCAAATGTGACTAGATAAATAGGTACCGCTTCTGCAGGAAGGTAACGGCGCTCCATGCAGTCATGCTGACCACATGACCTTGGAGGTGTCTATGGACAACGCTGCCTCTTTGGCTTAGCACCACCTCCCAGAACCACCTTGACTGGTGGACTCAACTAGACTTAATGTCAAGAGGAAACCTCCATCTTTATTGCATTGGTTTAATCCTCAAACCAGTTGGATGATGGATTTCTGTTGAAGTGTGATTAAGAATTTTGTTACGGATTTGTGTGCAGTAGAGGGGAAATCTTTGGGACTCACCAAACATTGCTCTCCTTGGTTTGATCCACAACAATGAGGTTTCCATGCATCTCATCCAACAACTCTGGAGCAACCCAACGCAAAGGGATCCAGAGCCTGTCCGGAGTGATGTAATAGTCTTCCTATTAAATGCAAATAGAAAACAGCGCTGAGGCAGATTCTCCAAAACCAGAACTGACCATCTGTACATTCCAAGGTTTCACAGATGACAGTGTAAGGATCTCAGGACAGTGTAGAATCTCATTGCATGGGCAGTCCATACCTTGTAATTGTTGTGAGATAGCCCATAGTCTCCAACCCTCACTGTGAGGTCAGAAGTCAGTAAGCAGTTCCGAAGTGCCAGATCACTGCAAAGGGATAGTGATTCCTCAATTAGAGTGAAGACAGCGTGCAAGGAGAATGAACAGGCTATTTTCACAAGCTTTTACTCTTATAAGCACTCCAATTGTTATAACAAAAACAGAAGAAGGAACAGGTTGCTCTTTGTTAGATATTGGTATTTTTCTTCCACACTTCCTCCAAGATGCTATAGTGAGATATATGTCATCCCCTCTCAGTGTAATTGACAGAGATTGGCTCCCTTCAAAAATGAGAAACTATAGAAGGGAATCTGGGCTTACTGGGAAACATATTATTATTATTATTATTATTATTATTATTATTATTATTATTCTGACACAAAAACACAGTATGACACAGCAAATGAGATATATATGCTGGATTTGTATCACAAAATCACAAGTCGAACACTTCCCAAGTGTTTAGGACTGTGTGATTTATTATTATTATTATTATTATTATTATTATTATTATTATTATTATTATTATTAGATACACAACAAGATTAGCACACAGGAAACAAGATCACTATGCTGGCTGTTTTATTGGGTCACAAGTCGGACACTTCCTAAGTGTCTAGGACTATGTAATGTTTCGGCAAATAATGTGTGCAGATCTGAGTAGGGTGGCCTTTTGCAGCTGACCGATGGTAATTTTGTCAGTGCTGATTGTTTTCAAGTGCTGATCAAGGTCTTTGGATACTACACCCAGTGTACCGATCACTACTGGGACCAGCTTTACTGGTTTGTGCCATAGTCTTTGCAGTTCGATCTTTATATCCTCGTATCGTGTCAGCAATATTATTATTATTATTATTATTATTATTATTATTATTATTAGAAACACAACAAGATGAGTCCACAGCAGACACTCTGCTGGCTACTGAATTCGATTATTATTATTATTATTATTATTATTATTATTATTATTATTCATATAAGGACTCTGGAGGTCTTCAAGGGCTCTAAAAGGAGGCCCTTGAAGACCTCCAGAGTCCTTATCCAGTTTTATCCTTAACCAAATAAACGTAATTTGACTCCTAGGATTATAATTATCATGGGACATAAATGGATAAATAAATGAAGACATCAAAATCCACTTTCATGGGGGAAAACCTTGGATTTCTGAATGCAATCCCCCCCAGAATATGTTTATATATCGGTCTACATCTCCCTCCAGAGGAACACAGGAATCTTCCTCGCAAACCCTTGCTGCCCTACCTGTGGATGTAGTTGTTTTTATGCAAGTGCAACACTCCCAGTGTGATCTCATAGGCCATGCGCTGCAGTGTGCTCAGGTCCCGGGTTAGCAAATCTGGGGTCATCCCATCTGCTTTGCGTTGAGCTCGAAGGTAACGCTTCAAATCTCCCTGGACACACATGGGAGGAGAAGATGGGACAAGTGAAGTTAACTAAAAGAACACAACCTTTTCACTAAATCCCAGAAGACTGTCCAAAATCATACCAGCTTACTACCTAATGGAGAGTGCAACTACACTATAGAATTAATGCAAATTGACACCAGTTACATTACATTGCTCAGTGCAATGGAATCCTGGGAGTTATAGTCTTAGAAGGTATTCAGCCTTCCCTGCCAAAGAGCGCTGCTGCTTCACAAAACTACAACTCTTGGGATTCCACCGAATTACGCCATGGCAGTTCAAGCAGTGTCAAACTGCATTAATTCTACAGAGTAGATGCAGCGAAGAAGGAAATGCAGATGTTTGCATCTTACCACAGTTCTATCCACACTTTCTATCAGATTTTTAATGTGATTATATTATGAAACCCATTCAGAAGATGGGATCTACTCTGAGCAGACAATTTAGATATCGAATAAATCAAATCTAACCACACAACCCACCCAAATTCCCAACCTTTTTATAGCTTGTTATGCAAGAGCCTTCCAGTATGGTGACTGTGTAAGGCCTGGTCCAGGCTCCTTTGGTCGATTTTCAGATCACACATTTTTTTAAAAATAAGACCTGTAAGTATGCAAAAAGGCGTAGGCAGCACCCAGTTGCTATTTAAATCCACTGTTGACATGTGATATTCTGCCAGTCAAGCACTGGAATCAAGGACAGATGCTATGCCCTCGTTTCAACTACTTTATTTTATAAATAATTTGATTTTATAGCTATTTGATTACTTCAATATACTAAGCCATTGCATTTAGGTTCTGGTTGTTCTGCCGAACTATACAGTATTTATTTACAGTAATTATATTCCGCCCTTTCCACCCCACAGAGGACTCAGGGCAGATAACAATGCACATATACATGGCAAACATTTAATGCCATAGACACACAACATATATAGACAGACACACAGAGGCCATTTAACTTTCCAGCTTCATGACAGTATGCTTTGAATTCTGACCACCAGGGGCGCTGACGCTTCACCGTCTACTTGTGACACCAATGGAGTACTTCCTCATTCTTTTGCATACTGCTGGAGATTTTTATGGTGTCGTAAATTAGTTAAATTATCCTCCCTGCATAAGCGGTAGCTAAATTTCCTACTTGACAGATGCAACTGTTTTTCAGGCTGCAAAGGTTCACAACAAGCTAGACAAATAGTCAGGCTGGCTTTGAACTCATGACCTTTTGGTCAGTAGTGATTTTAATGTAGCTGATTCCCAACCAACTGCGCCACAACCCGGTACATATATATCTCTAGTTCGTGTGTGTGTGTGTGTGTATGACCAATCCAAGTAGAGGTGGTGAGCGGGAATGCAACAAGGAATTCTTCTTCCACACACAGACATGAAATTGTGAGAATGGTTTTCTTGTCTTCGTTTATGTTGGCTCATGTCTACTCACCAGTTGGCAGAATTCCATGATAAGCAAGTAAGGAATGGTCTCTGTGCAAAGGCCGAGGCACTGCAATATGTTTGGATGTTGGAGGCTTCTTGAGAGCAAGGAATAGTTCGCGAGAGGCAGGAAAAGGGGGAGAGAAAAAATAGGAAGGTTTGACACAATTCATCCCAAAAATGAGACAACATTTTTTGGGGAGTCTGCTTCTGAATGGCTGCATGAAGCGCCGTTATAGTTATAAAGGGTATAATCATACTACTTAGGTGTATTTTCATTTATTATTTATGTATGGTATTTCTATCCTGCCTTTCTCAAGCCCAAAGGCAACTCAGTCAAGTGGCCTGTAGTAATCACAGTCAAGTGGCTTGTAGTAATCGGGTATTTCAAGTTCAAGTTTAAGTTTATCCGATGCTTAGACCATAGGTCTTTCACATATAAGGCCAATAGATAAATACATGAAACCAGATTATTAAATACAATATAAAATACACAATTAAAATCCTATAAATCATTAAAATATTACATATATGTCTCTTTTTGCCCTGGCAGCACAGAAAATCTGAGCAAGACTAATTTCTGATATTGCAGTTGACTGTGTTGCTTTTAACTAATAGTGGCTGTTTATATAATTTTAATAATGCGGTGTCTATTTGGTTTTACCTGGTTTTTAATTACGCAGGTGCTAGTCTATGTAGTATTTTAAGATTGATATTTAAATAACTAAAAATAACTGCTTAAGTTATATTGCACAATGAAAAAGTAAATGATTAATTAGATATACTAGTAACTTTTTTTTGAAATCTTGGAAATGCAACTGCAACTAAATATTTTAAAAATGCCAATCTCAGGGTCAATGGATACAATTATCTGAGATGTCTAACTTGGCATTACAACAGTATGTTGTAACAATATCCCATGTCCTATAGTAATAAGATATAATATTATTTTTGGGCGAGAATATGGTTCTCACTCCTTACCGATAGGGCTGGGCCTCTGATATGAATTTCCTCTGTTCAAGTGGCCCAGCATTCACCCGTAACTCCTTCACCACGACTTGTGCAGGGGTGAAATCGGAGAATATTTCACCCAGAATTACCTATGAAACAGAAGAAATGGAGATGGCTGTGAAAATCTGCTCCAAGGTTATGCACAAAAACCAGTTATAGGCTGCAGCAAGACATGTATCTTCACCATCCCCTTCCTTGAAGGTCCTTCTTTGGAGCTGACCAGGAATTGGCCAGTTCAATTTTCTTGATTTTGCACGTTCCAGAACTTCCTGTGCAAGCGTTGCTGTGCGTTGCATGCGATAGTTTACATTTAAGGAATGGGATGTCATCAAGTCTTAAAGGGATGTCATCAAGTCTTAATGGGATGTCATCAAGTCTTAAAGGGTTATATAGCATATCAGTAAGTGCAAAGCCTTAGGCTTACAAATTATTATTATTATTATTATTATTATTATTATTATTATTATTATCATCATCATCATTATTATTTGATACACAAGATTAGTACACAGCAAACAGGATCACAATACTGGTTTTTGTATTTGATCACACGTCGGACACTTCCCAAGTGTCTAGGACTATGTGATGCCACAGCGAATAATGCATGCAGATCCGAGTAGGATGACGTTTTGCAACTGACAGATTATAATTTTATCAGTGCCGATTGTTTTTAAGTGCTGGCCAAGGTCTTTAAGCACTGCACCTGGTGTGTCAATCACCACTGGGACCACCTCTACTGGTTTGTGCCAGATTCTGTGCATAAGCTTTTCTAGTTGCTTCTTGTCAATCCTGCTGTCCCCTGGAATTGCAACATCAACGATACATACTTGTTTTTTAACATGATCGTGAGGTCAGGAGTATTGTGCTCCAAAACTCTGTCAGACTGATTTTGGAAGTCCCAGAGAAGTTTGACATGTTCATTTTCTGTAACTTTTTCAGGCTTGTGATCTCACCAGTTCTTTGTCACAGGCAGATGGTGTTTGTGGCACAAGTTCCAGTGGATCATCTGAGCAATTATTATTATTATTATTATTATTGATTATATTCTGCTTTTTTGTCCACAAAGGAGACTCAAATAAAAATAGCTTAGTGCTTGGGTAACGACATAAGAAGCTAAACTGGTAAGTGCTAGACATAACAAGAAGGTGAAGGGCAATGAGGTTCTCAAAAGTGGCTGGGTTGCATTTTAGAAATAAAATTGGTCTTTTGGCGGTAAGATAATCTGCAAGATGTCTTGCTCACCTTTCCAAACCAGCCATTTCCAATCTCCTGCAAGTAACTGAGGTGTTGTCTGCTTAGTCCCAGGTGCTTCACCAGATCTGCAAGAATGATACAAATATTTCAGAAAAGGAATCAAAAGCTAGCCCAAAGCTCCAGTTTAAACCCATTTATCTTTAAGGTCCCCCATGCCCTAAAGTTACTAGACAACATGTGTTGAGAGATACATTAGGCAAGCTTAAGAAGACCCTGAAAGCCAAGACACATAAAGTATGTTTACATTGCAAATGGAAATCATTTTCAGATCAGTCCAACTGTTATGGCAACCAATCAAGAACCTTTGATTGGTAGTTCTCTGAGTATATCCAGTTAAATGTACTTAGCACATCCTTAAAATTGAAATTATAAGTTTCTGTGGGAGAAGCCACCACTGTTAGATGACTTGAAAATGTCTGTAAAAATATGAGGTTAACATGAGATGATCAGAATTAAAGCAGGAGTACTTTGAGGAGAGGACTCCTTGATGTTTGAAGGATGAGACTGAATTATCTGAAATGAAACTGTGTTTAGACCAGTGGTTCTCAACCTGTGGATCTCCAGGTGTTTTGGCCTACAAAGCCCAAAAATCCCAGCCAGTTTACCAGCTGTGAGGATTTCTGGGAGTTGAAGGCCAAAACATCTGGGGACCCACAGGTTGAGAACCACTGGTTAAGAGGATCCAGGATTACTGGATTATCCAATGAGATGAGCAACCCCATCATGTCCAAATGGTTTGGACCACAGATCACAAAAGTCCAGCCTCACTGACCACTAGTGAAGAATTATGGAACTTGTGCAAAATATCTGAAGGACACAATTTAACTTCAATTAGGAGTAGACCACAGCAGGGAAACAGAAGAGAAGACAGATTTATAAGTCAAGAAACACTATGAAACACTCATGTAAGCTGCACCGGGTCCCTTGGGGAGATGGTAGCGGGGTACAAATAAATTATTATTATTATTATTATTATTATTATTATTATTATTATTATGAAGGAGAAACAAAAATTACTATATTGAAATAAAAATACATAAGAATTAAGAAAGGAAAAGAATGAGTTAGTCAGAATTCTACAATAATATGTGGCAAATAAAGAGCAAGCTATTCACTAGAGGTGTGCGATCCATTAAAAAAAGGTTCAAAAGTCATTCCAAAACAGGGGGGAAGGGGGCACTGGCACTTTGTTTCTAGAGTATTTCCAATGTATGCTATTTCGTTACTATTTCATTATAGTAACTGTGCACAATTAAATTACTATAATTGGGGAAACTTCAGGGGCTCCTTTCTCCCTCACATTTAATGCTATTGTGATGAAATTTGCTGCAATGGTAGAACACGTTACCACTGTTAGCCCACCAAATTTCAGAATGTTACAGTCATCAACTAATTTTAGGGAAATTTCTGAGTATTTTACAAACATTTTTTAAAAAAACTTACAAGAGCTATCAACTTGAATTTTATAGACAATGCACAAGATTATCAGGGCATCATTCCCTAGAAGTTTCAGAAGGATTCATATATTTACATATTTTGCGGGATTTTTTTTAAAGTTTAGACAAAAACAATTTATCCCCCCAAAAGCAACAACAGCAATCCCATTGAATGTCTGTCTCTATGACACACAACTTACCACAGATTTATACTATAACTTACTTACTTTAGTCCACTTTGCAGATTGAGTAATTTTATTGATTTATTATTAGACTGACTCTAAACGGCTTGTGCCATTGGGACTTTCTGATACTGAGCACTGAATTCTGGGAAATGTAGTTTAGGGCAGGGACTTTTATATGTAGTTTAGGCACAGGGGCCTCACCTTCCCAAACTACATTTCTAAGAATGCCTTTGCTAGTCCTGCACCCAGTGCCTTTGTTTATGGCGACTGGACCAAAGAAAAACAAGATTAAACACTTTATGTTCTCTTGGCTCTACCAAAGTTGCTTAATGCTTATACTGAAAATTAATCTGATTTTGAGAGGCATCAGAATGTTACAGAATCTTAAGGAAAATGATTGGTGAATGTTTCAAGTTTTGAATTCTACCTCATTTTTCCTGTATGTTTCTAATATCGATTTGTATGCACAAATTTAACAAATTTTCCAAATTTTATGACGCTTTCTGATTTATTTGCACATGCCTACTATTCATGTTAAACACAATTAGCGGTTTCATTCTAAAATGCTATTGGTTTGCCACTCTGCTTTTCTGCACAAAATATGAAGGATTTTCACCACAAAGGTGCCACAGTTTAGACTGGCATTACCATACATTCAACAGAAAATTATGACCAAGGAGTGGCTGTCACTACAGTCAGCCCTTCACATTTGTGGATTTCACTTTTGCAGATTTGATTATTCATGGGTTTGATAATTATGGTCTCCTTCAGAATCTCTAGCTCTTCCACTGTGCCTCTATGGTCAACTAGGTTCTCCAACACAACTTCAGCAAAGGTCCTGTGCCCCTAATCCCTGAAAATGTGGCGGGATGATTATAAATTGTTGCTATCTCTAATAAACAAGACTCATAGGATGAAGAGATAATTAACACCATCTCCTTTCCTCCCATAAATATCTTACCAGTTTTGGGCATCTGTTGGTTAGAGGATGGGAGCGAGACCTCGGAGAGTGGCAGAATGTAGACATCTGGGATAGATTGAGAAGAGGATGTCTCCTCTGCAGGTGGTGTGTACTCTCCAGAATATTCTTCTCCATCTGGGTTCTCAAATTCCTAGTAGGAATGAGAAGTGAGGGTAAGGATCCCTTAAATATGTATACGAACCCTCTTGTACCCAAGTCAATCTTGAGATCAACCAAGGGGTTGTTAGATGTAGCTTTATTTAATAAATGGAATGCAAATCATTCTCTCTTTTATTTTAGTGCAGAGTTAAGGATAAAAATAAATGCCTCAAGACTCTAGAGAAAATATGTCACGCCCACCTTTATAGCTCCACAACCTGGCTTACCTTAAACCCTACGTCGCCCCGCTTGCAGCAAAGGCAGGTGAGGAGGAGGAAGATAAATGCCAGCAAGCCTGAGCAGGAAATGAGGACCACGGCATAGGGAGGGGCCAGAGGAGCCCGACCCTGGGATAATCCATCTGGAGGGAAAGCAAGAAACGGAAGACAGTCATTCAACCTTCGGTGCCATCCATTTATTTATTTATGGCATTTCTATCCCGCCTTTCTCGAACCCGAAGTAGACTCAAGGTGGCTTACAACCAGGCAGCAATTCGATGCCCGAACAATATGCAATGAAAATGGCATTTACACAGAATTAAAAATACATTAAATAAAACCTTTATAAACATATAAAACCAATGCCTTCGTTGTAAGTTTCATTGTCCAAAATTCGTCATCTGACCTGTTCCAATGTTTACTTTCATCTGATTTTGTGTCTGATTGTTGCATTAGATTCTGAAGGCTTGTTCAAATAGTCACATTTTCACTTTTTTTCTGGAAGGTCAACGGGGAGGGGGCTGATGTAATATCCCTGGGGAGGGCATTCCACAACTGAGGGGCCACCACTGAGAAGGCCTTGTCTCTCGTCCCAGCCAGTCCCAAAGAAGCGAAAACTGGGGGGCATTCAGTGGAATTCACAGAAGAAACTGGAGAAATGTCTTAAATAATAGTCTTCTCTTAAAGATTATTATTGTATTAGTTTAAAATTTTGAAGTCTATGTATCACAAAAACAACCATTTTAAAGCTTCTTGAGATGGGCCTCCAGCCTTCTCAACTAGCAGAAGCAGGATTGAAAAGACACAATAAACAAATAATACCTTTATTGGAACCAATTGAAATACCCCACAGTTGTAACCCCTGCTTAGGAAAGGTATGTTAATCACCAGAACTCCTCAGCTACAATGGCCAAGACCACTTTCAGATTTCCCAGAATCCAATTGAAATGCAGCTCATGTTTTTAAAGTTTGTAAACAGGCTGATCCCAGGTTTGAGGGTATCCTTGGGCAGCTGTCTTCTTCCCCCATCCTGATGCAACCAAGAAAATGGTAATATTGATTGCAGCCATAGATAAGTAAACCAGTGATTCTCTACTGCAGTGGTTCTCAACCTGTGGGTCCCTAAATGTTTTGGCCTTCAACTCCCAGAAATCCTAACAGCTGGTAAACTGGCTGGGATTTCTGGGAGTTGTAAGCCCAAACAACTGTGAACCCACAAGTTGAGAACCACTACTCTACTGAGTAGCCAGTTAAACCCCAACACCCATCTCCACTTTATGCTCCCCTCCAATAAGTTGTCCATATATTGGGGAGCTTTGGGAACATGCTATGATGCCCAACCTAACATTCATAGAGCATTAAATTCCTGAATAGGGCATGTACAGCAATCACTATCAACAAGCGTATCCCAGAAAGATAAACCTTTGCGCTGGCAGGACTGAAGATCTACAAGTCAGAGGTTCGAATCCGGGGAGAGTGCGGATGAGCTCTCTCTGTCAGCTCTAACTCCCCAAGTGGGGACATGAGAGAAGCCTCCCACAAGGATGGTAAAACATCAAAACATCCAGGCGTCGTCCCCTGGACAACATCCTTGTACACCAGTGGTTCTCAACCTGTGGGTCCCCAGGTGTTTTGGCCTACAACTCCCAGAAATCCCAGCCAGTTTACCAGCTGTTAGGATTTCTGGGAGTTGAAGGCCAAAACATCTGGGGACCCACAGGTTGAGAACCACTGTTGTAGACGGCCAATTCTCTCACATTAGATGCAACTTGTAGTTTCTCAAGTCGCTCCTGACACACAAAATCCAAGGAAACCTTTTAGACCCAAAATATAATCAAAGTCATTCTGGATAAATTGGAAACATCAAAATAGGACAGAGTTTCCATATCTTTAATAATTCTGTGGAAAGGGGAATTTTGGCAGACATCTCATGATGAAAATACTTTTTTCATGCTGTTATTAAAAGTAGTACAAGAGTCCTGTCTTCTTTCACTTGTGGTCAACCTACTTCTAGCATACTCAACACAGCTGCCACCACATGTGAACTCCCACTTTTTGGAAACAGATGATTAATGTAGGGTTTATTTTACATGTGGGAAATATGTCAGAAATAGTGCTACCTGGATTGGGAAGGACAGCTGTTGAACAGACCACAGATCCCTGTTGCAAAGCTTTGGAACGTTACTTTTTTGGACACATCTGAATATGCTCAAGATGGTTTTAGCACTCAGTCCAAAACTATCTATACTATTTATTATTTACCACATTTATATCCCGCTTTCTCAGCCCAAAGGGGACTCAGGGCAGCCTTACAAGGGCAACAATTCAATGCCATATATTAATACATCCGTAAATAAACAATGTATGTATCATGTATCAGAGCATCTAAACCAGGCATAGGCAAACTTTGGCCCTCTAGGTTTTTTGGACTTCAACTTCCACAATTCCTAACAGCCTATCGGCTGTTAGGAATTGTGGGAGCTGAAGTCCAAAACACCTGGAGGGCCAAAGTTTGCCCATGCTTGATCTAAACCAATAGCACTCTAACTGATGCTTCTACGTGTCCGGACTACATTATGACAACACAGAATATATAGCAAGGGATATGGAAAGGATATATATATATAGAGAGAGAGAGAGAGAGAGAAAATTATAGCTTCTACATGAGATACACAAAAAGTTTTTTAAAAGATGGCTTTGAATATAAATTAGAAGAAAACCTTTGAGGTGTGAGAACAGGTGGGATAACAAGCTCCTGAAATGACCAGCAATAAAACATTAGCTACCTTGTTAAGAACAGGATTAAAATATCTATTCCTCTCTTCTTCCTTCTCAGGCTCCATCTACACTGTCATATAATCCAGTTTCTGAATCCAGAGTAGACTAATATAATCTAGTCCAAAGCAGATAATCTGGATTCAGAAGCTGGATTATATGGGGGTGCAGATCCAGCCTGGGGCAGATCTCATGGTTTGTTTGGCTTCTAATCACAAAAATATTCACAAAATATTTTCAAAACTATTCATGAAAATATTCAGAAAAATATTCATGGAAATATTCACAAAATCTTTCAAGGTTTCAAAATTCAATGTGTAGCAAACTAATATTTTTGTTTTTCATGGACAACAAAATATCTTGCTGGATCCATTCAAAATTGGTTGATTTGGTTCAAATAATCTTTTTCACACGAAGACTAATCAGGTTATAGCCAAGCAAAAGCTGCTCTGAGACCCTTTTAAGAGAGGAAAAAGTGGCATATAAACAACAACGACAACAACACCCACAAGCCTTGCTTCCCAGTCTGAAATCTGGGTCCACACACAGATAACACACAAACTACATAAAAGCTCTATGGGGAAGGACTCAATAGTCATCATTCTACAGCTGAGCCTGAAAAACGGTGACTTGCACAAAGATAATGTGTAAGTTCATGGCAATGCTGAAGGAATTCAGCCTACATCATTCACATCTATTTCCAATACCTTACAGTAACATCTGGGGCCATGTTGCTTTCAAATCACCAACACACCTCTCTCTCTGCAGATCCATGCCTCCACAAAAACAATCCGAGTCCACACACATCAATGCCTTCCATCCAACATCAAAACAAGTCATCTATCTATCTTCTCCAAACCATCATGAAACCATATATTGTTGAAGGTTTTCATGGCCGGAATCACTGGGTTTTGTAGGTTTTTCGAGCTATACGGCCATGATCTAGAAGCATTTTCTCCTGACATTTTGCTTGCATCTATGGCAGGCATCCTCAGAGGTTGAGGTCACAACCTCTGAGGATGCCTGTCATAGATGCAGGCAAAATGTCAGGAGAGAATGCTTCTAGAACAGTGTTTCTCAACCTTGCTAACATCGCAATCCTTAATACAGTTCCTAATGTTGTGGTGACCCCAACCATAACATTATTTCCATTACTACTTTATAACTGTAATTTTGCTACTGTTATGAATCATCACGTAAAGGCAGGATATCTTTTCATTTTCTGGACCAAATTTGGGACAAATACCCAATACACCCAAATCTGAGTACTGGTGGGGTTGGGGGAGGATTGATTTTGTTATTTGGGAGTCATAATTGCTGGGATTTATAGTTAACCTACAATCAAAGAGCATTTTGAACTCCATCAATGATGGAATTGAACCAAACTTGGCACACAGAACTCTCATGACCAACAAAAATACTGGAAGGACTTGATGGGCACTGGTTTTGAGTTTTGGAGTTGTAGTTCACCTACATCCATAGAGCACTGTGGACTCAAACAGTGATGGATCTGGACCAAATTTGGCACGAATACTCAATATGCCCAAATGTGGAAACGGGTGGAGTTTGGGGGAAATGGACTTGGCATTTGGGAGTTGTTGTTGCTGGGATTTATAGTTCACCTACAATCAGAGAGCACTCTGAACCCCACCAATGATAGAATTGGACCAAAATTCCCACACATAACCCCCATGGCCAACAGGAAATACTGTGTTTTCTGATGCTCTTTGGCAACCTCTCTGACACCCCCCTCATGACCCTCCCAGGGGTCCCAACCTGAAGATTGAGAAACACTGCTCTAGAACATGGCTATATAGCCCGAAAAACGTACAACAACCCATCATGAAACCCTTCTCCATCATATGCGATACCAAAGTCTAGCTCTTCCTGTACCCCAACATTCCTTCCCTAGAAGGGCATAGGTTTTGTGATGGTTCAAGTGAACCCTAAAACACCCTCCCACTAGATCTGTATGCCAAGAACACCTCCCAACCGAGCTCCCTTCCCTGTTCCCAGATGTTTGTCAGGCCAAACACCGCCTCACGCAATGACACACTCTCAATATTCAACAGACTTCCCAAGCTCAGACCTCACACCCACCTTCCCACCCTTTTCCACCTTGTTTTCTTCGTGAACAGATATTATCCCTGGATGTCTGGTATCATGCTCTAATTATAGTAACAACCACCAATATGCAAGGGGAGGAACCGTTTCCCCTCCCACCACCACCACAATAACATGTATTCCTATCCCTTGGAGCCCTTCAGGTTGTCTCAGATCCCACCACCACCACTGATGGGAGGATCAGGGTGGAAAAGCCAACAACAACCAGCAGAACGCCACAGCCAGCAATATGCATCTGACAAAAATCTGCAATGATTAATTTGCTCTGTGCAGGAATCCCAGCCTACCCTGGAGAATGCAATTTATAACCCAGACGACAGCACACCAATTTTCACATCTGGGAAGGATGTTTTTTGGGGGGAGAGGATCCATGTCTGTCACCACCAAGCCCACACTGCACACAAAAGGGGGATTTGGGAATTTGGAAGGTAACCCATCCCACAAACAGGTGGCCACAGATAATATGGAGAAGCATTGGAGGTAAAGCCGAGAAGGACCAAGGTGGCTTCCACAGAAGGACAGGCACGTCGGGCAGCCCTCACGACCTGCCAAGACTCACCATTTTCCGAAGGCGCTGCCAAAGCTTTCTCGGGGTTGAAATACGACATGGACGCAGCCAGAAGAAGGAAGGGGCCTTGTCTTAGCATCTTAGGGGGGAGTCGAGAATCATGGATCAGGAAGGCAAGGGGGAAAGGGGGGTTTCAAAAAGCAGGTGTCACTAGGAGGGATTGGGGAGGGGTGCAAGATATCAGCCACCCAACGAAGCAGAGAATGGAGAGAAAAAAGGGGGAAATGATGGGGTTCAGTCAGCTGTCAGAAAAGATAGAATGGAGCAAAAGAGGCCAGGAACAATGGTACCCAAAGGAGAGGGTCGCCAGCATCCTTAAAATGCTGTGCGACAGCCAGGCTTGCTGGCGCTGCCGCTGTTACCTGGACCTCATCCTCCAGCATCTTTCCTCATTTCCTGAAGGAGGGGAAGGGAGAGGAGAGGAAAAACGAAAATAAATAAATTCAGGAAGGCCTCAAACAGGGAAGGAGGGGGGCAAAGAGAAATCGAAGGTGGCTGAACTGGAGACAAGGATGGTGAAGAAAGGGGGGTGAGAGATTGTAACAATAGGTGATCTCAGGAATGGGGGGAAGATAGGAAGGGATGGAAAGAAGCAGATGTATAGGGAAGAGGGAGGGGTGGGGAAGAGGTGAACCTAAAAAAAAACCCAAGTGAAGGAAGG
Source organism: Anolis sagrei ordinatus (assembly GCF_025583915.1). Taxonomy (NCBI): domain Eukaryota; kingdom Metazoa; phylum Chordata; class Lepidosauria; order Squamata; family Anolidae; genus Anolis; species Anolis sagrei. The sequence goes on along the minus strand of NW_026847660.1, from coordinate 19,828,307 downwards.
AAGGGGAAAAGGGGGGGAAAGAGAGAAATGGGGGGGAAAGGCGATTGGGTCTGTGCCCCCCTCCTTTTCAGATCCTTGCTGTCTGGGTAGGAGAGAAATTGATGGAGATGAAAGCCCGCCCACCCAGCTCTGTGTGTTGATTGGGCAATAGGGATGTCGCTTTAGGCTTAAGGGAGGAGGATGCAGGAATGGATGGAAAGGGGGGGATGTTGTCGCCATGGAAACCTGCTCCTGGGTAGCAGCATTGGCAGCAACAGCAGCAAGGAGCAGAGCAGCAGGATGGTGAGCGCACTAGGAAAGGATGGAGCAATTAGAAGAGGGGTTCAGAAACCTGCGTGGGGAATGGGGATGGGTATTTTGCACGTGGGCCATGCTATCCATGCAGCAGGCATTACCCAGATCCAGTGCCCTCTTGCACAAACATACTTGAATAAACAGCATCCCCCCTTCCGCTCTCTCTCACACACAACTTATAATAGGTCATGCACAATATTTCAAGCCTGCAGAAATAGTCACACATAGACGGATCCTGAGTGTCATCCTATTAACCTACTTATTTTTGTATATATATTTTTACGAGATTGGTGTCATGTTTTGGAACCCCAACGCAGATGAGCAGAAAGAAAGATTTGAAATTATGTTAGTTAAAAAATCATTAATGTAGAACTAAACTCAACTCATAGGGATAAAGCCACGGCATTATGTCAAAGATCCAAATGTGTCACATGAAATCAAATGGAAACAACACAAGAGCGGAGGGAGGAGAGAAACCTTCATTCCTTTCTCAAAAGAAGGAAGAGCTACAAGAAGAGCTACAAGAGCTACAACTACAAGAAAGGAGATTCCATCTGAACATGAGGAAGAACTTCCTGACTGTGAGAGCCATTCAGCAGTGGAACTCTCTGCCCCGGAGTGTGGTGGAGGCTTCTTCTTTGGAAGCTTTTAAACAGAGGCTGGATGGTCATCTGTCAGGGGTGGTTTGAATGCAATATTCCTGCTTCTTGGCAGGTGATTGGACTGGATGGCCCATGAGGTCTCTTCCAACTCTATGATTCTAAGAGCTGTTCAGCTGTGGAACTCTCTGCCCCAGAGTGTGGTGGAGGCTCCTTCTTTAGAGGCTTTTAAGCAGAGACTGAATGGCCATCTGTCAGGGGTGCTTTCAATGTCATTTTCCTGCTTCTTGGCAGGGGGTTGGACTGGATGGCCCATGAGCTCTATGATTCTATGAAGGAATTTGTAAACATGACATCAGAGTTCTCTGGAAGGAGTTCCACTTGTTAGTGGCCACTACTGTAAAGACTCTCACCCCCATTAATAGCAACTTTATGGATATCCAGACTGTACAATTATAGCAATTTGATATCACTTTACCTGTAGTTGTTGTTGTTTATTTGTTCAGTTGCTTCTGAATCTTTGTGACCTCATGGACCAGCCTCACCAGAGCTCCCTGTCAGCTGTCACCAACTCCATTTCCTTCAAGGTCAAGTCAGTCACTTCAAGGATGCCATCCATCCATCTTGCCCTTGGTCGGCCCCTCTTCCTTTTTCTTTCCATTTCCCCCTGCATCTTGGTCTTCTCCAACCTTCCCTGTCTCCTCATGATGTGGCCAAAGTACTTCATCTTTACCTCTAATATCCTTCCCTCCAGTGAGCAGTTGGGCTTTATTTCCTGGAGGATGGACTGGCTTGATCTTCTTGCGATCCAAGGCACTCTCAGCATTTTTCTCCAACACCACAGTTCAAAAACATCTATCTTCCTTCACTCAGCCTTCCTTATGGTCCAGCCCTTGCATCCATAGGTTACTATGGGGAATACAATTGCTTTAACTATATGAATCTTCATTGCCAATGTGATGTCTCTACTCTTCACTATTTTATTGAGACTGGTCTTTGCTCTCCTCCAAAGAAATACACATCTTCTGATTTCCTGGCTGCAGTCTGCATCTGGAGTAATCTTTGAGCCTAGAAATACAAAGTCTGTCACTGCCTTCACATTTTCTCCCTCTATTTCCCAGTTATCAATCAGTCTGATTGCCATAATCTTGGTTTTTTTTAATGTTTAATTGCAAGCCAACTTTTGCACTTTCTTCTTTCATCTTGATTATAACTGTGGTGGCTCCATGTCAAAGAATCCTGGGTTTTGTAGTTTCTTGAGGGATTTAGAATTTTCTGCTAGAGAGAGAACACTAGAGAGGTCTCTCCCAAACTACAGATCCTGGGATATAATGGATAGAGCCATGGTAGTTAAACTGGGTCTAACGGGCTTGAGTGGCTATATTTGTGCAGATAGATTCTCCTTTTAACTCTCCCCACACAATGTTATAAACCCAACACTGAAAATTCTGTCTCATACAGGTGTTTTGAATTGTATCACCCTAACACTACATAATTGGACCATATAATAATATAGTCCAGAGACACCTCACCAATAAATATAGGATTGGGCTCTCTAGCCACATCCCTGGCAGTGATGCTCCCATGGGCCACAATCCTTGGCAGCCACATATTCAACAACAATATAAAATGGGGCCCAAAATTGGAACCTTGATTAGCATTTGATGGCCTGACAGTTTTTAGGTGTGGCTTGTTACTGCCTGGGAGAATCCTTTGTTGAGAGGTGATTAGCTATCCCTGATTGTTTTTGTATGAAGTTCCTTTGTGTTTGAGTGTTGTTCTTTATTTGCTGTTATAACTTTAGAGTTTTTTTTAAATACTGATAGCCAGATTTTGTTCATTTTCATGTTTTATCATTTCTCAAAAGGAACTTAGATATAGGAAGTAGTCCGTTTGCCGATTCCTGTCCACGTTAGCTCACTCACCCCAATTACTGCAACTTTTATACACTCCATTTCTTGTTTTATTATGCCTAGTTTGCCCTGATTCATACTTTATGCATTCCAAATCCCTTTAATATGAGTGTTGTGCAGCTTTAGACTTTTCTGTCACCTCTGAGCGCATCAACAGCTGAACTTCCTTTTGGCTTGTGTCCAGTTGAATCATTAGCCAAAGTGGCACTTGCAATCTAAATTACTTGTTCTCTGCTGTATCCCAATGCCAACCAACGAGAGGGTGTCATTTTCTGACATTATCCCTTTTTGCCTTTTCGTATTATCTCAAGATAGGATTTCGTGATAAACGATATTTAAAAGGAGAAGTATTAATCTAAGAAATCCTCCATGAATGTCACCTCTCATTACTGCTTCTGCACAGTTTTGGCACGCTTAATCTGGCTCCTCAGCAAAACCCTGTCTCACAAGAGAGGCCTTACCAACAGTACTGCCGCCCTTATCATAGGCCCATCTACATTGACCATTTAATGCAGTTTGAACCAGCTTCCAACTGTAGCAGGTAGACAATAAATGCCCATAAAAATGTACAAAAGTAAGCCCTTAATATGCACATCAACATTCTGTACTTTGATCAATCACCATCTGGGACGCAAACTGGACTTCCTCCGGAATCATCTGCACAGAGAAAACACTTCCTTTAATACCAGTTTGAAACTGCATTAAGTAGTTAGTGTAGATAGGGTCATAGCCTCTTGCTTCAGAGACATATGCAATCTCACCATCTATGACAGGTATTTAGATCTCATTTTTAGCAATAAACATGAGCCTTTGCTATATATTATAGCAGGCATGGGCAAACTTCGGCCCTCCAGGTGTTTTGGACTTCAACTCCCACAATTCCTAGCAGCCTACCGGCTGCTAGGAATTGTGGGAGTTAAAGTCCAAAACACCTGGAGGGCCGAAGTTTGCCCATGCCTGTATTATAGGCTTCTCATTCCCTATACTGTGTATTGTCTTGCATCAGTAGCAAATAAATATTGAAATAGTTGCATTCAGAATTTTCCAGTCTTCCTCCAGGCCAAACTACAGAAAAGATGGCTTTGACGTGATTAGCAATTGGATGGTTATTTGGAGGTAAACAGCAGGTGCCCATGCATGCAGCCACTATAATCCTAATCCGGATTATGGCCCTGTATTTGCAATTTGCCTTGGAAAGAGCGCTGGCATTTGCACCACTGAGAGTGAGCTTTTTCCTATTAAGGTTTCCAGAGTGGAAACAGTTTGTGTACCTTTAATGGCTCTGTGGCAGAAAGAATATTTCCATAGGGTTGCTGTGAGATTTGTGGGCTGTATGGCCTTGTTCCAGAGGCATTCTCTCCTGACGTTTTGCCCAGGCATCCTCAGAAGTTGTGAGGTCTGTTGGAAACTAGGCAAATGGGGTTTATATATCTGTAGAAAGTCCAGGGTGGGGGAGAGAACTTATGTCTATTTGAAGCAAGTATTAATGTTGCAATTGGCCATCTTGATTAGCACTGAATGTCCTTGCAGCTTCAAAGCCTGGCTGCTTCCTGCCTGGGGAATCATTTGTTGGGAGGTGTTAGCTGGCTCTGGTTGTTTCATGTCAGGCATTCCCCTGTTTTTTTAGTGTTCCTTTTTATTTACTGTCCTGATTCCCATAGGTCTTGCTTATTTACTGTCTCTACAGGCAATATTTACTGAAATTCCGTCTACTGCGTAGCCATGAAAGTTACTGGGGCCCTCTCTAGTTTGCTCTCTGACAAGCCTATATTCCCATAACTATAGTATTGCCACCTTCTCTTTTCTTTAATGTTCAAAGAGAAAGCATCTCGCCAATTTCTGCCTCTTAAACCACAAAATTCTGTTCCCTGGTGCAGATCTTGTTGCAACAAGAAAGGTCACAGATCTGAATATCTTGACAGTTTTGCTTCCTTATTGCTATATTTTTATTTCCCTTTACACCCAAAAACTTTGAGGCAGGGTCTATCATTCTGACTTACTTTATTTTATCCTCATAACAACCTTGTGAGGTAGACAAGAGTGGTGTAAACTGGGGAAACTTGCACAAGGAGCTTTGGGACAGTGGAAATCTCCATGGTCCTGATTTAGATTTGCCTCATTGGAACATTTCAATCTATCTATCTATAGCAGGGGTCCTCAAACTTTTTAAACAGAGGGCCAGGTCACAGTCCCTCAAACTGTTGGCGGGCCAGATTATAGTTCGAAAAAAACATGAATGAATTTCTATGCACACTGCACATAGCTTATTTGTAGTACAAAAACATTTWAAAACAATGCAATAATTAAAATTACGAACAATTTTAACAAATATAAATTTATTAGTATTTCARTGGAAAGTGTGGCCCTGCTTTTGGTTGATGAGATAGGATTGTTGTTATTATTGTGTGCTTTGAAGTAGTTTCATACTTAGGTTGACTCTGAGCGAGGGCCGGGTAAATGACCTTGGAGGGCCGCATCYGGCCCCCGGGCCTTAGTTTGAGGACCTCTGATCTATAATAAGGTAAAGGTTTTCCCTGAACTTAAGTCCAGTCATGTCTGACTCTGGGGGTTGGTGCTCATCTCCATTTCTAAGCTGAAGAGCCGGCGTTGTCCGTAGACACCTCCAAGGTCATGTGGCCAGCATGACTGCATGGAGCRCCATGGGAAAGGGAACAGGAAATAGGGCAGTACGCTATTTTGTCTACAAATAAATAAAACTTTCCTCCTTTTGACAAAATCAACAGTTCAATTACTCAACTTGGCCTTGGCCTTTGGTCCCCAGGAATACTGCTGTCATTCCAGAAACTAAAATTGAATAAACAAACCCAAAGTTTGTCAATTTCCTTGCTCTAATCTACAACCTTCCCTCAAAACTCCATGACTGCATGGAGCACCGTTACCTCCCCACCGGAGCACTACCTATTGATCTACTCACATTTGCGTGTTTTTGAATTGCTAAGTTGGCAGAAGCTGGGGCTAACAGGGGAAGCTTACATCGCTCCCCGGATTCGAACATGCAACCTTTCAGTTAGCAAGTTTAGCAGCTCAGTGGTTTAACCCACTGTGCCACCATACATACATACATACATACATACATACATCTATAGTATACACAATGTGTATGTGTCTGTGGCACGGGTGTTGGCTTACAAAGACTAGAGTTCCACCTCAACAAACAGCTATAGATCCCACTAAGCAGGAGGCACCTATGTCCCTCCCTCAAAGGACATTGCAGGTTATAGAGAGTGCCATGAACATGTCCTAAAGCCCTGCCAATGTCCTCCACGAACACCATACTGCAGTGAAGGCTTTCAAATGGGGACAATTTCCTCCTGGATTTTCTGTTTTTCTCCATCAAAGACACCTCCCAGTATTCCTTTCTCTCTCCACTGGTGTGAAATTTGCCTGACCCCACCCACTGCCTTTCCCTTAACCATTTCCTATGGCACACAGCAAACAGAGAAATTGATCAGCAACTTAACATTCTGGAGGACAGGCATGGCCAAACTTTCTAATGGCCAAACTTGGTACAGAGAAGCTCAATGACCAAGTTAACATACTGCAGGGGTTTGTGGGAAGTTGCGGATTTTGGGAGCTGTAGTTCACCCTCATCCAGAGAGCACTGAACCCAGGCAACGTCGGATCTGGAATAAACTTTGCACACAGACCCAACATGACCAACTGTTCATACAGGCCTGGTTTAGGGAGGATTGACCCACAATTCTGGGAATTGTAGTTCATCCACATAGTTATGTATTTTCTACTGGGAGCATTCATAACAAACAAAATCAAAGACTGACTTTTTCCTAATAAATACTGTTACTAATTAACTAAATGATATTACCTAACACCCAAAACAAACAATCCCTTTTTCAAATAACCCAGGCACCACCGGGTGCCCAAGATAGTCATCGAATAAAAAAAAAAACTTGCCTTGTATATAATCTGTGCATTATTGTTGGTATTTTTTTCTGTGCCTCCAAAGCTTGAGAGGCCACAAATATAGGAAAGGATTAAGGGGCAGCAAATCTGTAACTGAACATCCCATCCATACATTTAGATCATGTTTCGACAGAGTTTGAAAACTGAGGCTGGCAATGGGTGCGTCTACACCATGGGTCCTCAAACTAAGGCCCAAGGACCGGATACGGCCCTCCAAGGTCATTCACCTGGCCCTCGCTCAGGGTCAATCTAAGTCTGAAACAACTTGAAAGCACACACAAACAACAACAATCCTATCTCATCAGCCAAAAGCAGGCCCACACTTCCCATTGAAATACTAATAAGTTTATATTTGTTAAAATTGTTCTTCATTTTAATTGTATTGTTTTTAAGCGTTTTTTGCACTACAAATAAGGTATGTGCAGTGTGCATAGAAATTCATTCACGTCTTTTTCAAATTATAATCTGGCCCTCCAACAGTTTGAAGGACTGTAACCTGGTCCTCTGTTTAAAAAGTTTAATGGCCATGACTCAATGCTATGGGATTATGGGAATTGTAGTTTTACAGCATCCTCAATCTTCTCTGTGTTAGAGTGCTGGTGCCATGCCAAACTACAAATCCCATGGTTCCACTTCTTGAGCCACAGCACACCATGGCTCCGGCCCAGTGTACCTGTCCGAACGTATCTCCTTCTACGTCCCGCCTAGGAATTTAAGATCTTCTGGAGGGGCCCTGCTCTCGGCTCCACCCTTGTCACAAACGAGATTGGCGGGGATGAGGGACAGGGCCTTCTCGGTGGTGGCCCCCTGCCTGTGGAATTCACTCCCCGGGGAAATTAGATCATCGTCCTCCTCTCTTTCAGAAGGAAATTAAAAACATGGATATGGGACCAGGCCTTTGGGTAATCTGGCAGACTGACAAGGACAATGACGACTAAAGCTTTGGAAACGGACTATGATAAGCGGAATGAATTTATTAATTACGGACTTAGCAAAACGATGGCCACCAGGCTGGCTTTTTATTGTATTTTTATTGTATTAAAGTAATGTTTTAACTGGTATAATTTATTGTTACTATGTATTTTACTGTGTGAATTGTAGGCATCAACGTATGCCAGTTGGAAGCCGCCCTGAGTCCCCCTTCGGGGGTTGAGAAGGGCGGGGTAGAAATACCTGAAATAAATAAATAAAGTGGTGACAAACTGCTAAATAAATGCACACCATGTTAAATGGGGGATTCAAAGAGTTATATCTGAAAATTCCCCAAACTTCACTTTTGGACTCTTCTTCTGTACCTCAAAACCAAGTTGCGGAGTAATTGCAGAGAAAATATTTTCACGTCTGGAACGTCTTCCCCAGGAAGGTTTGCTTGGCATCTGCTCATATCTTTCTGACACAAAGTGAGGCTAGTTGCAATTCTACTAGTACTAATAACATTATTTTAAAATGGAAGAGGAGGTTTTGGGATTTATTCCATTGCTGCAGGCCCTCTATTTGTCTTATTAGTGCTTCACCATTTTGCTATTATGGACTTATAATTAATTAGCCATCCAAGAAAAAATATAATGCAAACATACAGCAAATATTGGCTCTGCAGATGGAGGTAACTCACAAAGGCCTTTTGCTAATCCCTACTAGGATAGAACAGGTATGGGCCAAGTTAGACTCACCGGGTGTTTTGGACTTCAACTCCAAAACACCTGGAGAGTTGAAGTTTGGCCATGCCAAACTGACGGAGATTTTACTATGGGTTGACTCATTATTGTCGAAGGCTTTCATGGCTGGAATCACTAGGTTCTTGTGGGTTTTTTCGGGCTATAGGGCCATGTTCTAGAGGCATTTCTCCTGACGTTTCGCCTGCATCTATGGCAAGCATCCTCAGAGGTAGTGAGGTCTGTTGGAATTAGGACAATGGGTTTATATATCTGTGGAATGGCTGGGGTGGGGCAAGGAGCTCTTCCCTGCTGGAGCTAGGTGTGAATGTTTCAACTGACCACCTTCATTAGCATTTGAAGGCCTGGCTGAGTCTGGGAAAATCCCCTGTTGAGAGGTGTTAAGATGTGCCTGGTTGTTTCCTCTCTGCTGTTTTGCTGTTGTAATTTTAGAGTTTTTTAATACTGGTAGCCAGATTTTGTTCATTTTCATGGTCTCCTCCTTTCTGTTGAAATTGTCCACATGCTTGTGGATTTCAATGGCTTCTTAACACCTCTCAACAGGGGATTTTCCCAGACTCAGCCAGGCCTTCAAATGCTAATGAAGGTGGTCAGTTGAAACATTCACACCTAGCTCTAGCAGGGAAGAGCTCCTTGCCCCACCCCAGCCATTCTACAGATATATAAACCCATTGTCCTAATTCCAACAGACCTCACTACCTCTGAGGATGCTTGCCATAGATGCAGGCGAAACGTCAGGAGAAAATGCCTCTAGAACATGGCCCTATAGCCCGAAAAACCCCACAAGAACCTAGTGACTCTTTATTCATCAGTTGATATACTCGTTGGGACCAACCAAAAGAATTCTAACCACAGTATCTTTCCTTCCAAAACCTCTGGGTTTTTCTCCTTTTTGGCCCAGGAAAGTACAAAAAAAATGCTGAGTTTTAAGATTCCACTGCATTGATCCATAACAGTTAAAGTGGTACAAAACTGCATTAATTCTACAGTGTAGAATTCTCTCTTCCCTTATGGATGCCACGTGCTTTCCCCTGCCTGGCTTTTCCAGTCTCCTATTTCCGCCACTCTCAGAGCCGACGCTCATTGGCTTTTACTTACTCATGGCAGCCAGCACCAATTGGCCAGTCAGACACCCTTCTCGCTTATGATTGGCTAATAGGATAAGAAGGCGGGTCCTTTCCAGGCGGTATATAAGCAGCCTCCTTGGCGCTTCCACTTCCTTTGGACAGTGATCGCGGGAGGTGGAGGGAGGTAAGGTGTTTGTATGTTGCCTGTAGGGCTTGGACTTGGAGGGAAAGTACGACAACGAAATATAGAGGCCGCGAGAGTAGAAGGCGGTAGAAAACACCGCTTTTAGATGACTGCTGACGGAAACATTGTCGCGGCTGCACATGGGCTCACAAAGAAGGAGCCTCCATTTGCAACTCGTGTCTTGCGCATGCGCGGGTTGTAGGCCCGAGAGTAGCGCATGCGCAGCTGTCGCCGAACGCTGTAAGGTCGCTTTCTTGGTGGAGGTTGAGTAGGCCTCGTTTGCTTAATTGGAGTTGGGTGCTTTTGCTTTACTCATAGAACCAGAGAGTTGGAAGAGACCTCATGGGCCATCCAGTCCAACCCCCTGCCAAGAAGCAGGAATATTGCATTCAAATCACTCCTGACAGATGGCCATTCAGCCTCTGTTTAAAAGCTTCCAAAGAAGGAGCCTCCACCACACTCTGGGGCAGAGAGTTCCACTGCTGAACGGCTCTCACAGTCAGACGGATACATTGTCTTAGTGCCTTGGTTTGTTAGGGATATAGATTTATCTATTAGGGAGAAACCCTAACTTGTGTGTATATATATGTATGCATGTGTATATAGATAATCTGCCTGTGGAATACCTTTTTAGAATTTTCGTTTGACAATAATTCCCTTGGCCTTTGGGAATGATGGCTGGGGATGATGAGAGTTGTACTCCCCAAAATGTTTAATTGGCACGAAATGTTTGGAGTCTGCATTTCTGGAAGATTGGACATTCTGGATAATGATAATAAATATTCATTATTTATTTATTTATTACGGCATTTATTTGCCGCTCTTCTCTTGCCAAAGGGGACTCAGAGTGGCTTACAAGTAAAAAGTAAATACAATATATGATATTATTGACTGTGAGAGCCGTTCAGCAGTGGAACTCTCTGCCCCGGAGTGTGGTGGAGGCTCCTTCTTTGGAAGCTTTTAAATAGAGGCTGGATGGCCTTCTGTCAGGGGTGATTTGAATCCAATATTCCTGCTTCTTGGCAGGCGGTTGGACCGGTGGCGCAGTGGGTTAAAGCCCTGTGCTGGTAGGACTGAAGACCGACAGCTCGCAGATTCAAATCCGGGGAGATGCGGATGAGCTCCCTCTATCAGCTCCAGCTCCTCATCCAGGGACATGAGAGAAGCCTCCCACAAGGATGATAAAAACATCAAATCATCCGGGCGTCCCCTGGGCAACATCATTGCAGACGGCCAATTCTCTCACACCAGTTTCTCAAGTCACTTCTAACACAACAAAAAAAGTAGTAATATTACATCTATATAAATAAAAATGTAATGTTCTTTGTCCTTAATGTAAATGTAATGTTCGTTTGTGGGATTAACAGAACTCAAAAACCACTGGACGAATTGACACCAAATTTGGACATGACACCTAACAACCCAATGTATGCCCTTCACTAAAAAAAAAATTGATTTTGTCATTTGGGATTTGTAGTTGCTGGGATTTATAGTTCACCTACAATCAAAGAGCATTCTGAACTTCTCTAACAATGGGATTGAACCAAACTTGCCACATAGGACTTCCAAGACCAACAGAAAATAGTAGCAGGATTTGGTGGGCGTTGACCTTGAGTTTTGGAGTTGTAGTTCACCTCCATCCAGAGAGCACTGTGGACTCAAACAATGATGGATCTGGACCAAACTCTACACGAATACTCCAAATGCCCAAATATGAACACAGATGGAGTTTGGGGAAAATAGACCTTGTTTAATATAAAATATATAATTATGATATCATTGTATTAGTAGTAGTAATATATTATCAATATATGTATATACATTAGATTAGATTATAAGCACAGTGCAGGAGACAAGATGGAACTGCCTTCCTGACCCCTCTCTTCACTCTGATCTCAGAGCAGCGGTTGGTGCTGGGGGGGGGTCTCAACTGATGACACTGGAGGCAAGATGGAACGGCCTTCATGGCCCCTCTATTTACCCTCACTGCTCAAGGTGGTCTACAACATAGTCTAAGCACACCATCATCAAATGCATATAATAAAATACATATTTTAAGTTAGATTACATTTCCATAAAATATATTAATGTGCATGGTACAAAGATTAAAATGCAGTAGCAATTTAAAATTCATGCATGGAAATTGACTGGGTATGCTAATTAGGTGTGACTGATACTTACTATATTTATACCCCACTTTTGTCTTTTGATTGAGACCCAAAACTGCTAAAGTGTATGTTGAGCTATAAGTGCATTCAGCTCTCCATATCAACAGATTCAGCCATCTCAGAAGAAAACCTTGATTTTGCCATTTTATGTAAGGAATGACATTGTATGTAATATGACTTGAGAGTCCATAGATTTTTGTATCCGTTGGGGGAGCAGTCCAGGAACTAAATCTTGACAGATTCCAGAGACCACTGGACATTTTAAGGGAACAAATGTATTTTTATCTCGAAAATCTTCAATTCACTGCCTTAAATAAATACAGCAGAGGCTATTGCACATTAAATGACTATATATATTATATTGTTAACGTTATATATATATAATGTATACTAAAACTTATATAGTACAATATATTATATTATACAATGCCAAATGCTAAATAGTATTATATACTGGTAGTGTATTGTATATATTGTAAGGTAATGTAATATAGTACAATGTAATATATATAATTATATATTACATGTAATACTAATATTGCAGTATAGTGATATAGTACGATATAGTAATATATAATACTAATGTGCTATGCTAATATATTAAATATAATTACTGCCACTTTGAGTCTCCATATGGAGAGATAAAGAGGGATATAAATAATAAATATAAATAAATTAGCACGCAGTGATATTCAGGAGTATGTGGTGGTGGAGCTTTCCAAAATGGACATTTCAATAGATAGAATGTTTAGCTCAGTATGGTTTTTGTTATAGGTAGCAACTTGCTTGATACAAGTATCTTCATTCTCTTAACAGCAGCATTCTTTTTTATTATTATTGAAATACTTTTCTGTGGAGAGTTAATTTTGGCATCATGGCAGCATTGTGTTCTTGAATTTAGTTGTCATTTTCATGATATTGCAGCTCCTGTGACTGTCATGTATTTTTCTCAGGGCATCTGTTCCAAAGGGGCGAAACTTTCCTATCCCTTTATATACCCTCCCTCAGTTAAAATATTTTATAGTTTGGCCATGATAATATGCAGAGTGTGAGTGTATATTTTTGATGTAGCCAATGAACTGCAGATGTCAGAGAAGTGCAAGCCTGAGTCATTGTCATTTTTGAGGAGTGTGTGCCCTTTGTTGTTTTGTTTTTGTCTGAAATACTTTTGTTACTTATATACAATTTTGGCCATTGGGGACTAGAAAGTAGAAAAATATATTATTTAAACTTGTCAGCTTTACAAAAGGTGTAGGTTCCTAGTGTATAGAACAGTTCTTAGATTCATGGGAATCACCTCAATGTAGAAAGGTATTTGCCATTTCAAATAAATATGATATGCAGTGGGAACTGTTGACAGTATATGTGAGAGGCCAGCATTGAGATTACTGTTCAAACTTGAAATTTCTGCTCAACCCAGCATTTATCACAACTTTGGATAGCAGTTGAGAAGCAGAATAAGCATATAGAGCAGTGGTTCTCAACCTGTGGGTCCCCAGGTGTTTTGGCATGCAATTCCCAGAAATCCCGTCCAGTTTACCAGCTATTAGGGTTTCTGGGAGTTGAAGGCCAAAGCATCTGCGGTCCCACAGGTTGAGAACCACTGAGTCTTCATTTACTTCTCTGTTTGTTTGTGCCTGCTTATTTCCTCCATATACTCCATTCCTCCATATACATATCTATTCTTACTCTCTCATCTACAGGGCTGAGCTCTCTCCATTTAGGCCAGAATGCCCGTTGCCAGGAGTTGGGTGTGTCGAAAGACATATGTCACCCCCAGGAGGCCCTTTGAGAAGTCACGACTTGATCAAGAGCTGAAACTCATTGGTAAGTTTCTCTACCTGGGAAAATAATGTTTCATTAAACAGCTGCAGCCTATAGGCAGATGGAGTTCAAATAATAGTTTTGGAGAAGACAACTATTCTAGCCTCCTGTCAGAGCAGGAATTCAACATGAAGCAGTTTTGAGAGAAAGTCATAATTAAAGATGCACAACAGAAAATCTGCTATCTTCCCAAAATAGTCTGTTTTACAGTCAAACAACTCAAACTTTTTTGTCTTTGATCCCAGGTGAATATGGGCTGCGAAACAAACGTGAAGTGTGGCGAGTGAAGTTCACTTTGGCCAAGATCCGCAAAGCTGCCCGTGAGTTGCTCACCTTGGATGAGAAGGATCAGAGACGTCTCTTTGAGGGTAAGTGACCAGGCCTATGTGTGCCAATGTTGATCGTGTTATGATTTCTATTGGGGCTCTCGGTACCTTTCACCAGCAGATTATGCTTTCAGTACTTCAGAGATATCAGATTGTTTTCTTCATAGAAACTGCCAGCTTCTAAAAAGGTTTCTTATCTGTGTCTTAATTCATAACTGTAAGCATAAATTTCCCCCAATGCTTTTAAAAAATGTTTGCATAAAGGAAAATAGAATACAAAGCACTGCTGCCTTCACATAGGTTATCCATTGAGAATATTCCCCCTTGCTTAATTACATACCTGTCAGTGATTTCTTTACAGAAATGGTATAGGTCACCAATGTATTTAAGAAAATTGTTCTATATGCACGTCTGAAATTGAAATGTAAGGCCAGTATTCAAGTTCCTTTTATATTCTTTTTGTACTGTAGTGCTGAAGCAGAACTGCATAATAATTACTGGTTAGAAGAGCCAGCACACTGTGGTGGCTTGAGAAGTGATTCTAGAGACCAAGGTGCAGATCTCTAGTCAGCCATGGAAACCTATTGAATGCCCTTTGGACAAGTCAGAGCCTCAGAGGAAGGCAAAGGCAAACTCAGGTTGAACAAAACTTGCAGAGAAAACCCCTTGATAGGTTCACCTTAGGATCACTATACATTGGAAATGTCAACAAATAACTATTCATGATATTCAGGAGTCAGGCTTTACTCTTCTGTCTGCTAACCTCTTTGTTTGGTCAACCCTTTGAGTATTAAAATAACCATGCAAAAATAATTCTGCATTACCTTTGATAGGTAATTTGATTCCATCAAAGGTTTATAGCTGTATGTTTTAAATCTAATGTGTTCTGTTTGGTGTAAATTAACTTCCTCATTTTGATTGCATGTGTTTCCCCTTTCTTAGGCAATGCTTTGCTGCGGCGTCTGGTCAGGATTGGAGTGCTGGATGAGGGGAAGATGAAACTGGATTACATCCTGGGCTTGAAAATTGAGGATTTCTTGGAAAGGCGTCTTCAGACTCAGGTCTTCAAACTGGGCCTGGCCAAATCAATCCACCATGCCCGGGTGCTCATCCGCCAGAGACACATCCGGTATGCGATTGTGGGTTTGAGCTAATGGGAGAGTTGCTTTCGGTTGCATAAGTGAAGTTGCCTCTGCAATAATTGTTGTGATGTCTTTTTGTGTGTAGCCTGTGCCAGGAGCTGTGTGACAGTCTCCCAGCAGTATTGCTATTTACATTACCAACCCTTTCCCTGGATTGGAATCCTGGATAACTCTGTAGCCTTTCAACCCAAGTAGAGACCGCGTTCCAAACAAAACTGCCAAAGTTTTCGGCAAGGCTCACTGCGGCTCAGCCGTACACCTTGCGAAGGTCTTGCTTACATGAGCAGTGAAGGTAACAGCTCTAGTCTTGGGCTCCTTTTCAACACAAAGTCCTGATGTAATCCCTCTTAGCAGCCTGCCTGTTACTTAAAACTCTCATGAATTTAGGTCAGTAGTGGGCAACTACAGTGGGTCTAGGAGCCTGTTTTTTCATCAGGGGGCAGCAGAGTGCAAAAAACTAGGCTTCCAAATCAAGATGCATACAGAAGTTCTTTTCTGTTGTTGTTTTTTGTTTGTTTGTTTTTTTACTGTTACTGTTATACTTCTGGGGGAAAAAATCTACTAAAAGCTGTTTTTCTGAAGAGATCAGGAACCACAATATCATTGACTCCGTATGGCCCCAGACTACTTCATGTCTACCTCAACTGTGTGTTTCATGCTGCAAGAATTAACAGAAAATGTCAAACTAAAATTAGGTTTTTCCAACACTTGGATCACAGTTGCTTAGTTTTGAAAGTTCCATAATCCGTTTTGTGAGTAAAAGGCTGTAGGGCTTTAAATTGCAGCTCATAGGTATGTTTTTCTAAAGGTGAAGGCTGTTTTCTAAGTGTTTTTTTAGCTCTAAGGAGTTCCTGAAATTTTTACTGCAGTTTCTTGTCAGCCCCTGTCCAGTGATCCAGAAGTTTAGGAATTGGATCCAGAAAACTTAGAGAGCTCCAGGGTGGGGGACCCACAGGTTGAGAACCACTGCCTTAAACAAACCTTATAATGATACCGTGGTGGATTTTAACTGTCTGTGACATCTAATCACCTCTCAACAAAAGATTGCCCCAGGCACTGCCAGGCCATCAAATGCTAATCAAAGTGGTCAGTTGAAGCATTCACACCTAGCTCCAGCAGACACGAGTCCTTTGTCCCACCCTGGTCATTCCACAGATATATAAACCCTTTTTCTTAGTTCCAACTAACCTCACTACCTCTTAAGGAAGCTTGCCATAGATGCAGGTGAAATGTCAGCAGAGAATGCCTCTAGAACAGTGGTTCTCAACCTGTGGGTCCCCAGATGTTTTGGCCTTCAACTCCCAGAAATCCTAACAGCTGGTAAACTGGCTGGGATTTCTGGGAGTTGTAGGCCAAAACACCTGGGGACCCACAGGTTGAGAACCACTGCTCTAGAACATGGCCATATAGCCCAAAAAAACCTACAACAGCCCAGTTTTAACAGCTAGTTGGTGGGAGCAGTAGATCTTAAACTCAGAAAAATAAACTGGATTTAACTGAAACCGTACTGCAGTAAAATAATTTATACAAGAGTAGTTTCATTCTCACTTCATAGAATCAGAGTTGCAGCCTTGCGCTTTGTCCCATGCCCTCTTCACGTGGTTACATCGTTGCACTTCTCGTATTCCCAGTTCGATCGCTTGCCCCATTGGAAATGGGTGCTGTTTATAATTGAATGTTAGTTGTTTCATGCTTATATGTATTTTTATTGTGTATTTAAATTGTTTTCATTTTATGGTTTGTTTTTAGACACCTTGTACCATGTCTAAGCTACCTCAAGTCCCTTCGGGGAGATGGCCGTGGGTTACAAGAATAAAATAGTAGTAGTCGTTATTATTGGAAAAGACCTCCAAGGGTCATGTAGTCCAACCCCCTGCCATACAGGAAAAGCACAAACAAAGCACCCCAACAGATGACCATCCAGGCTCTGTTTAAACATCTCCCAAAAAGGACCGCCCCACACACATACATACTGAGGCAGTGAGTTCCATTGTTGAATTGCTCTTACAGTCAGGAAGTTCATCTGTAACCATTATTTCTCCATCATTCTTTCCTCAGTGTGAGAAAGCAAGTGGTGAACATCCCTTCATTCATTGTTCGCCTGGATTCTCAAAAGCATATCGACTTCTCTCTCCGCTCTCCATATGGTGGTGGCAGACCAGGCCGTGTCAAGAGAAAGAATGCCAAGAAGGGCCAGGCCGGTGCTGGTGGTGGAGATGATGAAGAGGAAGATTGAGCTGCGAGGTTCATCTTGCCCTAGTCGCACAGACTGGGGGGAATTCAGCCTGGTTTATTGTAACATCACACAATAAACATATTTTTCAATCTCATACTGTAGTCCTCATGCTGTCAAAGACACTGGAATGATTTCATGGTCATGGGCAAACCGTCTCTTACATTGTATTTTCTGAATGAAAGCCTCCTTGCATTTTGGAACACATTTTGTTTATTCGTTCAGTCGCTTCTGACTCCTTGTGACCTCATGGACCAGCGCATGCCAGAGCTTCCTGTTGGCCGTCACCTCCCCCAGCTCCTTCAGAGTCAAGCCAGTCACTTCAAGTATACCATCCATCCGTGTTGCCCTTGGTCGGCCCCTCTTCCTTTTTCCTTCCGCTTTCCCCAGCATCATTGTCTTCTCTTAAGTTCTCCTGTCTCCTCATGATGTGGCCAAAGTACTTCAACTTTGCCTTTAATATCCTTCCCTCCAGTGAGTAGTGGGGAATTATTTCCTCACATATCGACTGGTTGGATTTTCTTGTGGTCCAAGGCACTCAAATTTCCTCCAACACCACAGTTCAAAAGCATCTATCTTCCTTCGCTCAGCCTTCCTTATGGTCCAGCTCTCACATCCGTAGGTTACTACGAGGAATATTATTGCTTTAATTATGCAGATCTTTGTTCCCAGTGTGATGTGTCTACTCTTCACTGTTTTATCAAGATTGGTTATTGCTCTCTTCCCGAGAAGTAAGCATCTTCTGATTTCCTGGCTGCAGTCTGCATCTGCAGTAATCTTTGCACCTAGAAATACAAAGTCTCTCACTGCCTCCATGTTTTCCCCCTCTATTTGCCAGTTATCAATCAATCTTGTTGCCATAATCTTGTTTTTTTTATGTTTAACTGCAACCCAGCTTTTGCACTTTCTTCTTTCACTTTGGTTAGAAGGCTCCTCAGCTCCTCCTTGCTTTCAGCCATCAAAGTGGTATCATCTGCATACCTAAAACTGTTAATGTTTCTTCCAACAGTTTTAACTCCAGCCCCGCATATTACATGATGTGTTCTGCATACAAGTTGAATAGGGAGGGTGAGAGTAGACAGCCATACCGTACACCTTTTTGGGACACATGTTGCTGCATAAACACAAAGGAAGGCCTTGGAGCAGAAATCCTCCAAAACAGATACAGGATAATTATGTGATCGAGGTAGAGGAGGTAGTTAACCAGGGCACTCGGGGCATGCATCTATATTCATGGACACACTCTATAGGAAGTAGTGAACTCCAGTTTACCCAGAACACAAACAATTTCAGGAATCTTTCTTCCCCCTCTGCCCCTCCCTGCCTTTCCTTTTTAGTTTGCTGGCTCTGATTTCCTGAAATGAAATGAATGAACAGAGGCTGTTTCCAGTGCCCTCTGGGGTCATTATTCCCTCGGCCTTTGATACTACTTCCCTTGTTTTGCTGTCTAATCCCATGTGCAATTCTTACTGGAATTAACGTATGCAGGCAAATAGCTGTATGCAGCCATTTTCTCTAGTAGGTAAAAGGTTTCTTTTTGAATGTGGGTTGTGAATTTTCTGGGCTGTATGGCCATGTTCCAGAAGCATTCTTTCCTGACGTTTCGCCCGCATCTATGGCAAGCCTCAGATTGTGAGGTCTGCGGAAAACTAGGGAAAAAGGGGTTTATATATCTATAGAAGGTCTAGGATGGGAGAAAGAACTCTAGTCTGTTTGAGGTAGGTATGAACGTAGCAATTGGCCACCTTGATTAGCATTTCATGGCCAAGCAGTTTTCAGGGTTTGGCTTCTTAACTGCCTGGGGGAATCCTTTGTTGGGAGGTGATTACCTAACCCTGAATTGTTTCCACTGGACCACTAACTGCAGACTACTTCAACCAGAGAAATCAGCCTTAGCAGAGCACAAAATGAACCAACCTGGACACAGCATATTATTTGAGAACACAGAAATGCTGGACTGCTCTAACAAGCACACAGAGAAGCCATTGAAATCCAAAAGCACGTGGACCATTTCAAAGACGAAACCATGAAAATGAACAAAATCTGGCTACCAGTATTAAAAAAAACCTAAAATTATAACATTAAATAAAGAACACTACTAAAAATAACTGGGACTTCCAGACAAACAATCAAGGCCAGCTAATCACCTCCCAACAAAGGATTCCCCCAGGCAGTAAGAAGCCGACCTTGAAAACTGCTTGGCCATTAAATGCTACTCGGTATTTTTTATTTATTGTGTCAGGAGCAGACCAAACAGTTATGTTGCATTTTTTAACAAACAAACAAAACACAAAGTTTGCAAGCTTGGTGGTTGATTAAATGTCCTTTGACCAGTATCTGGCCACTTGGAGTGCTTCTGGTGTTGTTGCAAGAAGGTCCTCCATTGTGCATGTGGCAGGTTGCATTGCAGCAGGTGCTCTGTAGTTTGGTCTTCCCCACTCGCATGTCGTGGATTCCACTTTGTAGCCCCATTTCTTAAGGTTGGCTCTGCATCTTGTGGTGCCAGAGTGCAGTCTGTTCAGCGCCTTCCAAGCCCAGTTTTCTGTGTGCCCGGGGGGAGTTTCTCATTTGGTATCACCCATTGATTGAGGTTCTGGGTTTGAGCCTGCCACTTTTGGGCTCCCGCTTGTTGAGGTGTTCCAGCGAGTGTCTCTGTAGATCTTAGAAAACTATTTCTTGATGCAGGTGAAAAGTCAGGAGAGAATGCTTCTGGAACATGACCATACAACTCACAACAACCCAGGAACAGTTTTTTGTGTGTGTCAGGAGAGAATGCTGCAAGTTGTGAAACTGCAAGTTGCTTTTGATGTGAGAGAATTGGCCGTCCGCAAGGACATTGCCCAGGGGATGCCCAGATGTTTTCACCATCCTTGTGGGAGGCTTCTCTCATGTCCCCACATGGGGAGCTGGAGCTGACAGAGGGAGCTCATCTGTGCTCTCCCTGGATTTGAACCTCCAACCTATCGGTCTTCAGTCCTGCTGGCACAAGGGTTTAAACCCATTGCACTACCAGGTGCCAGGAACGGATGGCAGATGGAATCAGTGAGGAGGAATTTGGGATCAGTTGCAGAATTAAACCTCAATAGCCACCAACTTTGTCCACCCAATTTTTACATGATGACTTTAAAGAAGCCCCACAAGCAACCAGCAGTTGAAATAAAATTGGCCTTCGAAGTTGAATCCGAGCAGCTTAGAGCTCTCAGGTCACCTAGCCCTGGAGAGAAATTGGCAGGGATTCTCAGCAGTTTCCAGGAAGACATCTGGCTCATCAACAAGAAATCCGGTACCTTTAACCCAAGAGTAAGATTGAAATCAGACTAGTCACTGCAATTGATTTAAGCTCCTTAGTGCTGCAGGGAGGAAGGACTTGAAAGCAGGGGCTTTAAAAAGGTGCTTTTTAACCCTTCAATGGCTTTAAAATGTGCTCCATTAGAAGTAGGAAAAAGATGACAATTCATCTTGAGTATGGGAAATTAATCATAGGAGGCTTCCTAGTGAAGTGCTTCAGCTGGGGTTGAAAGTACTGCATAGCTAAGAGGTAATTTGTGTGTTTCCATATAGTAACAGCGCTCATGCAGTCATGCTGGCCACATGACCTTGGAGGTGTCTATAGACAACGCCGGCTCTTCCACTTAGAAATGGAGATGAGTAACAACCCCCAGAGTTGGACACGACTGGACTTAATGTCAGGGGAAAACCTTTACTTATATAGTACAGACTGCAACTCCCATTTTGCCAGCATAATGTGATTCCGAGTTGGAGCACAGCAACTATTGTCCTTGCAAAGCGCAACATAGAAGTAAGAACTTTACTAATATTTTGTACCACTGTCAAAAGGCCCCAAACAGGCCTGTGACTCCCTTGTTATTTGTTAAACTCTGCAATATGTGTTTGAAAATGTCAGGCTTTCACCAAAAAATATGCACAAACCCCTCTGGATACAGCATAAAAGCTGAGTTCATAATTTCCTTTGCCTCAAAGTATTTTTTCTGTAACTGATTTCCCAAGTCAGCAAACTTTAAAGTGTCAAGTTACGGGAATGACCCCAAGTGAGAGCATTGACTGGAAAGTGGTGGCGGCGTGGTGGTCAAACATGAATGGTAAGTCTGCAGCAAAGGAATCGGCGGCTCATATATACCAGATTGCTTGCAGAAAATCAGATGCCTTTGTTGTGTAAAGTTTTGTTATTGTGTGCTTTCAAGTCATTTCTGAACACTGGTGGTGTTTTCTTTGGCGGAATTTGTTCAGAGAGGGTTTGCCTTTGCCTTTCTCAGGCTGAGTGTTGCTGGCCCAAAGTCAACCAGGGCTGTTTGATAGGACAGTACTGTTAGTTAGTAATGACAACTCTTATGTGCACCCAAATATAGCTGTGGTTCTGGCTCTGAGTTTATCTTTTTGCAGTAGTTGGAAAGATGCAACTGTGTTTGATGGGTGGGGTTTAAAAAAATCGTGTTAGAAGCGATTTGAGAATTTGCAAGTCGCTTCTGGTGTGAGAGAATTGGCTGTCTGCAGAGACGTTGCCCAGAGGATGCCCGGATGTGTTACCATGCTTCTTTCATGTTCACTGAATGGGAAGCTGGAGCTGACAGATGGCAGCTCACCGCATCTTGCAGATTCGAACTGCCAGCCCTCAAGTTAGCAGTTCAGCTGGCACAAGGATTTAATCCATTGCACACTGCAACTCCCATGATGGGACTTGCAATCCAGTGATATAGGGAGGGTCACTTTGCCTAGTTTTTGTACTGAAATTGGAATGAGGCTGTAACTTGGCAGCAAAGCAATGTTTTTTCTAAGTTAAAGGTTTCAGGCAGGGCATCTACACTGTAGAATTAATGCAGGTTGACACCACTTTCATTGCCATGGCTGTGAAACCATGGGGATTGCAATTTTACAAAGTCTTTGCCTATTCTACCAAAGAGGACTGGTGCTTCAACAAACTGCAAATCCTGGGATTCCACAGCATTGAACAGTGATGGATTTAACCCAGGCATCCTCAAACTGTGGGATATTCCCTCCAGCTGTTTGGGCCTCCAATTCCCAGAAGTCCTAACAAACTTGTTCAATTGTCAGGAATTCTGGAAGTTGAGGGCCGCAGTTTGAGGATGCCTGGTTTAACCCATTGCACCACCTTGGCTCCTTTTGATCAGTGGTGGACACTGGCCCTTCATATTTCTTGGACCATCACTCCCATAATCCCCCAACCATTGGCTACAGTGGAAACCCAAAACATGGAGAGACACATTCCACATGCTGTGGCTTGAAAGACTAAATGAAATAGGAGACTTCTGCATCATAAAGCGACCCCACTTCTGTGTCCCACCTCCCAGCATTGAGTTATTTAGGATCCAAAATAGAGTTGAAAGCAATTATCTAGATTTGAAAAAATAACCAGTTGGTTTCAGAATATCCCAGTTGCTTTATTCTACGAAAAACAATAGGATATCCTCAATATTACACTGTGGGCTGCCAGTCCTGTCCTTGTATTGTGCAGAGAATATTTAGGAGGAAAGACTCCACCTGCATTTCCAGGCCTTAGAGGAGGCCTCCTCACCGCCCTCCTTCCATATCCCTTCTGTCCCATTCAGCTGCATAGTGAGTTCAACAATCCCTGGGGTACCGGTAGCCCTTGCAAGCGAGCCCTGAGGTCCCCTCTGCCCTGAACATTGGTTCGCACGGCCCGGCGGCACAATTCCTGGAGCGTGGGCACTTTGCACCGGAGCGGCTGAGTGAGGGCCAAAGGCACGGGCGGTTGTCCCTCCCTCTCCAGGTAGCAGGGTCCTCCATCGACGGCCCCCAGGCAGAGGTAATGTTCCACCAACTGGACCACGCAGCGGAAAGCGGGAGGATGGCCAGCCCCAGGCAGGGCCTCCAGGTGGAAGGTTGAGCCCTGTTGCTGGATGCGCAGGTTAGTGATGCCCGTGGTGGTGCGGACGCTCAGGGTAAAGAGGTGGTGGTGGTCCGAGGAGTCCCGCACCAGGAAGACCCCAGGCAGCTGTGAGGTTAAGAGCTGCTTGGCTTCTGCTCCGGACAAGCTGCCCCAGTAATATCCACTGGCCTCCAAGCGTTCCAGGGCACTTTCCACCCGCTCAAATTCCCCGCAGAAACTCTTGAAGTGGTAGGAAGTGGTGGCCGCGCCACTCATGGCCGCCACAGCTGGGGCAGGTGCCGACGGGCAGCACCAGCACAGGGGGACCATTGCGCCTCCAGTTGGCCCAGAAAGATCTTGCTTGGCTACCGTAGCGGCATCTGAAACAGGAAGGCAGAAACGGATCACACACCAGAGAGACCATGCCTACTATCTTTTTTGACACCAGAAGACAGACAAGACTTCTCTTTTCAACCCTCCAGAGTCTCCTGTGTTTCATCTAGGACAGTGTTTCTCAACCTTCCTAATGCCGTGACCCCTTAATACAGTTCTATAAGTTGTGGTGACCCCCAACCATAACATTCGTTGCTATGTCACAACTGAAATTTTGCTACTGTTATGAATCATATTGTAAATATCTGATATGCAGGATGTATTTTCATTCACTGAACCCAATTTATTTATTTATTTACAATATTTATATTTCAAACTTCTCAGCCTGCAGGGGACTCAGGGTGGATTACAATGTACATATACATGGCAAACATTCAAAGCCATAAACACACAACATATATAGATAGATACACAGAGGCTATTTAACATCCCAGCTTTTCATGAAGGTATTTTGGCCACCAGGGGAGCTGTTCCTCCACCGTGTATTTGTGACACTGATGAAGTACTTCCTCATTCTTTGCATACTTGCTGGAGATTTTTATGGCATCATAAATTAGTTAAATTAGCCTCCCCGCATAAGTGGTACCTAAATTTCCTACTTGACAGATGCAACTGTCTTTTGGGCTGCAGAGGTTGACAGGAAATTGGTCGGAAACTCACTCTGACCCAGGCTGGTTTCGAATTCATGACCTTACGGTCAGTAGTGATCTTAATGCAGCTGATTCCCATCCAGCTGCGCCAAAATGTGTCCGAATTTGAATACTAGTGGGGTTTTGGGGGGGGGGGGGCTGAGGGAGGGATTGATCTTGTCATTTGGGAATTGTAGTTGCTGGGATTTATAGTTCACCTACAATCAAAGAGCATTCTGAACTCCATCAACAATGAAATTGAACCTAATTTGGAACACAGAACTCCCATAACCAAGAGAAAATACTGAAAGTATTTGGTGGGCATTGATCTTGAGTTTTGGAGGTGTAGTTCACCTATATCCATAGAGCACCGTGGCCCCAGACAATGATGGATCTGGCCCGAACTTGGCATGGATATTCAATATGCCCAAATGTGAACAATGCTGGAGTTTGGGGAAAATAGACCGTGATATTTGGGAGTTGTCGTTGCTCAGATTTAGTCTACAATCAAAGAGCATTCTGAACCCCACCAACAATAGAATTGGGCCAAACTTCCCACACAGAACCCCCATGACTGATGGTCTTGGCAACCCCTCTGAAACCCCCTTAATGTCATTCCAGGGGTCCTGACCCCCAGGTTGAGAAACGTTGATCTAGGATATGCCAATACAGTCAGGAAATTAAATTATTCATAGTTGAATCGTTATGTTAAAAGACATACCACAGCTTTTCATTTGTTTCCTGTGTTGGTGAATTTGGAGATGAGCACTACCTGCAACATCTGATGCAGAGTCCAAAGTTGGAGAGCAGGGTCGGAAAATACATTAGTAATATAATACAGACTCCTGAAGAGATCCTGTTTTAGTCAGACCCACAAGCTGACACTGCTTGCCAGAGCATGCTGCCATGGGGCTTTCAGCTTCTTACAAAGAGCCTGACCTTTGTGATTCAGAACCTGACTGACCCCAGCAAGCTCAGCTTTTTTACAGCTTTTGCAACAGACTCAGTGAAAGTGACACTCAGCAAAACAAAGTGACTGGATTTCACAGTAAAAAGGCAATTATTTGTAAACAATGTACTGCTCAAGACCAAAACTTAGAAAAGTTACTTTTGGAAACTATACTTCACAAGGGTTTTTGTGTGTGTGTGTCAGGGTTGACTCGAGAAACTTGCTTCTGCTGTGAGAGAATTGGCCGTCTGCAAGGATGTTGCCCAGGGGACGGCTGGATGTTTTACCATCCTGTGGGAGACTTCTCTCATGTCCCTGAATAGGAAGCTGGAGCTGACAGACAGAAGCTTACCCAGTTCCCCAGATTCGAATCGCCAACCTTTCGGTCAGCAGCCCTGCCGGCACAAGGGTTTAACCCAGAGATTCTCAACCTTCCTAATACTGCAAACCCTTAATACAGTTCCTCATGTTGTGGTGACTCCCAACCATAACATTATTCTCGTTGCTACTTCATAACTGTAATTTTGCTACTGTTATTAATCATCATGTAAATATCTGATATGCAGGATGTATTTTCATTATGTGTACCAAATTTGCACAAATACTCGATACACAAAATTTGAGTACTGGTGGGGTTGTGGGGGTGTCGTTGATTTTGTCATTTGGGAGTTGTAGTTGCTGGGATTTATACTTAACCTACAATTAAAGAGCATTTGGAACCCCACCAACGATGGAATTGAACCAAACTTGGCACACAGAACTCCCATGACAAACAGAAAATACTAGAAAGGTTTGGTGGGCATTGATCTTGAGTTTTGCAGTTGTAGTTCACCTACACCCAGAGAGCACTGTGGACTCAAACAATGATGGATCTGGACCAAACTTGGCATGAATCCTCAATATGCTCAAACGTGAATACTGGTGGAAGTAGGGGGAAATAGAGCATGACATTTGGGAGTTGTAGTTGCTGGGATTTATAGTGCACCTAGAATCAAAGAGCATTCTGAACCCCACCTATGATAGAATGGGGCTGAACTTCCCACACAGAACCCCCATGACCAACAGATAATACTGTGTTTTCTTACTCCCCCCCCCCCCCGGGGGTTGAGAATGGGTTTAACCCATTGCACCACTGGGGGCTCCTAGGCTCTCAAGGTTATCCAGCCAATGCAGCTATGTTCAGCTCAAGGG
This sequence comes from Anolis sagrei ordinatus, assembly GCF_025583915.1. Classification (NCBI taxonomy): domain Eukaryota; kingdom Metazoa; phylum Chordata; class Lepidosauria; order Squamata; family Anolidae; genus Anolis; species Anolis sagrei. Next base: position 19,801,914 of record NW_026847660.1, on the reverse strand, counting down.
TTCCCAACTCTTTTAAAAGCTGAAGCCACCATTCACCTACCATTCATAAGATCTCATATATCAGTGGTTCTCAACCTGGGGTCCCCAGAGGTTTTTGGCCTACAACTCCCAGAAATCCCAGCCAGTTTACCAGCTGTTAGGATTTCTGGGAGTTGAAGACCAAAAACATCTGGGGACCCCAGGTTGAGAACCACTGTCATATGTATGTATGTATGTATGTATGTATGGACATACACATACACAAACACAACAGTTACCATTACCACCACCACCACGAGGATTATTTTCTTTCACATATTAATCCTTTTGGAGACAATCCTTCTAGTTTTACATACTGTATAACATTTGTATTCTATTTCTTATGGTCTGATCTTTACCTTTCTTCAACTTCTTGCATTCTATTTTCATTACATTTTGAATCATTTAATTTTACATCCATAGTTTCAAATTCCATTTAGTCCTCCGTATACTGATGCCATTTGTAAGATCCCATACTGCCTCTGTATTTTCAGATTTATAATAGCTGTCTTGAGGACTAGAGACATGAAAGAAAAGAAGCTACTATTTCTATAATGCACATCTGTGCAAGTGTCACTACAAAAATAAACTACACAAACAAACATGCTAATAAATTAAAGAGGTGAGGCCTCTAGCTCAGGTCTGGGCAAACTTCAGCCCTCCAGGTGTTTTGGATTTCAATTCCCACAATTCCTAGCAGCCAGTAGGTATCAAGGAGGGGGTCTGTCTTGTCAACTCATGATCAATATAGTGACAAAAGCATTTTGACATATTTTCATGACTCTTCCCAAAGCTGTGTTGATACAAGTGTATGTGTGCATGTGTGTGTGCGTGTTAGAGAAATGTACATACCTAACTCAGCATCAGGTTATAGCATTATGCCCAATTTATTAGAGCCAGCTGATCATACAAAGTATGCAGCATTAGTTAGATTTTGGTCTGTGCAGCCAAAATATGTAAGATTTGGCTGGACCTACTGCACATTGCATGGGAAAAGAATGAGAAGGGCACAGAATGTCTGCCATTAGCCTAAGCCAAGCTGCTCAAGATACTACAGGAATTTATTTTCCCAGCACTAGTGGGGGAAAAAACCTTTCATCTCAGTATTAACTATTTTCTTCTCTATAAGAACAGATCTTCTGCCAGGATGCAGTGACCCACAAAGACTTCTTATCATAGCAGGCATCAGCTCGCAACAATGTCCTACCTGCCACTATGAGAACCGTAGCCAATTCCAGAGAACAGGGAGTCCTGAGCGGGTGGAAGATGTTGTACTTTTTCCTGCACATCAATACATTTTGGTGCTTCAGTCCTGCAAGCTCTGCACTCCATTATTACTCATGACTCCATGAAGAGACATGGAGCCGTCAAAGGAGAGCAGCCTTGGTGATAGATGATGGAAAGGGATGGCTTCAAGAGGTCATACACTTGTTATTAGGAGATGGAACACAATGTGAACAAATTGATGTAAACCATTGCCTTTGTCTCACTGTGTCCTTCCTGTGTATGTGTAAGTCAACCCAAAGACACAAAATCTCCAGCGGCCTCTCGTAACAAGAACCAGATTAAGTAAAAGATGCAATGCTGGAATTCCCTGAAACCCAGAAAAGGGAAGTAGAGCTCTGGATTGTACAATAGCTAGTTACAGCACTGACTGCCTTAGGAAGAAAACCCCATTCATAACACGTCCCCAATACCTAGAAGACATGTCCACTTTCCCCCTGCCATGACATTGAAAGTGGTTGCTTCTCTCTCAGTTTGTCAGCTCTTTATCTCTTCTACCCCATTACTGCAGGGTTATGTATACAAGTATGTAACAGCTTATAATTCAGCAGTTTTTGCATTCCTCTTAATAGGATTAGAGATTCCAATAGTGCAAAAGTGTCATAAAGCTGAAAGAGAAACTTTGGAAAAGTTTTCAACTCTGTGCTTCAAGAATATGAACAATGGGAATGATCCTTTGAATATCTTACATAGAATCATAGAATGGGAAGAGACCTCGTAGACCCTCCCGTCCAATCCCCAGCTAAGAAGCAGGAAAATCACATTCAAAGCACTCCTGACAGATGGCCATCCAGACTCTGTTTAAAAGCCTCCAAAGAAGGAGCCTCCATCACATTCTGGGTGCAGAGAGTTCCACTGCTGAACAGCTCTCACCGTTAGAAAGTTCTTCCTAATGTTCAGGTAGAATCTCCTTTTCTGTAGTTTGAAGCCATTGTTCCACGTCTCTAGTCCTAGTCTCCAGGGCAGCAGAAAACAAGCTTGCTCCCTACTCCCTATGACTTCCCTTCACATATTTATACATGGCCATCATCATGTCACCTCTCAGCCTTCTCTTCTTCAGGCTAAACATGCCCAGCTATTTAAGCCACTCCTCATAAATCTTGTTCTATGACTCTTGATCATTTTAGTCATCCTCCTCTAGACACATTCCAGCTTGTCAACGTCTCCCTTCAATTTCGGTGCCCAAAACTGGACACAGTATTCTACGTGTGGTCTGACCAAGGCAGAATAGAGGGGTATCATGACTTCCCTGGATCTAGACATTAGACTCCTATTTATGTAGGCCAAAATCTTATTCGCTTTTTAGCTGCTGCATGACATTGTTGGCTCATGAGGACTCCAAGATCTTTTTCACATGTACTGCTATCGAGCCAGGCGTCCCCCATTCTGTATCGTTGCTTTACATTTATTCAGCCTAAGTGGAGCATCTTGCATTTGCCCCTGTTGAACCTCATTTTGTTAGTTTTGGCCAAGCATCTCTCTAATCTGTTAAGATCTTTTTGAATTCTGCCCCTGTCTTTGGGAGTACTGGCTATCCCTACCAATTTGTTGCCATCTGCTAACTTGATGATTGTGCCTTCTAACCCTTCACCTAAGTCATTAATAAAGATGTTGAACTGAGCTGGGCCCAGGATAGAACCCTGTTCATGGCACTCTGCTCGTCACTTCTTTCCAGGATGAAGAGGAAGCATTTGCATGAGCACCCTCTTAAGCAATTAGATATCCACCTAACCATTTTTTTGCAATGGAATTTGCAATCTAATTAAATCATAATTATAACATGTATTCTCCAATATAAATGTATTTTCTTTGCTTTCAAAGAATTATAGTCGCTACTATTCGCTGTTAAAGGATGTATACCTTTTGGGAGGGGCATATAAATACAGTATATTCCCAGACCTGATCCAAGACATTTTGCTGCCAAGCCAAGGTGATAAATTATACCCACCCATCAAAATTAGAATGAACACAGTATCCAAAGGTTGGCTGGGACATTTTGCTACATTCAAGTCTTACAAATCTCTTCCCTACATCCCTCATAGTAATGATGTAAAAATGAGTATGTTAAGGAGCCAACAATTTGCTGCCCTTCTTTGATGGACCCAATCTACTGGCCAAGGCAGTATATCCTACTTTTATCTAATGCTAGGGCTGGTTCTGCCTATCCAATCCTTTCTGCAGTGCCAGATATTCCCAAGAGCTGTCAAGCAAGAGACATGCTGGTCAGCAACTGCAGACTAACAAGGTAGATGGATCAATAGTCTAACCTGGTATAAGGCAGCTACTCAAAGTTATGAAACAACATGTTTGACAGCTCATAAGCCTGAAGCCTCCCCCAGCCACATAGGTTGCTTCCTCTGAATGAGTCACTGTTTTAGCCTTCCAGTCTTTGTTGGAGAAGGTCAGTCCTGCCTAGAAGAGGTATTCTGTCTGGTAGGGATTTTTGACAAGAGTTAGGAAATGAAATCACCTGGTCTTACAAGAAGTTGTTTGTAACCATCTGCCTATGTCCATGCCTTACCTTGCATAGATTTTACGTCTACGGTGGGTGCAATTGAATAATTCACTTTCAGGACAACAAGGCTGAAGGACTGCCCACCTTCGGAGGACACTGCCAGTTGAATCCTTACAAAATGCCAGTTTTGAATGGTTAAGGATCAATGGAAGACATACCTATCTTTCTAGGGCAGTGGTTCTCAACCAGTGCGTCCCTCAGGTGTTTTGGCCTACAACTGCCAGAAATCCCAGCCAGTTCACACCTAGCTCCAACAGACAAGAGTTCTTTGTCCCACCCTGGTCATTTCACAGATATATAAACCCATTTTTCTAGTTCCGGCAGACCTCACTACCTCTATGGATGCTTGCCATAGATGCAGGCGAAACGTCAGGAGAAAATGCCTCTAGAACAGTGGTTCTCAACCTGGGGTTCCCAGATGTTTTTGGCCTTCAACTCCCAGAAATCCTAACAGCTGATAAACTGACTGGGATTTCTGGGAGTTGTAGGCAAAAAACATCTGGGGACCCCAGGTTGAGAACCACTGCTCTAGAACATGGCCATATAGCCCGGGGGGAAAAACCTACAACAACCCAGTTTACCAGCTGATAGGATTTCTGGGAGTTGAAGGCCAAAACATCTGGGGACCCACAGGTTGGGAATCGCTGGTCTAGGGGTATAACCACACAATGCAGTTATCAATGCCACTTTAAATGTCACAACTGCCTCCTATGGAATCCTGGGAATTGTAGTTTTCTGTGACTTCTAGCTCTCTCCCCTGAATGACAGCAGAGAATCTTATGGGATACCTTTGATTCAACTTCATCTATCATGGCTTCAAACCATGAACTCCAATTGCCTGGCTCGACAGCAGTATGTGTGAAAAAGATCTTGGAGTTCTCGTGGACAACAAGTTAAACATGAGCCAACAATGTGATGCGGCATTTTCTACCTTGATATTCTGGGTTATATGGCTGTGTGGAAGTGTCCTGAGAGAAGCAAACATACGTTACTTTTGGAAACTCCATCTGTGTAGAGAGCACATTTCAATCTGACTGATTCAAGTTTTGTTGCAGAACTACACTCACAATTTAGGAAATTTACAACATTGTCACTTTAACAGTTATGAAAGTCTGAATTTCAGCCATCCAATATATACAGATTTGTTTCTGGTGTAATTTTATGTTTTGCTGGGGATGTGGGGTTATAAAAGCAAGAAACAGAACAAAAATGATCACAACATATTTATTGCATTTGTGTAGGTCGCTTTTTTCCCCAACCAAGTAGAGATTTGTGAAATTTGTAGTTTGGTGAAGGATTCAGAATTTTTTGCAAGGGAATGTTAGTTGTGTTGTTGAAGGCTTTCATGGCTGGAATCACTGGGTTGCTGTGAGTTTTCCAGGCTGTATGGCTATGTTCCAGAAGCATTCTCTCCTGATGTTTCACCCATATCTATGTCAGAACCTTACAACCTCTGAGGATGCCTGCCACAGATGCAGGCAAAACATCTGGAACATGGCCATACAGCCCGAAAACTCACAGCTCTCCTGAACTATATGTCGCAACATACTCTATTTTGGGACATATAGTTCAAGGGAACTGTGAGTTTTCAGGCTGTATGGTCATGTGCCAGATGTTTTGCTTGCATCTATGGCAGGCACCCTAAGAGGTTGTACGGTCTTGTCATAGATGTGGGTGAAACGTCAGGAGAGAATGCTTCTGGAATATGGTCATACATCCCAGAAAACTCACAGCAACCCAGTGATTCTGGCCATGAAAGCCTTCGACAACACAATTAACATGCCCTTGAAAAAAATTCTGAATCCTTCACCAAACTATACATCTCACAATTGGATAGGATGAAGCTATGGCAGTTAAAGGATGAACTGCAATAAATGGAGATTATGGATTGATTTTTCTTACTACTAACATGTCCCGTTGGTTGCATTGGGTCTCCTCTAAACACGGTCATATCTAGATCCAAACCCATGAAATCCAGATGTGCTAGAATTCCCTCCATACTTGGAAAATCTACACAGATTGGCCTGGTGAACTAATTAAGACTTCCCTCCCACCCTCTTTATTCTTTGGGGAAACTTTTGTTGTTGTTCTATTGTTCCTTTCACAATCGCACTGGAGGAGGAGTTTTGTTGTTTGCACTCCAGCTACACCAAAGCCCTATCATTTTCAATAGGGAAGAGTTCAGCATTGGGTTACGTTTCCACTTAAATCAACAGGATTTAGACCTGTTTGACTTGGGAAGAGTCAAGCACAGACCCATGTCTGAACTTAAATCAGATGTAAACATGTTTAACTTGGGCTGGAACATAACGAGCTGCATTATATTGAATTGGTCCATTTCCTGACATAACTGGGAAATGTAGGGACTGGTCCTCGGTGCATCTACACTGTAATGCAGTTTGACACCAGTTTCACTATTCAATGCTATGGAATCTCAGGACTTGTTTGGTGAGGCACCACCAGTCCTCTTTGGCAGAAAAGGCAAAAGATTGTGTAAAACTACAATCCCCATGGTTCCATAACCATGGCTGTGAAAGTGGTGCCAAACTGCATTAATTCTACAATGCAGATGCCCTGCCTCAAACTTTTAACTGAAAAAACATTGCTCACAACCTCTGAGGATGCTTGCCATAGATGCAGACGAAACGTCAGGAGAGAATGCCTCTAGAACATGGCCATATAGCCTGAAAAAACCTACAACAACTCAAACATTGCTTTGCTGCCTCACTCCAATTTCAGCACAAAAACTGGGCAAAGTGACCCTTCCTGTATCATTGAACTGCAACTCCCATCACTGGAGCCACGGTAGTGCAATGGGTTAGAGCAGTGTTTCTCAACCTGGGGGTCGGGACCCCTGGGGGGGGGGTCATGAGTGGGTGTCAGAGGGGTCGCCAAAGACAATCAGAAAGTACAGTATTTTCTGTTGGTCATGGGGGTTCTGTGTGGTAAGTTTGGCTCAATCCTATTGTTGGTGGGGTTCAGAAAACTACAAGTCCCAGCAGCTACAACTCCCAAATGTCAAGGTCTATTTTCCCCAAACTCCACCAGTGTTCACATTTGGGCATATTGAGTATTTGGTCCAGATCCATCATTGTTTGAGTCCACAGTGCTTTTTGGATGTAGGTGAACTACAACTCCAAAACTCAAGGTCAATGTACACCAAGCCCTTCCAGTATTTTCTGTTGGTTATAGGAGTTCTGTGAACCAAGTTTGATTTGATTCCATTGCTGGTGGAATTCAGAATGTTCTCTGATTGTAGGGGAACTATAAATCCCAGCAACTACAACTCTTAAATGACAAAATCAATCCCCACCCAACCTCACCAGTATTCAAGTTTGGGAATATTGGGTATTTGTGCCAAATTTGGTCCAGTAAATGAAAATACATCCTGCATATTGGATATTTACATGACAATTCATAACAGTAGCAAAATTACAGTTATGAAGTCACAACAAAAATAACGTTTTGGTTGGGGGTCACCACAACATGAGGAACTGTATTAAGAGGTCACGGCATTAGAAAGGTTGAGAACCACTGGGTTAGACCCTTGTGCCGGCTGAACTGCTGACCTTAAGGTCAGTATTTCAAATCTGCAAGACAGGATGAGTTACCATCTGTCAGCCCCAGTTTCAGACGCAGGGGCATGAAAGCATCCTCCCACAGGATGGTAACACATCTGGGCATCCTTTGGGCAACGTCTCTGTAGATGGCTGATTCTCTCACACCAGAAGTGACTTGCAGTATGTACTCAATTCGCCTCTGACACGATAAAAAAACAATAACAAAAACCACTCCCATCATTACCAACCCGTACAGAGCAAAGATGACAGGTGGGAGAATCCACCACGCATTGCCCTCTGCTCCTTGAGACATGTTTTAATAACAATAACAATAAATATTCAGAACGAACTTGAGCTAGAAAGCAATCTTTTCCTCTTCAGGAACAAGATAAGCCTAGCAAGGTTATACTATGGATCTAGTCTGGAGTTTTGAAGACATTTCCTTGTTGGGTTAAAGCACACACAGGCAAACTTGGGCCCTCCAGGTGTTTTGGACTTCAACTCCCACAATTCCTAACAGCTTCAGGCCCTTTCCTTTCCCCCCTCAGCTGCTTAATGAAGTCCAAAACATCTGGAGGGCTCAAGTTTTCCCAAGCCTGGGTTAAAAGGATTTCAGAGTTTCTTAATCCCATGCTTCAATATTTCCAGTTTGCAGATTGGATTCTGTTGGCTTTGGAGCCTGGTGGGTGGAAGTATACAATTACTAAATGTGAGAAAGTCATTAAAATGCGTAAATAGGAAAGAACGATCCCCCAGCTGCTGGGTCTCAAGAACAAAGTGAGGATGTTTTTCGACCGCCAGAGACTGAATTTTTCAAATTTTGGCATCTTATCCTCTCCTCTCTGAGTTTCAGTCCCCCCGCTCCCCAAAAACAAAGAACTGGCTTCTATTACACCATCATAGTGCATGTCTAAAATTGGATGCACATTCTCCCCATTCTTCTTCTTCTTCTTCTTAATAATAATAATAATAATAATGATAACAACAACAACAACAACAACAAAAGTTATAAATAATAATGATGCGTTGTCGAAGGCTTTCATGTCTGGAATCACTGGGTTGCAGTGAGTTTTCCAGGCTGTATGGCCATGTTCCAGAAGCATTCTCTCCTGACATTTTGTCCACATCTATGGCAGGCATCCACAGAGGTTGAGAGGTCTGTTGGAAACTAGGGCAAATGGGGTTTATATATCTGTGGCATGTCTAGGGTGGGAGAAAGAACTCTTGTTTGTTTGAGGCAGGTGCAAATGTTGCAACTGGCCACCTTGATTAGCACTGAATAGCCTTTCAGCTTCAAGGTCTGGCTACCTACTGCCTAGGGGAATCCTTTGTTGGGAGGTGACTCATGTCTGGAATTCCTCTGTTTTCTGAGTGGTCTTTATTTATTGATTTTAGACGTTTTTTTTAAAAAAAAAAACTACTGGTAGCCAGATTTTGAACAGACCTCACAACCTCTGAGGATGCCTGCCATAGATGTAAGTGAATTGAAACGTCAGGGGAGATCCGAGGGGAGATTAGCACTGAATAGCCATTGACCACCTTGATTAGCATTTGAACAAAATATGACTCCCCGGGCAGCAACCAGCCAGGCTTTGAAGCTGCAAGGCCATGCAATGCTAATCAAGGTGGCCAACTGCAACATTCACACTTGCCTCAAGCAGACAAGAGTTCTTTCTACCACCCTGGATGTTATTCCACAGATATATAAACATCACTTGCCTAGTTTCCAACAGATCTCACAACCTCCAAGGATGTCTGCCATAGATGCAGGCGAAACCTCAGGGGAGAATGCTTCTGGAAAACTCACAGGTACCCAGTGATTCTGGGCATGAAAGCCTTTGACAACACATCTTATTATTATTTATTACTTTTATTATTAACTAGCTATCCCCAGCCATGCATTGCTGTGGCCCAGTCTGTGTATATATGTGTGTTTGCGTTTATATATGTGGTTTTACACATGCGTTGTAATGCAATTTTTATTTTTTGGTTTTTAAAGTTTCTTCTGCTCTGCTTTTCAGTGTTTTTATGACTGATGGTCACTTGTTGACCTGATAAGTGTATTGTGTTTAAATTTGGTGTAAATTCGCCCAGTAGTTTTTGTGTTATGTTAATCCCACAAACGAACATTACATTTTTATTTATATAGCTAAGAAGAAGGAGAATGGGGAGAATTCCACAAATATATAAACCTCACTTTCCACAAATATATAAACATAGGTTCCAACAGATCCCACAACCTCTCAGGACGCCTGCCATAGATACAAGCGAAAAGACAGGGGAGATTAGCATTGAATAGCAATTGGCCAGCTTGATCAGCATTTGAAACAAAACCTGGTGACCAGTTTGAAAAATTCTAAAATCAGGACAGTAACAAAAGAACACCACTCAGAAAACAGTGGAACTCCAGACAGGCATCAATCTGGGCCAGCTAACACCTCCCAACAAAGGATCCCCCAGGCAGGGAGCAGCCAGGCTTTGAAGTTGAAAGTCTATTCATTCAATGCTCATCAAGGTGGCCAATGGCAACCTTCACACTTGCCTCATGCAGACAAGAGTTATTTCTTCCACCCTGGACATTATTCTAAAAAACTCTAAAATCTGGACAGTAAAGAAAGAACACCACTCAGAAAACAGTGGAGTTCCAGACAAGCATCTCTGCCCCGGAGCATGGTGGAGGCTCCTTCTTTGGAAGCTTTTTAACAGAGGCTGGATGGTTATCTGTCAGGGGTTATTTGAATGCAATATTCCTGCTTCTTGGCAGGGGGTTGGACTGGATGGCCCATGAAGTCTCTTCCAACTCTTTGATTCTATGATCTATCAGGGCCAGCTAACACCTCCCAACAAAGGACCCCCCCAAGGCAGGAAGCAGCCAGGCTTTGAAGCTGCAAAGCTATTCAATGCGAATCAAGGTGTCCAATTACAACACTCACATTTGCCTCCAACGAAGAGTTCTTTCTTCCACAGATATATAAACCCCACTTGCCTAGTTTCAAACAGACCTCACATCCTCTGAGGATGCCTGCCATAGATGTGGGTGAAACGTCAGGAGAGAATGCTTCTGGAACATGGCCAGGCAGCCCTGAAAACTCACAGCAACCCAATAATAATAATATTAAGATGATGGTGATGGAAGTGAGGAAAGAGTAGAGAAGGCATGGGCAAGCTTGGGCTATCCTAGGTGTTCTGGACTTCAACTCCCACCATTCCTAACAGCCTCAGACCCCTTCCGTTCCCCCCTCAGCTGATTAAGTCTCAGTATATCCCTGGTGAAAGGAAAGCACTTTGCACATCCTCAGATGCTGCTTTATGGCTTTGTGTGTTTCCAAGATGGAAAACAGGCAGGTGATGTGGGAATGGGTCACGGCTGGATGGGATTTTCCATCTTCATCACTATGATACTTCATCTTGTTGGTGGGAAGCTTCCCACCAAAGTGGAATTCATCTTTTTGGACAGATGGCAAGATATTTAACCTCAGCAGACTGAAAGCCAAAACCAAGCTCACAAGATCTGTTAAAAAGGTAAAGGTAGTCCCCTGACATTAAGTCCAGTCATGTCTGACTCTGGGGTGTGGTGCTCATCTCCATTTCTAAGCTGAAGAGCCAGTGTTGTCCGTAGACACCTCTGAGGTCATGTGGCCGGCATGACTGCATGGAGCGCCGTTACCTTCCCGCCGGAGCGGTACCTATTGATCTACTCATATTTGCATGTTTTCGAACTGCTAGGTTGGCAGAAGCTAGGGTTGAAAGCGGAAGCTCATGACGCTCCCCGGAATTGAACCTGTGACCTTTCGACCAACAAGCTCAGCAGCTCAGTGCTTTAACCCACTGCGTCAGAACTCTAATATGCCGATGATAACATAGTCTGTGTGCATTCAGAAGACATACAAACCACTCTAAACACCTTTGCAGAAGCATACGAGAAGCTGGGCCTCTCATTGAACATGGTAATGGTGTAACATTAGAAAATGTTGACCATTTCTATCTTGGCAGCCACCTCTCCACAAAAGTCAACATTGACACTGAAATACAACACTGCCTGAGCTCTGCCAGTGCAGCATTTTCCCAAAGGAAGCAGAAAGTGATTTGGGACAGCTGTAAGGATACCAAGGTGTTTGTTTATAAAGCTATTGTCCTCCCAACACTGTAATACACTGAGGGGGGAAAGGAAGGGGCCTGAGGCTGTTAGGAATGGTGGGAGTTGAAGTCCAAAACACCTGGAGGAAAGCCCAAGTTGGCCCATGCCTTCTCTACTCTTTCCTCACTCCCATCATCATCATCATCTTATTGTTATTGGGTTGCTTTGAGTTTTCCGGACTGTCTGGCCATGTTCCAGAAGCATTCTCTCCCGACGTTTCACCCACATCTATGGCAGGCATCCTCAGAGGTTGTGAGGTTTGTTGGAAGCTAGGCAAGTGGGTGAGTCTCTTTCTATTGAGTCCCATCTCTTCTTTAGTTCTGAACTCACCTTTGGCAGGAAGCAGAAGCGCCGGAGTGATCCTTCGGAGGGAAGAGAAGGAAAGCCAAAGCTCTCTCTCCAGATTCAAAAAGCGGGCTTCCTTTCGCGGGATTGGCGGCTCACACGTCCGCTTGCCTGGCCCATCTTTCCCCCCAAAATAAAGTCAAAACCTTGCCAAGTGAACCTTTATAGCCGTCCCTTTCCTGGGTCGGGACTCTGGAAGAGGAGGAGAAAGAAAGAAAGAGAGAGAGAGGCAGAAGTTGGGGAGAGATGAGGAGTTCCCAAAAATCCCGTGTTTCCTGGAAGCGGTGTGAATGCGGTGACGCGTGTCGGGGGGGGGCGAGAAGAAGCCTCCTTTGGTGATAGAGGGGAAGGAAAGGGAAGGAAGGAAGGAAAGGAGGAGGGTTTTGGGGAAGGGGAGAGAAAAAGACCCTTAAGGAGCGCCAATGTGGCAATTTCAAGGCATTGCTGGCTGCCGTTTGATGGGAAATGAGCAGGGAAAGGAAAGGGCTTGCAGGGAAAATCTTGAAATTGATCCGATTCGGTTCCGATCGAAGCTGGTCTCGTCTGGGCGGGAAGGGGAAACCTTCCTTCCCTCCTTCTCTCCCTCTCTCTCTCTCTCTCTCTCTCTCCTGCTGCGTGTGGCTGGGAGGAGCGTGGCCGAGTATTTGTGTTTATGAATGGCGCCCCTTTTCATTGGCCGCCGGGGGGGCCCCAGCTGGCCTCTGATTGGCCGGAAGTGGCCGCGGAGAGGCCAACCCCCTCCCTCCCTCCCTCCCTCCCTCCCTCCCTCCCGCCCACTATTTTTGATTTCTTTTTTTTTCTTTTCTGGGTGATTCCTGGAAGTGTGGAAGGGACTGTTGGTAAGAAGGAGGGGAAAAGGCAGCCCGTCCCCGCCCCCCACCCTCCCTCCCTCCCTCCCTGCCGCAGAGAAAAGAGGGAAGAGAGGTTGGGTAAGGTGATCCGGGAGGGAGGAAAGAAGAGCAAGACAAAGAGAAGAGAAAGGGAGAAGATAAGAGAGAGAAAAGAGAGAAGGAAAGAGAAAGAAGAGACAGAAAGAAGAGCAAGACAAAGAGAAGAGAAAGGGAGAAGATAAGAGAGAGAAAAGAGAGAAGGAAAGAGAAAGAAGAGACAGAAAGAAGAGCAAGACAAAGAGAAGAGAAAGGGAGAAGATAAGAGAGAGAAAAGAGAGAAGGAAAGAGAAAGAAGAGACAGAAAGGAAGAAGGAAGAAAGAGAGAAAAGGAGAAGGAAGAGTGAGACGAAGAGAAGAGAAAGGGAGAAGATAAGAGAGAGAAAAGGGAGAAGGAAAGAGAAAGAAGAGACAGAAAGAAGAGCAAGACAAAGAGAAGAGAAAGGGAGAAGATAAGAGAGAGAAAAGAGAGAAGGAAAGAGAAAGAAGAGACAGAAAGAAGAGCAAGACAAAGAGAAGAGAAAGGGAGAAGATAAGAGAGAGAAAAGGGAGAAGGAAAGAGAAAGAAGAGACAGAAAGAAGAGCAAGACAAAGAGAAGAGAAAGGGAGAAGATAAGAGAGAGAAAAGAGAGAAGGAAAGAGAAAGAAGAGACAGAAAGAAGAGCAAGACAAAGAGAAGAGAGAGAAAGAGAGAAGGAAAGAGAAAGAAAGAGAAAGAAACAAAAAAGAAGAGAAAGGGAGAAGATAAGAGAAAAGGGAGAAGGAAAGAGAAAGAAGAGACAGCAAGAAGAGCAAGACAAAGGGAAGAGAAAGGGAGAAGATAGAGAGAAAAGGGAGAAGGAAAGAGAAAGAAGAGACAGAAGAGCAAGACGAAGAGAAGAGAAAGGGAGAAGATAAGAGAGAGAAAAGAGAGATGGGAAGAGACAGAAAGAAGAGCGAGACAAAGAGAAAGGGAGAAGGGAGAGACATGGAAGAGAAAATAGACAGAGAGAAAAGAATAGGAGAAGAGAGAGAAAGAAACAAGGGAAGAAAGAGGAAGATGAGAGAGAGAAAAGGGAGAAGGAAAGAGAAAGAAGAGACAAAGAAGAGCGAGACGAAGAGAAGAGAAAGGGAGAAGATAAGAGAGAGAAAAGGAGAAGGAAAGAGAAAGAAGAGACAGCAAGAAGAGCGAGGCAAAGAGAAGAGAAAGGGAGAAGGGAGAGACAGGGAAGAGAAAAGAAGAGAGAGAGAGAAGAGAGAAAAGAATAGGAGAAGAGAAAGAGACAAGGGAAGAGAGGGAGGAGAGGAGAGAGAAAAGAGAGAGGAGGAAAGTGAAAGAAAGAAGAGCGAGAAAAAGAGAAGAAGAGAAGGAAGAGACAGAAGAAAAAGAGCGAGAAGAAGAAGAGGGAAGGAGAATAAGAAGAGAAGAGAGAAAGAAAGAAGAGAAAGGGAGAAAAAAGAGAAAGAGAGAAGGGAAGAGATAGGGAGAAGTTAAGAGAGAGAAAAGGGGGAAGGAGAAAGAATAAGAAAGAAGAATAAGGCAAAAAGAAGAGAAGGAGGGAAGAGAAGAGAAAGGGAGAAGTGAATAGAAGAGACAGGGAGAAGAGAGAAAACAATGGGTGAAGAGAAGAGAGAGGAGGAAAGAAGAGAAAGGGAGAAGAGAAAGAGACAAGGGAAGAGTGAGGGATAAGAGAAGAAAGGGAAAAGGAAAGACAAAGAATAAGAAAGAAGAGTGAGACAAAAAGAAGGGGAGAAGGAAAAGAGAAGAGAAAGGGAGAAGAGAAAAGAAGAGACAGGGAGAAGAGAGGAAATAATGGGAGAAGAGGAGAGAGAAGAAAGAGAGGAGGAAAGAGAAGAGAAAGGGAGAAGAGTGAGAAAGAGACAAAAGAAGAGAGAGGGAGAAGCTGAGTGAGAGAAAAGAGAGAATGAAAGGGAAAGAGAAGAAAGAAAGAAAGAAGAGAGAGACAAAAAGAAAAAAGGGACAGGGAGAAGAGAGAAAAGAATGGGAGAAGAGAAGAGAGAGAGGAGAAAAGAGAATGAGAAGAGAAAGCGATAAGAGAAAGAGAGAAAAGAAGAAACAGAGAGAAGAAAGAAAAGAATGGGAGAAGAGGAGAGAGACAGAGAGGAGAAAAGAGAAAGAGAATAGAAAACAAGGAAAGTTAGAAACCAGAGGAGAGGGAAAGGGGAGCAAGGGAGACACGAGAGAAAAAGAGAAAAGAAAGAGAGAATAGCAAGACAAGAGAAGAGAAAGGGAAAAGATAAGAGAGGGAGAAAAGGGAGAACAAAAGAGAGACAGGAAGAGAAAGGGAGTGGATAGCGGAGAAAGACATTAACAGAAGAGAACAGAGAGAACACAAAGGGAGAAGAACGACAAGGCAAGAAAAGGGAGAACAAAAGAGAGACAGGAAGAGAAAGGGAGTGGATAGCGGAGAAAGACATTAACAGAAGAGAACAGAGAGAACACAAAGGGAGAAGAACGACAAGGCAAGAAAGAGAAAAGGAGAGAACACAAATAACAAAGGGAGAAGAGAAAGTAAACAGGAGAAGAGAAGAGAACAAAAAGAAGAGCAAGAGAAGAATGGGAGAAGAGGGGAGAGAAGAGAGACAGAGATGGAAAGAAAGAAGAGAAGGGGAGAAGAGAATACAAAGCAGAGAGACAAGGAGAGAACAAAGGGAGAAGACAAGGATACAAGAGAAGAAAGGAGAGGAGGACACAGAGAAAGAAGAAACAGAGATAACAAGGGGAGAAGGAAATAGAGAGAAAACAAAGGGAGAAGAGGAGAGAGAAAGGGAAAAGAACAAAGAGAATGGGAGAAAGAGAAGAAAAGAGACAGGAGAAGAGAAAGGGGAGACAGTGAGAAGAGACAGAGAAGGAGAGAAAAGATCTGAAGGGTCATACGCAGACATGCACGCACGCCATTTGACCGTCTGGCCATCTTGAGGGACTTTATAGTAAAGGGACCTTTTAGATCTGTTAGATCGTAAAGTCATACTGTGGTATTAATGTAGTTTGACACCAGTCTTAACTGCTATGGCTCCAGGCTATGGAATCCTGGGAGTTGTAGTTCGGTGAAGCACCAACCCTTGTGGGTAGAGAAGGCTAAAGAGTTTGAAAAACAACAGCTCCCAGGATCCCATGCCATTGGTCCATGGCAATTAAAGTGGTGCCAAACTGCATTAATTCTACAGTGTAGATGTGCCCAGGGATAGCTCATATCAGTACACTTTTACCATTCCAGATGATTGTGGGCCTGGGCAAACTTTGGCCTTCCAGGTGTTTTGGACTTCAACTCCCACAATTCCTAACAGCTTAAGTGGCTGAGGGGCAAAAGGAAGGGGCCTGGGGCTGTTAGGAATTGTGGGAGTTGAAGTCCAAAACATCTGGAAGGCCAAAGTTTGGCCAGGCCTGCACTACACAGAAGTATAAGTGTCCTATTACCAAGCGACTCTGAATAACAGTACCTTTAACAGTACCCCAAAATCTGTCACCAGAAGCAAACCATTCCACCTTATCCAGTATTTGGGCGCAGTTGTCCATATAGCTGTACTATAACATACACATAGTTTTTGGTGGCCATCACGTGCCTTCAACATCATGCTGGTGTGTTGTCTGCTCCATCGTGCATTGCTTAACACCGAGATGCTCAAAAGCTTACTCAGTAATGTTGCATTTTGTTTCCTCCGAAGCTGTCTGTTCTCCTCGTGGGGAATTTGCATTCATGTTGACAGAGTTGGAGGTCTTACAGGCAGCAGACTGGTTGGGTAACTACTCTCTAGTTGGCTTTGTCTTATGGCAATCCTCTGATCCTAATTCAGAGGTAGAGCACCTGTTTTGCATACCTGAGGTCTCAGCTTCAATCCTGATCTTCTGCAGATTGGGTAGGGACAGGCTCCTGAAATTTGGTAGACATACTGCCAGTCAATATATGCAAAACCAGCCTTGGTGGATGTATGAGTCTGACTCAACTTTCACAAACTATTCGTGATCTAGTTTGCAAGGTTATTGTATGACCCATGGCTACTATCTGGGACTCTACAACTCTGGTTGGATTTATACTTCCATATAATGCAGTTTGGAACTATATACAGTGGTTCTCAACCTGGGGTCCCCAGATGTTTTTGGCCTACAACTCCCAGAAATCCCAGCCAGTTTACCAGCTGTTGGGATTTCTGGGAGTTGAAGGCCAAAAACATCTGGGCCCCAGGTTGAGAACCACTACTATATGATGTTCCAAATTGCATGATATGACAGTATAAAGGGTAAAGGTTTCCTCTAATATTAAGTCTAGTCGTGTTCGACTCTGAAGAGTGGTGCTTATCTCCATTTCCAAGCTGAAGACTGGCGTTGTCCGTAGACACCTCCAAGGTCATGTGGCTGGCATGACTGCATGGAGCGCCATTACCTTCCCGCCAGCCCTCCTATTGCTCTACTCACATTTGCATGTTTTCAAACTGCTAGGTTAGCAGAAGCTGGGGCTAACAGCAGGAGCTCACCTTGCTCCCCAGATTCGAATCACCAACCTTTTGGTCAGCAGCTCAGCAGTTTAACCCACTGTGCCACCAGGGGGCATATGGCAGCATAATACCTGTATAATGTGGTTTGGAGCCCCTGGTGGTACAGCGGGTTAAATCGCTGAGCTGCTAAACTTGTTGACCGAAAGGCGGTTTGAATCCAGGGAGTGGGGTGAACTCCCGCTGTTAGCCCCAGCTTCTGTCAACCTACCAGTTTGAAAACATGCAAATGTGAGTAGATCAACAAGTACCGCTCTGGTGGGAAGGTAACGGCGCTTCATGCAGTCATGCTGGCCACATGACCTTGGAGGTGCCTACGGACAACGCTGGCTCTTCGGCTTAGAAGTGGAGATGAGCACCAACCCCCAGAGTCGGACACAACTGGACTTAATGTCAGGGGAAAACCTTTACCTTTACCTATAATGTGTTTAGCTGCATTGAACTGCATTATATGGGCCTATATGGCAGTGTAGACCAGACATGGGCAAACTGGCCTTCCAGGTGTTTTGGACTTTAACTCCCATAATTCCTAACAGTTGATAAACTAGGAGTTAAAGTCCAAAACATCTGGAAGGCTGAAGCTTGCCTATGCCTGGTGTAGACCCGGCCTCAGATGACAAAACTAACGAAACAGACCAAGGTATCTTCTACACTGCCTTATATTCCAGGATCCAATCCCAGATTATCTGCTTTAAACTGGATTATATACATCTCCACTGCCAGATAATTTGGGATCAGATCCTGGGATATAGTGACAGCATAGTATAGGCCATAGAATCATGGGTCTGCTTTATCTGGGGTGGTCATACTTTTTATCAGTTTGTACTTTTAATAATATTTGGTGGTTTGCTTATTTTTTTAATCTTTTATTTAATGTATTTTAATTTCACACTAAACTTTCAAGTGTTAAGTATCATAAAACACCACAAAAAGCCACTTTCATATAATCTAATATGAAGGGTGGGGGGAAACATATATATGGGTCATTGTGGCCCCGGGGTCTTGTTTCTTTCGAGGCTGGATGGCCATCTGTCGAGGGTGCTTTGAATGCGATTTTTCTGCTTCTTGGCAGGGGTTGGACTGGATGGACCACAAGGTCTCTTCCAACTCAAAGATACTATGATTCTAAGATCCCTGACCCTGAAAACATGCTGGTTGACCTTAATCAAGGCACACTCTCAGCCTCAGAGGAAATCAATAGCACGCCATCTCTGAACAAATCTGGGCCTCAAAAATGAAAAGTACACAGAAATATGATGCACATTACTGCTGCATCGATACAATGTATCTATACCAGGCATGGGCAAATTTCGGCCCTCCAGGTGTTTTGGACTTCAACTCCCACAATTCATAACAGCTGGTGTTGTTGTTGTTCATTCGTTCAGTCGTCTCCGAC
>NW_026847660.1:19746070-19781991 GCF_025583915.1 Anolis sagrei ordinatus | reverse complement strand
ACACCTGGAGGGCCGAAGTTTGCCCATGCCTGGTATAGATGATTGTCGGGGTTGTACAATGGATGCATATCTGAATCTAGGGTATTGGGAAATGTACCTGAAACTTGTGTGTGCACAATAGTATCATGTTCATTGTTCACATGTATCAAATTCCCATTTTGGAATCATTTTTTAATGCTGGATATCATTTCCACCCCCTTAGGAGCCCCTGGTGCTGCAATGGATTAAACCCTTGTGCCAGCAGGACTGCCAACCGAAAGGTTGGTGGTTCAAATCCAGGGAGTGGGATGAGCTCCCATCTGTCAGCTCCAGCTTCCCATGCGGGGACTTGAGAAAGGCCCGGATGGTAAAACAGATAATTTCTAGGTTCTATGATATACTGGGAGTGCTCAGGTAATTTAATGGTGTTTGGTTATATCCATGGTTTTAGGTAACTATAGGAGCCCACGGTGGCGCAGGACTGCTGACCAAGAAGTCAACTGGTCAAATCCAGGGAGCTCCCTCTGTCAGCTCCAGCTCCCCGTGTGGGGACAAAAGAGAAGCTTCCCACAAGGATGGTAAAACATCAAACATCTGGGCGTCATCGAGCCACCGGTGGCACAGTGGGTTAAACCCCTGTGCCGGCAGGACTGAAGACTGACAGGTCGCAGGTTTGAATCCAGGTAGAGGCGGATGAGCTCCCTCTATCAGCTCTAGCTCCTCATGTGGGGACATGAGAGAAGCCTCCCACAAGGATGATAAAAACATCAATTCATCCGGGCGTCCCCTGGGCAACATCCTTGTAGATGGCCTATTCTCTAACACGAGAAGTGACTTGCAGTTTCTCAAGTTGCTCCTGACCCGAAAAAAAAAATAATCTGGGCATCCCTTGGACAACATCCTTGCAGACGGGCAATTCTCTCACACCAGAAGCAACTTGTAGTTTCTCAAGTCACTCCTGACATGAAAAAAAGCAACCAAAACACCCCCTTTAAGCATGAACTTGTTGTATGCCAATGGGTGTAGTGTGTGTGTATACGCAGACATATTATGTACATTTCTTAATACGCAGTTGTGTATGTGGCTATGTTGTCGTATCTGGTAAACATGAGAGTTCATTGGCGTATCCAAAATTAAATTAACAGGGAGACAAGGGGCTAGTGATGGGGGACGAAGGAGAGTGGAGAGGGTCTCTATGTTGTGGTGATAATATTCAGTCTTCCACCCACTCACCTCTCTAAGGCGCTCTGCCCAGGAGAGCCACAGATCCACCCACGGATCTCCACCGCCTCTCTTTCCCCTCCTCCTCGCTCCATCATTTCTTGGATCCTTGGCACCCGAACTGTGCCTTCCTCTCTTCCCCGGTTCTAGGACAACACCCCCCTCCCCAGTTTCCCCATATAGACACATCTCCCTGGCCAGAGAACCCAGGCATCCTGGCACTCTGCTTTCTTCCTTTCCTGGCTTGGGTGGTGTTTATGAGCTAATCATGCACAGTCAGGGCCGTTAGCTGTTCCTGGCAGGTCTGAAGTTGCCGGTAAAGGCACCGGTTTCCTAGCAGTGATTAGGGGGAAGCGAGTGCGTGATGGAATGCTAAACGGCAATAACCACACACACACACACACACACACACACACACTGAGGCAGAAGCTCTCCTTAGGGTTTTGGGGGAGAGTGTGGCAAGATGGGGGGAGGAAGGAACCTGAAATGGAGGAATGGAAAGCCAGCCTCAAACCTTTCTTCCCCCCAGCAGTTGTGTATGTGGCTATGCAAAGATATCATTTTTGCACCATGTGAAGACATCACTGAAGGAAGAGTGCCTCTGAGCATGCACAGAATCCTTTTCTGTATGAGCAACTCCTTCCCCAGCCCCATTGGATGGATACCCTCAAGATATATTGAACTGCAACTTCTGTCCCCATTGTCAACTTGCTGGCTAGGCATAGAATCATAGAAACATAGAGTTGGAAGAGACTGCAAGGCCATCTAGTCCAACCAAAGCACTCCCAACAGATGGCCATCCAGTCTCTGGGTGATGGATTTTGGATTGTGCTTGCCTGATGGATGCTGTATCAATAGTAAGGGGGTCCCATTACATATGGTTTCGGTATCAACCTGTCTGAGCACAGAAAATAAACCCTTGTGCTGGCAAGACTGTGGGATGAGCTCCCATCTGTCAGCTCTAGCTTCCCATGCGGGAACTTGAGAAAGGCCCGGATGGTAAAACATAGATAATTTCTAGGTCCTATGATATACTAGGAGTGCTCAGGTAATTTAATGGTGTTTGGGCTTCAGTTCTGAACTGTGTCTTAGCCAAAATATAAGGGATCAATCCCATCCCACCCTTACTTTACTTACTTAGGTGATCCCTTGTTGTCTGAGTATGATGGCCTTCCAAGTGTAGTGTCTTGGTGGTGGATACGTAGGTGGCTGTGGAGCCCCATTCTTGATTCACATGTTCTTCCACAGTGAGGGCATCAGTTTCCAGGTGAAAGGCAGTCCTGGTCAGGGTTGGCTTGATGCACCTTCCTCTTGGCACGTTTCTCCCTTTCACCCTCCATTCGTGCCTCTTTAGATTCCGCAGCACTGCTGTTCACAGCTGACCTCCAATTAGAGTGTTCAAGGGCCAGGGCTTCCCAGTTCTTTGTGTCTATGCCACAGTTTTAGCGTTAGTTTTAAACCCATCTTTAAATCTCTCTTCCTGTCCACCAACATTCAATTTTCCATTCTTGAGTTGGGAGTATAGTAAATGCTTGAGGAAATGGTGATTGGACATTCAGACAATATGGCCAGTCCAGTGGAGTTGATGGTGTAGGAACCATCAGTGCTGGTGGTCTTTGCTTCTTCGAGCATGTCGACATTTGTCCGCCTGTCTTTCCAAGAGATTTGCAGGATTTTTCAGAGGCAATGCTGATGGAATCATTCCAAGAGTTGAATATGACGTCTGTAGACAGTCCACATTTTGCAGGTGTATAGCAGGGTTGGGAGGACAATAGCTTTATAAGCAAGCATCTTGGTCTCTCTATGGACGTCCTGATCCTCAAACTCTCTCTGCTTCAATTGGAAAAATGCTGCACTCACAGAGCTCAGGTGGTGTTGTATTTCAGTGTCAATGTTGACTTTTGTGGAGAAGTGACTGCCAAGGCAACGGAAATGGATAACATTTTCTAATGTTACACCATTAAGCTGTATTTCTGGCATTGGAGAGGGATTGGCTAGTGACTGCTGGAAGAGCACTTTGGTTTTCTCAATGTTCAATGAGAGGCTGAGCTTTTCATATGCTTCAGCAAAGGTATTTAGAGTGGCTTGTAGGCCTTCTGAATGTGCACAGACAACATTATCATCGGCATATTGGAGTTCTATAACAGATGTTGTGAGCTTAGTTTTGGCTTTTAGTTTGCTGAGGTTACATAGCTTGCCATCTGTCTGACAGATGATTTCCACTCTGGTGAGAAGCTTCCCATCAACAAGATGAAGTATCATAGCGACGAAGATGGAAAATCCCACCCAGCCATGACCCATTCCCACATCACCTGTCTCTTTTCCATCTTAGAAACACCTGAAACCATAAAGCAGTATTTGAGGATGTGCAAAGTGCTTTACTTTTGCCAGGGATATACTGAGACTTAAGTGGCTGAGGGGGAAAAGGAAGGGGCCTGAGACTGTTAGGAATTGTGGGAGTTGAAGTCCAAAACATCCGGAGGGCCAAAGTTTGCCCATGCCTGCTATGCCAATCTGAAAGGCTTTCTTTCACATCCTTTTGTGAGTGTTTGTTGTCTGGCCACTGCAGTCTGAAGCTAACTTTGAATTGCATTAAATTATCAGTGTAGATGGGGCCTCAATTGAGAATAAGGCATGTTCTTAGTAAGCCACTTAAGTTTCATGCTCATTTGGGACTCAAAATGCAGTTTCCCCAAATCCCAGTTCAGTGCTTTAATTGCTACAAGAGAAACGTAGTTAAGTAGGGACTTGTTCCTGTAGGTTCATGTTAAAAGAAAGGATGGTAGGGAATAACAGGACAATGTCTGTGTCAGAATTTACATGCAGTGTGGTTACACAAACGTGAGCATACTGATAGGTTGGACACAAGAGATTTTTGTACTGCAAGTTATAGCATTAATATTTCTACAAATAAATATGAGAGCGATAAGTTAGACACACGGGGTGAGCAAATACCATGAGGTAAATTCTACTTTATGCCAAATACGCAGTCTTCTGTCTGGCTAAACATGAGCCCTTTGTTTCAATAAGGAAAAGTTACAAAATCAAGGAGATACAGGCCTGGCAGGGAACACACTTGTGCACACATATGCATATAGGATGCAAGATAACAACCAACGAGAAGCATGGAAAATATTGAAAATTAGCCAGGTAGAGAACAACATAGGTAAAAGTTTCCCCTTGGCATTAAGTCTAGTCATATCCAACTCTGAAGGGTGGTGCTCATCTCCATTTCTAAGCCAAAGAGTCAGCGTTGTCCATAGACGCCTCCAAGGTTATGTGGCCAGCATGACTGCATGGAGGGCTGTTACCTTCCTGCCGAAGCAATACCTATTATTTACTCACATTTACATGATTTTGAACTGCTAGGTTGGCAGAAGCCGGGGCTAACAGTGGGAGCTCACCCTGTTGCCCAGATTCGAACTGCCGACCAAGTTGAGCCACTCAGTGGTTTATTCCACTGTGCCACTAAGGGACCCTAGAGAACAACATGCAAGTCTTTAAAATTCTACCAAAAACAGGTTTGGTAGGAATTCATTAAGCTTTGTGCTAGTGACTTCCTCTTTGTGTAAATAAGAAATCAAGTTCTTGTTTCTTCTTTCCTGAATCGGTTGGTTTCTTTCTTTCTTTCTTTCTTTCTTTCTTTCTTTCTTTCTTTCTTTCGTTCTGGCTTGAGGCACTAGAACACATTTAGGGTATCTTGGATTCAGATGACAATATTGATTATTAAGGCCCTATTTACACTGACCACATTTAATGCTGTTCAATGCCAGTTTCAAACTGCAGTGGCTTGACAACAAACTCCCACAAAAGTGTGCACCACTTCTCTGTAGTTTGTGTAATCCCTATTTGGACTTCAAACTGGTTCCATGTCATACACCAGAGCAAGAACACTTCTGACCTTAAAGACCACACCAGCTTGGTAAAATCAGCAAGCAGTTTATTATAGAATATGTGTAGGCAAAGCAGTAAAAAATTAGCAAAACAGTAAAAGTCCAAAATCCAAAATAATCCATAAGCTTTAAAGGCAAACAAAATCCAGGAGTACATAGAAATCCATTAACCAAGGCATTTGAAACCATGAAACAAAACAGCAGGAAACGTCCATAGACAAAACTTAAGCTTGGCAAAAACTTGGTACATGAAACTCAGAGCCCTTGAAAGCAAGACTGTGATACAATAACAATGTTGCCTCAACTGAGGCAACTCACTCCCACGAATCATAAACATTTTCCAGAACTCAAAACAGAAAGGAAAGCATTTTTTCTTGAATTTCCCGCTAGATAATGGTTTGTTAACTTTCTTTTGCTGTAGACGAAGTGATTGCCTCATTCTCTGAAAGCTCTGCAGTTTACTAAAACTTCACTTTCTGTCCAAAGTTTCACTATCCTCTCCCTCATTACCTCCTGCGCCTGGCAAATCAATCTCAGCATCATTTTCAGACAGTTGCTCTGAGAAAAGTGGTGAAAGGTCTCTCCCAGGACTATGGCCTTGTGAATTTTCCTGAAACATCTCAGGCCTGTCTTCTGAACTTAACTCAGACCAAAGCAAACGGTCATCCCCAGGCCCATAATCAGGAACACCATCCCCATTCCAATCATGAACATCAACATGAACATCAGACACAATCACAGGCTGAACAGCCGGACATACAACATTCCAAGACTTCAATGCTGTTTGAAATTGCATTAAGTAGTCAGTGTATGAGTAGCAGCTTAAAGAGCTGGACATGTTTAGCCCGAAGAAGAGAAGGCTGAGAGGAGACTTGATAGCTATGTATAAGTATGTGAGAGGAAGTCATAGGGAGGAGGGAGCAAGTTTATTTTCTGCTGCCCTGGAGACTAGGACGCAGAACAATGGCTTCAAACTACAGGAAAGGAGATTCCATCTGAACATTAGGAAGAACTTCCTAACTGTGAGATCTGTTCAGCAATGGAACTCTCTGCCCAGGAGTGTGGTGGAGGCTCCTTCTTTGAAGGCTTTTAAACAGAGGCTGGATGGACATCTGTCAGGGGTGCTTTGAATGCAATTTTTCTGCTTCTTGGCAGGGTGTTGGACTGGATGGCCCATGAGGTCTCTCCCAACTCTATGATTCTGTGTAGATGGGGTCTTTACTAGCAAGTGGAGTTGAAATACCCTGAAGGCACCAGATCCCATCTGATCATAGATGCTAAACAGGGCCAGGCCTGGTTCACATTTGAATGGGGGACCAGGAGATACCAGTTGCCGTTCAGAGAAAGGCAATCGCAAAGCACTTTGCTTATGAAACCTCCAGAAAATTAATGAGGTCAATGTAAATTGACAGGTGCTTTGAAGGTATACAGACACACAGGGATGCTGGTGATCACCTTTCCTTGCATGTAGAAAGAGAAGACTCACAGGTAAACAGACAAGGCTGCCCTCTGCTGGAGAAAGTGGGACATGCGCATCAGAGGTAGGGAAAGAACCATTGAAGAATATGATGCTGGCTGTTGCTATGAGAATAACAAGCCCCGAGAAATGTTAGCTGTTGCCATTTCCAAAAGGGGGGGGGGGGGACCTCTTGGATTTGACCTAGTTTTCTCTTGAGGAAAGAAGAAAGGATGTATGGATCGGAAACGTGTAGATGCAATACATAGCCAGGCTCCAAGGCTGTCTTGAGTTAAATCAAACCGAAGAGAACCCACTCCCATTCTAGGTCCAAAAATGAACTGAGATTAAGCCACTCTGCATCCTTCAGGTGTGTCGCTACTAATACACAAACCTGAAGGCGGTAGGTTTGTTGAAGGCACATCTCTCTAATGGTCTGTTACCACCTCTTGGAATGATGTGGCCTGAGGCAGCTGCTTCGTTTTGCCTTAGGGCACATCTACGATATAGAATTAATACAGTTTGATACCACTTTAACAGCCATAGCTCAATACTATGAGATCAAGGGAGTAGCAGTTTTACAAAGTCTTTAGCATTCTCTGCCAAAGAAAACTGATGCCTCGTGAAATTATAAATCCCAGGAGTCCATAGCACTGAGGCATGGCAGTTAGTGGTATCAAACTGCATTGATGAGGCTGCGGTGGCGCAATGGGTTAAACCCTTGTGCTGCTGAACTGCTGACCTGAAGGTAGGCAGTTCGAATCTGCGAGACAGGGGGAGCTCCCATCTCTGAGCTCCAGCCATCCTAGCACTTCAAAAACATGCTACAAATGTGAGTAGATAAATAGATACCGCTTCGGTGGGAAAAGGCAAGAGATGCTCCAAGGAATCTTGCCAACCACACAACCAGGAGGTGATAATACAGGCTGCTCAGCTTGAAAATTGAGAAAAGCAGAGATAGCACTGCCTCCAGAAGCCGGAAATGAAAGGAGAAGCCCCTGCCTTTGTTTGTGTTTGTGTGTCTCGTTGTATATGATTGTAAACGCATGGAATGTTTGCCTATGCATGTAAATGCTGTAATTCACTCTGAGTCCCCTAGGGGAGAAGATTATTATTATTATTATTTGAGTCCACAGCAGACACTCTGCTAGCTGTTGAATTGGGTCACACGTCAGACACTTCCCAAGTGTCTAGGACTGTGTGATGTATCGGCGAATAATGTGTGCAGATCCCATTAAGGCGGCCTTTTGCAGCTGGCAGATGGTAATTTTGTCAGCGCCGATTGTGTTTAAGTGCAGGCCAGGGTCTTTAGGCACTGCACCCAGTGCACCGATCACCACTGGGACCACATTGACTGTCTTGTGCCACAGTCTTTGCAGTTCGATCTTTAAATCCTCATATCGTGTCAGCTTTTCCAGTTGTTTCTCTGCAATCCTGCTGTCACCTGGGATTGCGACACTGACGATCCATACTTTGTTTTTTAACATGATTGTGAGGTCAGGAGTATTGTGTTCCAAAACTCTGTCTGTCTGAATCCGGAAGTCCCAGAGGAGTTTGGCGTGTTCATTCTCTGTAACTCTTTCTGGCTTGTGATCCCACCAGTTCTTTTTCGCAGGCAGATGGTATTTGTGGCACAAGTTCCAATAAATCATCTGAGCAACGGTGTTGTGCCTCTGCTTGTAGTCTGTCTGCTCGATCTTCTTACAGCAGCTGAGGATGTGATCTATTGTTTCATCTGCTTCCTTGCAGAGTCTACATTTGGGATCTGTTGTTGACTTTTCAATTCTGGCTTTGATGACATTGGTTTGAATGTCTTGTTCTTGGGCTGCCAGAATCAGGCCCTCCATCTCCTTTTTCAGAGTTCAATTTGTGAGCCACAGCCATTATTATTATTATTATTATTATTATTATTATTATTATTATTGATTCTACTGTGCATTATTGATTCTACAGTGTAGATGTAGCCTCGGAATTGGTGCAAGGCTTCTGAATGTTTGGAAGACTCCCAAACTGGAAAATCCAAAAGGAATGCAGCCATCCCCAATGAACAATGGCTGAGTAACAATGGAGCACCAGGATCAATGTATTTTCCTGGCTTTGCTGAAATACGTGAGCAATGCACAAGTGCATGTACCCCTTTCTTTGACATTTCCCATTTATTTCCCTGAGGTCGGCCATCTTCCTGGCAAGGAGTGCCCCATGGGTCGGATTTGGCTACCTCCCATCACTCTGCTCTCCTTAATGGCACCTAAAACCTAATGGCCAATCCTTTGCCCCCGAACACAGCGTATTGTTAAAAGCAACTTTACCTCTATAAGGCTTCAGAGGATAAAACATAGAGTTGGATTGGCAGCGATGACTTTATAGGGACGGTGAGTGCAGAGCATGTGGTCTTTTGGATGTTGCTGAATTGCAACTTCCACCAGCCCTAGATAGTGATGAGGAATTATGGGAATTTCAAGCCAGTGATCATCTGTAAACCTTTTTGTAAAGTAAAGAGAGATTGTTGAAACTGGGACTGTTTATTGTCACTTTTCTAAGGATATATCCAGGCGGAATAAAGATATTATTATTATTATTATTATTAGTATTATTATTTTACTGACACAAAAACACAGTATGTCACAGTAAGTGAGATCTATATGCTGGATTTTGTATCACAGAATCACAAGTTGAACACTTCCCAAGCGTCTAGGACTGTGTGATGTATTTTCGAATGATGCGTGCAGATCCAAGTAAGGTGGCCTTTTACAGTTGACAGATCATGATATTGTCAATGTTTATTGTTTCCAAATGCCAGCTGAGATCTTTTGGCACGACACCCAGTGTACCAATAACCACTTGGACCACCTGTACTGGTTTATGCCAGAGTTTTTGCAGTTCGATTTTGAGGTCCTGATAACGGTCAGGAGTTTTTCCTGTTGTTTTTCCTCAATGCGACTGTTTGACTTGTGATTTTGTGATACGAAATCCAGCATATAGATCTCATAGGCTGTGACATACTGTGTTTTGTGTCAGTAAAATAATAATAATAATAATAATAATAATAATAATAATAATAATACAATCCAGAGCAGAAGAGAAAACTGGTAAAAGAAGGCTCTTCGTGGACAGTTCCTGCGAAAGACTGAGAGCCAAATTGACAAAGAGAAAACCTGGCTGTGGCTCACAAATGGAACTTTGAAAAAGGAGACAAAGGAGGGCCTGATTTTGGCATCCCAAGAACAAGCCATTAGAACAAATGACATCAAAGCCAGAATTGAAAAGTTGACGACAGATCCCAAGTGTAGACTCTGCAAGGAAGCAGATGAAACAATAGATCACATCCTCAGCTGCTGCAAGATTGTGCAGACAGACTACAAGCAGAGGCATAACACCGTTGCTCAGATGATTAATTGGAACTTGTGCCACAAATACCATCTGCCTGCAACAAAGAACTGGTGGGATCACAAGCTGGAAAAAGTTACAGAGAATGAACATGTCAAGCTACTCTGGGACTTCCGGATTCAGACAGGCAAAGTTTTGGAACACCATACTCCTGACCTCACGATCGAGGACTGTAGTCTAAAAATGTAACTTCTTCAGGCCTGGGTTCAATAAAAGTCTGAGTTTTGCCAGCAAGGCAGGTGTTGGACACCCAGCAGACCATGAAACACAGCTAGCAGATCACAGCTGTGTGTGGTTTAATATTTTAATAGATCGGCATAGAGATAGCTAAATGTTTATTTATGATTTTCTATATTTTGCTCAGTCTTATTTGGAAGCGGGATTGTGATGTTATTTTCCCACACATTTTCTGTTGTGGAACAAAAGAAAACATTTGCCGTTTTTGAGCATATGTGCATACAAAAAGAGTCTCTCTCTCCCTCTCCCTCTCCGAACACACAAACATACACACTTCTGTATATGTGTATCACCAGAGCTGGCAGAAATGTTGCTACTCTGGGTCTCATCTTTTTCTGTGCACCTCATCTGTTCCCATTTGCAGGCAACAGCCCGTATTTCCTTGAATCCATCCATCTAAAATCACTATCTTTATTTTGGGCTTTTAGGGGAAATGCCAAAAATACAGCAGGCAAATTGTGTAAATATGGTATGACTCCTATACCCGCAGGACTGATACCTGTGGTTTCATTTATCCACTTGCCACCAAATGGCATTTTCTATGTCCTCTGTGATATTTTTGGGCTGGAAGTCCTTTGTTTCAATAAGGTTTACTATTATCCCTTGGTTTATGTAGTCACACAACATCTGAGAAGATATCCCTGTGGATTCAAAGACTTTTTCTCCCAATGTGAAGAAAATTACCAAAATTAGTACCTGCTTCCCTCAAAAACAATTACTCAAGAATTACATCCCAGTACTCTGCTCATGTCTGGACAATCCTTGACTAGAGTTGGGAAATATTTCTGGACTAATATGTGTGTGTGTGTGTGTGTGTGTGTGTGTGTGTGTGTGTGTGTGTGTATGACATTGCCCAGGTGCCTTTGGGACTGCTGCCTGTCTACTTTCCCCCTTCTCCAGCTCTAACTCACAACAATGCAATGTCAACACCCTGGCTCCATGGAGCCCCCGGTGGCACAGGGAATGAAACCCTTGTGCCAGCAGGACTGTTGACTGCAAGGTTGGGTTGCTGACCTGAAGGTTGCCAGTTCAACTTTGGGGTCAGCGCGGATGAGCTCCCTCTGTCAGCTACAGCTCCGCATGCGGGGACATGAGAGAAACCTTCCACAAAGATGGTAAAACATCAAATATCTAGGCGTCCCCTGGGCAACATCCTTGCAGACAGCCAATTCTCTCACACCAGAAGCAACTTGCAGTTTCTCAAGTCACTCCTGACACACAGACACACATACACGAAATGCTCTGGCAATGGTGGGCAGGTTCTCTCTGTGGCTTTTTCCTTCCATAATTCTTCTGTTTCCATCATACACCTTCTCTCGCTCTCTCTTCTTCTTCCTTTGCTTTCCCTCATACATCTTCCTCCCTTCTCTCTTTTTCTTTCCTTTCCCCTTTCTTCCTTTCTCTTCTCTCTCATCTCTCATCCCTTCTTTCCCTTTCTTTCTTCCCCTCCTCTCATACTTTCTCCCCTTTCCTTTCTCTTCCTCCCTCCCTCTTCGTCCTGATTAATGACTGATCCGACTGACGGGCGGAAAGGAAGGAGCCTTAGGCTGTTGGGAATGGTGGGGGTTGAAGTCCAAGGTATGGACAATCTTGAACTATTTCAATGCCTTCATGGTATACCTTAAAATAACGTAAATCAACTGTGGTCATTATTTTTGTTTCCTTAATGTTCAACTGTAAACCTTCTTTTGACTTGCTTCAGTAATCTTTCCAAATCTTTGCTATTTTCTGCTAGTAGTGTGGTGTCATCTGCATATGTTAAATATTTGATGTTCCTTATCAAATATCATGCCTACATCCTCCAACTCTAATCCCGCTTTATATATGATATGTTCAGCATATCACATGGAGCCCCTGGTGGCGCAATGGGTTAAACTCTTGTGCCAGCAGGTCTGCTGATTGATAGGTCAGTGATTCGAATCCAGGGAGAGTGGGTTGAGCTCTGTCTGTCAGCTCCAGCTCTCCATGCAGAGACATGAGAGTAGCCTGCCACAAGGATGGTAAAACATCTAACAGCTGGGCATCCCCTGGGCAACATCCTTGCAGACAGCCAATTCTCTCACACCAGAAGTGACTTGCAGTTTCCCAAGTTGTTCCTGACATGAACAAAGCATGTCACATTAAACAGAAAAGGGTGATAAAATGAACCCTGCCAACTAGTATCCATTAAACATTGAGGAATGTGTGACCACAATAGACTACAGCCATGGATATGCCAACCGTTTGGGATGATTGGATGTTTTCCATGAGCCCATCTGGTCCACAAAATGACTGCGGCTGTGTGCACATAACAACCAATGATGGACAAATGTGTTTCTTCTGGGTGTACTTGCAGCGCATGGCCACCAGGTGGAGAAGGAGGACTGTTTACAAGGCGCATTGTTGCCATCATGGATCAAGACCAACTGTGACTTGATGTTCTGTAACAATAACTATTACATGCACGAATACACTTTTCCGAGTCCTGGAAAAGACCTCAGCCTAAACTGCAGGAGAGGCACTGCCAGTCACCGTAGAAAATCTCAAGCTAGGTAGATTTAATTGTTAACTCATAGTGAGGCCATCGGGTGCATTCTTTGCCAAAGCTTGGTGGTGCAACACCTGTGTTGCATGCCAAAAGGCCCAGGTTAAGTCATTTCCAGTAACAACAGGATGAGGTATCATATGGAAAAGACCCTGAAGGAGCCTCGGAGTTCAGTATTGGTCAATTATCATAGATGAGTATAGTCATCTCCAACTTCCCATACAATCACAGAAGAGATGAGGAGAAAAACAATGCTTCTATCACAGCGTTTTCCAACCTTCCTAATGCCACGACCCCTTAATACAGTTTCTCATGTTGTGGTGACCCCCAACCATAAAATTATTTTCATTGCTTCTTCATAACTGTCATTTTGCTACTGAATCTAATGTAAATATCCAATATGCAGGATGTATTTTCATTCATTGGACCAAATTTGGCACAAATACCCATTTCTAATGTTGAGCCAGGAGAAGGGGCATCACCATCCAGTGTTCCCTGTGAACACAGCTCATTGGTTGGTGTCTCCTACAGACAGAAATGAACAAAAATAGCATGAAGAATCCAACACTCTCTTCTTCTTGCACTTTTGATTTGAACCCCTCCCTTTCCATGCACACAGACTTCTACTCTTAGCTTGCTGCATGTACATGCTCAAAGTTTGGTGCTGACCGCCACCTGTGTTTAATATTTATCAATCATTTCCATTATTTTTTAAAACCACAGAATGGCCACAGACTCCTTAAAACTGTGTTTCTCAACCTTCCTAATTCTGCAACCCCTTAATACATTTCCCCATGTTGTTGTGATCCCTAACCGTAAAATATTTTTGTTGCTACTTCATAACTGTAATTTTGCTATCGTAATATCTGATATGCAGGATGTATTTTCATTCATTGGACCAAATTTGGCACAAATTCCAGATATGCCCAAATTTGAATACGGTGGGTTGGGGAGGATGGATTTTGTCATCTGCTAGTTGTACTTGCTGGGATTTATAGTTCACCTACAATCAAAGAACATTCTGAACTCTACCAATGATGGAATTGAAGCAAACTTGGCGCACAAAACTCCCATGACCAACAGAACATACTGGAAGGGTTTTGTGGTCATTGACCTTGAGTTTTGGAGTTGTAGTTCACCTACATCTGGAGAGCACTGTGGACTCAAACAGTGATGGATCTGGACTAAACTTGGCACAAATACTGAATATGCCCAAATGTGAACACTGGTGGAGTTTGGAGAAAATGGACTTGGCATTTGGGAGTTGTAGTTGCTGGGATTTATAGTTCACCTACAATCAAGGAGCCTTCCAAACCCTACCAGCGATAGAATTGGACCAAACTTCCGACATAGAACCCCCATGACCAATAGAAAATACTGAGTTTTCTGATTGTTTTTGGCAACCACACTTACACCCCCTCGCGACCCCCCCCCCAGGGGTCCCAACCACCAAGAAACACTGATCTATCACCCTTTAAGTGCCCAGATTGAGAACCATCCCTCACATTAGGCAACGTGAGGCAAGTGCCTTGGGTAGCAAATTTTGGGAAGCAATGGTAGTCACTCCAGACTTTCTCCTCCATTGGTAGGAGAGGACATTGTGTACCATGCAATCTTTCTCACATACCCTAAACTAGTCAGTTGCCCTTGGAGTGGTAGTGATAGCTTCCCTTTAGGATCACTATAAGTTGGACATTAGTTAAGAGCACACAAAATTTAACATCAATAGCAATGTGAAAGCAGGAGCTATATCTTTTGCATTACCCACAAGCAGAGCTGTCTTATCAGACACAGTCATGTTCACATGAGCATCCCAAAGTCATTAGAAATCATACATGTATGGATGAAGCGGCCCTTAGTGCCAAGCAATGCTTCCCTTCTACAATTCATTATGTGAAGCGAGAAGCAACCTGAAGGCACACGACAATAACAGTGTTTAATTTAGATCCTACCTTTTTCCAAATATGGAACAACAACAAAGGTTTAGAGTCTTTGTAGGATTTTCTGCCTCAGGTCTCAAAATAACATGGCTTGTGTGATACTATGTTCCTTCGGGCTCCACTCTTGTCTCAGACAGAAAAATGTCTTGAATTTGCCCTGCAAATGAGAATAATTGGGGGCCGCTGGGAACTAATTTCCTGATGTACTCCTAAAATCTACACGTCTAGGGCTGGCCCAAGACATTTTTCTGCCTGAGGCAAAATAATATGGGAAGCATTAGGAATTAATGTGTGAGGCAGTGTGGTGCAGTGGTTTGAGCTTTGGACTATGACCCTGGAGAAAAAAGGTTTGAATCCCTGCTCAGCCATGGAAAGCTGCTGAGTGACCTTGTGTAAGTCATACTTAACCTCAGAAGGCAAAAGCAACCCTGCTTTGAACAACCTTCCCAAGGAAACCCCATGATACGTTCACCTTAGATCTGTCATAAACTGAAAACAACTTGAAAGCACTCAACAGCAACAATAACAACATGAACTAATGTAATCCATACCAAGTATACCCAAGGAACTGTTCCTCAGAGAAAGACGAGCAGAGGCTCCAAAAAGCTGCATTCACTTCTGTTAAAAAAAAATAATAATAGAAAAAAGATATTTTTTTTCAGTGTGAAATTTTGATTTTTAAAATTCTGGTTGTTTTTTTTCCTTTTTCATAGCTACATGCCATAGTTGAACTAAAGTTTGGTGTTAAATTTACTGTTTATGATCAGAGTAAGGGTGCATAGGGGACTGATGTCACTTGTATGATTTGTGTGTGGCTTCATGTTGTCTGATGACATATAGCAACCTCATGATTTTCATAGGGTTTTCTTAGGCAAGGAATACTGAGTAGTGGTTATTCCAGATTCCATTTGGCTTACCTCTAATAAGAAGTCCAGTAATCCAGTCTGTAATCCTGAAAACAAACTATAGCTTCTTGTTCCCTGGGCCTCAGTGTGGGCCAAAGCCAGCAGAGGGAGCTTTGGACAGCGGAGACAATATTGCTATAAACTTAGGCTCAAACAAGATTCGCAGCAGACAAACACTGTAGGGTTGTGCAAACTGGGTAACCTTAATCCGTTTTGTGTCCCAGCTTTCGGTGCAGCCCCGATCCATTTTTGGGAGCCTCCCAAAATTGGGAAGGCAGATATCTGTTTTTGTTCTGGGGTGCTGAAGGATCCGTTTTCTATTAGCCCATTATTGGGGGAGGGGGGGTGCGCTCCCAGGCTCCCCTTCCTGTCATTTTAGGCATTTAAGCTGTACTCTAGAGGAGAGGTGCTCAGTTGCAGGCAAGCACACATTTTAAGGAGGCTTCTTGTATCTTACTCTAGAGGGGATGCTCGGCTGTTGGCAGGCACACGCGCTTTCTGGGCCTGCACACCACACACACTTTCCAAGGCATGCAAGCAAGTTCACTTATTCCAGAGGAGGTGCTTGGTTGCAGGCAGACGCACACGCTTTCTGGACCTTCACAATGCCACATGCACTTTCCAAGGCAAGGAGGCAAGTTTATCCAGAGGAGGCCCTTGGCTGCAGGCAGATGCGCACGCTTTCTGGACCTGCACAATGCCACATGCACTTTCCAAGGCAAGGAGGCAAGTTTACTTCAGAGGAGGCGCTCAGCTGCAGGCAGGCGTGTGCACTTTCTGGGCCTTCACAATGCCACATGCACTTTCCAAGGCAAGGAAGCAAGTTTACTCCAGAGGAGGTGCTTGGCTGCAGGCAGCTGCACACGCTTTTTGGACCTGCACAAGACCACATGCACTTTCCAAGGCAAGGCGGCAAGTACTCTTACTCCACAGGAGACACTTGGCTGCAGACAGACGCACACATTTTCTGGGCTTGCACATCACACACACACTTTCCAAAGCAAGGAGGCTGCTCACATAAAGCAGGTGAGGAGCCGGGATTGGCTCCTGCTTGCTTTTGTGTCAAGCTGATTTTTGTTTTGGGGGGGGGGGTCCCATTACGTGCTCCCGAAGGTAACGATAGTAACAAACAACAGATGTAACAAAGGAAAACTGATCCACACAGAACTCTAAAATGTGTTTAAAGGATGAATCTAGAAGTGGCAAAAGGTACAGGGCAAGAAGTCAAAACTAAAATAAGATTGGGAATGGCCATAAGTCCACTCCTGGTTCAGGAAAACAAATGTTTTTCGAATACAGTGGGCCATGCAATTTGTTTAAAGGGCAACCTCATTCAGGAATGGTTCACAGAGGGGCAATTCATTCCCCCTCTGTGAACTGGTGAGATCTGTGTGGTCTGGTGAGATCAAGGGTTGTAAAAAGAAGCAACAAGGTGGTAGTGTAGGCAATATATGACCCCAGGTGTACCTTGCCCACCCAGTGTTAAAGAAAAGCAGCCTTTCAAAAGATGTTAAAATCAGCTGAAATGTAGGAGATGGAAACAAAAAGTGTGAGGTGTGGAAGAAAAAAAAAGTTCAGGACAAATTATGAAACACATTTGTGCATGTTTCTGAGCAGCTTTCCTTTCGTTCCCAGAGCCAAAACTATTGATCTCTTTGTTCTGCCTTAGTCCAACCTAAGAATGATTGAATTCTTTGTACTTTTTGTTCCATCGACTGTAACTAGCTTTGAGTTAGTATTCAGTCTTATTTCTTCATCGTCTTTGGGAGCCTGTGCTGTGTTCGTGGGTTTCAACTCTGTTCAAAGATTGACCCAAGATTTATTTGGCTTTCAGGACTGTTCCTCATCAAAATTTCCTGAAAGCATCCTTGATCTGTTCTGCTTCTGAATCAAATTAATAGTAGTCAAACAGAGAATTCAGTGCATTTTGGAAACTGCCATTTAATCACTTTAAAAAGCCTTTGGATAACATCTTAGCTAACTTGCCTGCCTTGATATAAGCCTCCTTGCCCAAGTATGCCAATAGTCTTATCCAGCACAGTAAATGATGATGAATTCTGGGAGTTGCAGTCCAAGAACATCTGGAAGGCCATATGATTTCCCACCTTGCTTTATATAGAAGAGTGGTTCCCAACCTGTGATCTGTGGACCACCAGTTGTCCGCAAGAACTCAAATATGGTCTGCGGCCTCACCGTTACTACACTGTTGCAATGAGAGAGACTGGTCTCACAAAACTCTCTTTTAGGGCCAAGGCTTATTAAAATATGGTTTCCTGTGGGCAAGCAGATGAAGACTACTGGATGGCATATGTTCTGTATCAGAAACTTGCTGATATAGTCTATCCAATACATTTTTCTGAATCAGCTCCCCAAATAACCAAACTGAATCTAAAGTTGACCAAAAACGGATTGGCACTTAGTTAGCACCTTTGATGATTCATACCTTTTGGTACTAATGTTGAAGAGTGATCCCAACAAGTGGTCCCTGGTCAAGGTGGCCTCTTGTCAAGTGGTCCCTGGTCAAGTGGTCCCTGGTCTAAAAAAGGTTGGGAACCATTGATGAAGAGGTAAAGAGTTCTCCATAACTTTCCGATGAATCTTATTTTACCACCCAAACTAGGTATAGTTCAGGAAACAGATGACAGTGGATGGCAAAATATACAGTGTTTCTCAAGCTCAGGGTCAGGACCCCTGGGAGGGTTGTGAGTGGGTGTCTGAGGGGTCACCAAAGACCATCAGAAAAAACAGTATTTTCTGTTGATCATGGGTGTTCTGTGTGGGAAGTTTGGCCCAATTCTATCATTGGCGGGGTTCAGAATGTTCTTTGATTGTAGGTGAACTAGAAATTCCAGTAAGTAAAACTCCCAAATGTCAAAGTCTATTTTGCTCAAACTCCAGCAGTGTTCATATTTGTGCATATTGAGGATTTGTGCCAAGTTTGGCACAGATCCATCATTGTTCGACTGCACAGTGCTCTCTGGATGTAGGTGAATTACAACTCCAAAACACAAGGTCAATGCCAACCAAACCCTTCCAGTATTTTGTCTTGGTAATGGGAGTTCTGTGTGCCAAATTTGGTTCAATTCCATCACTGGTGGAGTTCAGAATGCTCTTCGATTGTAGGTGAACTATAAATCCCAGCAACTACAACTCCCAAATGACAAGGTCTATCAATCCTCCCACAACACCAGCAGTATTCAAATTTGTACATATTGGGTATTTGTGCCAAATTTGGTCCAGTGAATGAAAATACATCCTGCATATCGGACATTTACATTATGATTCATAACAGTAGCCAAATTAGAGTTATGAAGTAGCAACATGGTTGGGGGTCACCACAACATGAGGAACTGTATTAGGGGGCATTAGGATGGTTGAGAACTATGGGTATAATAGAACAATGTTAAGGCTTTCATGGCCGGAATCACTAGGTTGTTGTAGGTTTTTCGGGCTGTCTGGCCATGCTTCTGGAACATGGCCAGACAGCCCGAAAAACCTACAACAATCCAGAACAATGTTATGTGTGGCACATGAAATCCTCATGTGCGTCCCTCATGCTAGACTGCTGCCCTCAGGAGTAGCAGAAGTTGTCCTAATGCCAATGTTGAAGTAAGTCTTCCTGAAATGGGATAGCAACCTTGTCATTTTTCCTCAGGCAGCAAAATCTCTTGGGCCAGCAATGGTTAACGGAATCACAGTTCTGGATCACTTACAGGAGGATGTTCCTTTCTTTGGGGATCCCTAGGCATCACACTGCACTGTTAAAATAAATGTATACTCGTGTTCTAATCAAAGGAAGATGAATCATGAGGTTTTGATTTGTCTCTCCAAGTGCTGCTAACTCTGGAGCCTAAACATACAGAATGATGTAGTAGAGTCTTGCCAAGGTAAAACACTCTATACCACTTCAATCAGGGTAGCATTGTTTTATCGACCCTCACAAACTTCCAGTTTTTAAAACTATTCATCCATTATAATGGAATCAGAATATAATTTCTTTTCTTTTTTTGAAAAAAAATGATACATCAAGAAGAAAGACTCGAGCTCAGCCTACTCACTTGCTATCAGACTAATTTTCTCCTTGTGGAGTGTTTTTCATGAAAGAGTGATTTCCTCACTTCCAGGCTGAAGTGTTACAATCCAACCTACTATCTCAAGTCTCTTAACACCTCATTCGCACCTTATTCCCCTGCACATATATAGACTAGACCTCTTGAACAGGCAAGTTAAGGGGTTGAACAAGTTCAGGTGTTGTCATCGTACATGATGAAAGCTTTTGCTTCAAAAAGACAGGGCAAGGAAAAGTTGAATGAAAGCTTCTCCTTTATTTAAGAGACAAGCCATACTTCTAACACCACCCTCTACAACAGGCATGGGCAAACTTGGGCTCTCCAGGTATTTGGACTTCAACTCCCACAATTCCTAACAGCCTCAGGCCCCTTCCTTTTCCCCCTCAGCCGCTTAAGCAGATTACAGTAGAAACAAACAAAAATGCATGGCATATGATGAGGTTGGATATATTATCCTTATAAACACAACAGAATGAAACCCTGTGGTAAGAAGACAATTCGCCCAGATACCACCCCCCCCCCTCCACCATGGAATGAGTTCCATAGGGGTGTAAAGCTGCATTAATTTCTACAGTATAGATGCCCCCTGAATTAATAGCATTAGCAACACTTGTCATCTTGACTACCTATGGGCCAGTATTCATCTGCATAGGTGTAACACACCTATGAAGGAGAAAGCTACAGACCACTCTATCCCAGGCATAGGCAAATTTTAGTCCTCCGGGTGTTTTGGATTTCAACTCCCACAATTCCTGAAGCTAGATATTGTGGGAGTTGAAGCCCAGAACACCTGGAAGGTCAAAGTTTACCCATGCCTGCTCTATTCTCAACAGCCCGGCTCATGTCTTGCAAACTGAGAGCCGTGGCTTCCCTGATTGGGCCTATCGATCTGGAATGCAGTCGTCTTCTTTTCCATCTGCCTTCTACAATACTATTATAGATAGATAGATAGATAGATAGATAGATAGATAGATAGATAGATAGATAGATAGATAGATAGATAGATAGATAGATAAGATAGATATCATCAATTCCACTGGACTGGCCATATTGTCCGAATGCCCAACCACCATCTCCCAAAGCAGTTGCTCTACTCCGAACTGAAGAACGGAAAACGGAATGTTGGAGGACAGGAAAAGAGATTTAAAGATGGGCTCAAGGCCAACCTTAAAAACTTTGGCATAGACACTGAGAATTGGGAAGCCCTGGCCCTTGAGCGTTCCAGTTGGTGGTCAGCTGTGATCAGCAGTGCTGCAGAATTCGAAGAGCCATGAATGGAGGGCAAAAGAGAGAAACGTGTCAAGAGGAAGGCGCATCAAGCCAACCCCAACCGAGACCGCCTCCCACCTGGAAACCAATGCCCTCACTGAGGGAGAAGATGCAAATCAAGAATAGGGCTCCACAGCCACCTACGGATCCACCCTCAGGTTACCACTCTTGCAGGACCATCATCCTTGGACTACGAGGGATCGCCTAAGTAAGTAAGTAAGTAAGTAAGTAAGTAAGTAAGTAAGTAAGATAGCTAGATAGATAGAGTTCTGTTTTCTCATGATTTGGCAAAAGTACAATAGTTTTAATGTAGTCATCTTGGCTTCTAGGTAATGTTCAGTTTTGATTTGCTTTAGGTTGCATTTACTTGTCTTTTTAGCTGTCTATGGAACAACAGAACCCACCTCCAATGCCAGATTTAAAATAAATTAATTTTCTACCTATCAGCTTTCCTCACAACCATACATAGAAATGGGAAATATGAAGAGATACTTGCAGGACCTTTTGCTTCAGGTACCAGAATATCTTAAAGGATCCATCAGAGTGGTTGAAACTTTTGGAAAATGGAAATCTCAATAACCTTTTTAGGGATTTTATTTTTTTTGTTAGAAGCCACAACGTTTTGAAAAATGATGCCATAACTTAAAAAGCATGACCTCTTAGAGTTATTACCTTTTGGAAAAATGGCATTCACCAGCATTCATTCATATATATAGAGAGAGAGCGAGAGCGAGAGAGAGAGAGAGAGTGCAGTGTTACAGAAGTGTTCTTTTTAGTTGCCCAAAAACATTTACTCTCCCTTAAAATATATTCAATAATAATAATAATCATCATCATCATTTATTTATTTATTTATTTATTTATTTCTTGCACTTATTAACCGCCACTCTCAGCCCTAGGGCGACTCGTGGCGGTGTACAACAACATAAAAAAGACGGTTTACAATAGATCAAGACAGTAACAACATTCTACTACTACATAACAACTACTTATACTAAAAATCCGCTTCGTCGTATCATGGGGTCATAATCAATCTCATAGTCGTAGTCCATTCCGGTCGTCATTTCCAATAACATAGCACTCAGTTGAAGGCCATCTCGAAGAGCCAAGTTTTCAGGCCCTTACGAAAGGCCATAAGGGAGGGCGCCTGTCTAACTTCAGCAGGGAGGGAGTTCCAAAGCCGGGGGGCCACCACCGAGAAGGCCCGCTCCCTCGTCCCCGCCAGGCGTGCCTGTGAGGCAGGCGGGACCGAGAGAAGGGCCTCCCCGGATGATCTCAAGGTCCTCGTGGGCTCGTAGGCCGAGATGCGGTCTGCAAGGTATTTTGGGCCGGAACCGTTTAGGGCTTTGTAGGATAACACCAGCACCTTAAATTGGGCCCGGTAGCAAATCGGCAGCCAATGGAGCTGGGACAGCAGGGGCGTTGTATGCTCCCTGCGCCCTGCTCCTGTTAACAACATGGCTGCCGCGCGCTGGACTAGCTGAAGCTTCCGGGCCGTCTTCAAGGGCAGCCCCACGTAGAGAGCGTTGCAGTAGTCGAGGCGGGATGTGACCAAAGCGTGTACCACCGTGGCCAAGTCAGACTTCCCAAGATACATGATTATTACTGTATATACTCGAGTATAAGCCTAGTTTTTCAGCCCCCTTTTTAGGCTGAAAAAGCTCCCCTCGGCTTATACTCGACTCAAGGTTATTTATTCTTTTACCCTGTTATTAGTATAATTTTATTACATTTATTATTTTACTCTATTATTATTATATTTACATTATTTTGCTCTGTTATTATTCTATTTATTATTTTGTTCTATTATTATTATTACATTTACAGTATTTTACCCTATTATTGTTGCATTTATTATTTTAATCAATTTATTATTATTATTATTATTATTATTATTATTACATTTACAGTATTTTACTACATTTATTATTTTACTCCATTATTACTGTTTTTATTGCATTTTCATTATTTTACTCTATTATTTTTATTATATTTATTATTTTAATAATTACATTTACATTGAAGGAGGTTAGAATAATGATTTAATAAGAGTTGGACAGTCTTAAATTACAGTTTTATGTAAATATTCAGAAACATTTAGCCTATTGATGCCTCAATTAATGTAATTTTATTGGTATCTATTTTTATTTTGAAATTGAACCATAGTGGATGCATTTCCCACTCTCGGCTTATACTCGAGTCAATACGTTTTCCCAGTTTTTTTGTGATAAAATTAGGTGCCTCAGTTTATATTTGGGTCGGCTTATACTCGAGTATATACGGTATATCCCACCACCATCTCCCAGAGAAACTCAGGGTGGCTCACAAAACACTCAAGGTGTGACGCGCAGCATACAACAAGTGCAAAACAAAACATCTGAGTAGACAATAAACAATCAAGACAACACTCATAAATTCACAGTACCCTCTGGTACCATCCTTCCGATCATCAAAAAGGAGCATGGTTAGCGGTCGTGGATCTTCGTGATACATATTTTCATATTTGCCTTTAAATCATGCACTCAAAAAACAAAAATAAGCAGACTTTGAAAGCAACATAGTTGGTTTATTCACAAACTTCATGTATTCAGCATACAGGTACTTTGCTTATCAATCTAGTTACAAATAGGATTTGAAGTCATTTGTCTGTGTAGGTAACACATGGCATCTTTCTTAGAATCCACAGCCCATGGTCTAAAGCATCTCTTTGTTCTGAGAGTCTAAGGGCCCTCCCCCTCAGCCCTATATCCCAGAATATCAAGGCAGAAAATCCCACAATATCTGTTTTGAACTGGGTTATCTGAGTCCACACTCAGATAATGTGGGATTTTCTACCTTGGTATTCTGGGATATAGGGCTGTGTGGAAGGGCCCTAATAGTGAGTCTCTGTCTAGTCTGAAAGTCCAATGGAGTCTAATGGCTTCTGAACAGCATACTGTTCCTACTGAAGTCTCTACATTGAAAGTTGAATGGCTTCTGCCTTTCTAAAATGGAGTCTGAGTCCTGAACGAGCACAGATCGGATCACATTGTTTGCAGCCCCTCCCACAACAAAAGGTTAAGGTCAAATTTCATACCAATACACACATATACAAAACAGTAAGCACTCTGAACTACAAACACAACAAATAACTAGTGGAGGCTTGAGAAAGTTGCTATTTCCAACAGAAACTTATATTCCTCTAATAGGTTAAGCACCTTGGATAATTCCTTTCCATTTCTCATTAAAATGCAGAATAGATTCAGTATCCCCCCCCCCCCTTTTTCAGGACAGAGGAAACCCTAATCACCATTGGAACCATGTCTTTCTAACAGCCACTAATGAATGTAGGAAACAACAGAGGAGGAATCATTGGAAGTAGAGGATGTTGCCTTGGTAATGGTGTAGGTCATGGCTTTGTTTGAAAGGAAGATCAAAAGGAAGCCCCAGTCAATCCTCCGGTCTGAGGGTGCAGGGACTGAGGGCCATCTGGAGACCTGGGCCAAGATATCACTCTGCTCCCTTCCTCCCAACGCTGCCAAATTGGCTGTTCAATAAATAATGCTGTGTTTTGAAGCAGAGTCTTTGAAGGGGACGTGAGCTGTGACAGCTGAGCAAAGGGAAACATGAAGCTATTAGAGGAGGAAAATGTACTGGGAGGATTGAGAGAGAGAGAGAGAAGACAATTCAGCATTTTACGCTGGGGTGCTGAGCTCAGTGTTATCTGACACTGCCCTCTTCTTTGCCCCTGATCTTCCTCCCAAAATTTGACTTTCCAGAACTCCTTTGTAATTGCCAGCTGGCTCCTGTTGAGGACAGAGTTTGGAGATCGACAAATCAGGAACAGGCCCAAGGAACCGAGAAGCATCACCAGGGATGAGACCTTCAGTGCTATTCCAGGCTAGCGAGAGTTGAGCCTCCGCAGTTGGGGGCTCTTTGCCAAATGCTTTATCTTTTGTGACTTTCAGTGAAAGGCAATTCTAACTCCTAAGGAGTATGCATTTCTCAAGAATTTGAAAAAGAAAGAAGGAAATTGATCTTTTTAGGATCTTGAAATGCTGTAAAGTCATTGTAGGATAGTGTGTGTTTCTGTGTCAAATTTCACCCATTGCCAGTCTTGTTTCCAGACCTTGGAAAGGTGACTTTTCTGGATTATAGTAGACAGTTGGAGGATTCTGGAGGATTTTTGGCAATTGGAGGCAACAAATTCACACATGTAGGTCCGCAGTCTGGGGGTGATCCTGGACTCACAGCTGACCCTGAGACCCTAGGTGTCAGCAGCGGCCAGGAGCACCTTTGAACAGTCAAAACTTGTGCGCTAGCTGTGCCTGTACCTTGAGACGCCAGATTTGGCCATGGTAGTCCATGCCCTAGTTACATCCCATCTGGACTACTGCAATACTCTCTGCATGGGGTTGCCTTTGAAGATGGTTCTAAAGCTCCAATTAGTCCAAAGATTGGCAGCCAGGGTTGCTAACTGGAGCGCCGTAAACTCCCAGTTTACAGCAGCTCCACTGGCAGTCGATCCGCTCCTGTGCTAAATACAAAGTGCTTGTTATCTATAGAAATAAAAATGTAATGTTCGTTTGTGGGATTAACATAACTCAAAAACCACTGGATGAATTGACACCAAATTTGGACACAATACACCTATCAGGCTAATGAGTGACCATCACTAATAAAAATAATAAAAAAACACAGCAGAAGAGACTTAAAAAGCCAAAAAACAAAAATTACATTACAGTGCGTTCACAAATCCACATATACACAAATATATATACACACACATACGCACACAAAACACATATACACAGACTGCCACAGTAACGTGTGGCAGGGGACAG
This sequence comes from Anolis sagrei ordinatus, assembly GCF_025583915.1. NCBI lineage: Eukaryota > Metazoa > Chordata > Lepidosauria > Squamata > Anolidae > Anolis > Anolis sagrei. The sequence goes on along the minus strand of NW_026847660.1, from coordinate 19,756,287 downwards.
CTAGTTACCTATAAAGTTCTAAACTAGTTTTTGTCAACATTTCTAATACTGCAACCCCTTAATACAGTTCCTCATGTTGTGGTGACCCCTAACCATAACATTATATTCGTTGCTACATCAGAACTGTAATTTTGCTACTGTTATGAATCGTAATGTAAATATCTGATATGCAGAATGCATTTTCATTCATTGGATCAAATTTGGCACAAATACCCGATACGACCAAATTTGAATACTGGTAGGGTTGGGGGGATTGATTTTGTCATTTGGGATTTGGGAGTTGTAATTCTGGGATTTATAGTCCAACAATCAAAGAGCATTCTGAACTCCACCAACGATGGAATTGAACCAAACTTGGCACACAGAACTCCCATGACCAACAGAAAATACTGGAAGGGTTTGGTGGGCATTGTCCTTGAGTTTTGGAGTTGTTGTTCACCTACATCCAGAGAACACTGTTGACTCAAACAATAATGGATCTGGATCAAACTTGGCATGAATACTCAATATGCCCAAATGTGAACAAAGATGGAGGTTGGGGAAAATAGACCTTGACATTTGGGAGTTGTATTTGTTGGATTTATAGTTCACCTACAATCAACGAGCATTCTGAACCCCATCAATGATAGAATTGGGCCAAACTTCCCACACAGAACCCTCATGACCAACAGAAAATACTATGTTTTCTGATGGTCTTTGGTGACCCTTCTGACGCCCCCTCATGACCCCCACAGAGCTCCTGACCTCCTGGCTTTGAAATGCTGCCCTAAACTGTTTGAGTCCAAGCTACTTAACTAACTGCTTCTGTGCATATAAACCTACACGGACACTGTGGTCATTGGAAGAGGCCCTGCTCTCGGTTCCACCCCTGACTCAAGCGCGGTTGGTGGGAATGAGAGAGGGGGCCTTCTCCATGACTGCCCCTCCCTCCGGAACTCCCTCCCTTTGGAAGTAAGAACAGCTTCCCCACTCCTTCAAGAAGCAATTAAAAACATACTTCTGTACACTGGCCTTCGAAGAGAAGGATGATTAGCTTTTATTAACTTCTTATGCTTCTATTCTGCCTGATGAGGCTGACTGAGAATATTTTGCGCTAACTCATTGCACAGCTACATTTTTATTGTTCATTTCTCATGTTGAGCCTATTAATTCACTATGGTTATGGAATTTATTACCTGTTTTAACAATTATTGTGTTATATGTGAATTATAAATAAAATACATACATAAATTGGTCTCTTTGTGTTCACTAAAAGTCTAGCAGAGGTTGCAGCAACTTGCTTTTAGTTGATCCAAACTAAAGGATCAACTTTAGATGGGAAAGGGTGTTGGGGCATGTAAAATCAGTTGGTGAGTGTGTTAACTGCAAAATGCAAAGTACGAAGCTGATTGGTTGAGCCATGCTGAGAAGCTAGCTGAGCCTCGGAGTTTTGGCAACACTTACATATTTAGGTTTTTCTGTGCAGGAGCTTGCCAAGACAGTTGGCATTTTCTGCTTCTGAGCTGCTGGAAGAAAATCCTTCACATGGACACCTAAAAACCATTTGAATCTCTCTAAAAGGACATTGTGTGAGTCAATGCAATTGTTCACATGACTGTATATATGTTGCTCTGCATAACAAAGAGTAAACACCTTATTCTTTACTGATCATCTGTCTGGCATATCTTTTCTCTGGCAAGACTGTGTGGATTGGTAAAGACGTTAACTAAGGCCCGATTCTGGTCTCTCCCCCATTCCCCCCGAGGAGTTAAGTGCAAACTACTTTTGTACTTTGCAGCAATTGAACTAAACCAGGACAATGCAAGATGGTATGAAAAGAAAAGACAAACGAGGACATTATAAAGGAAGTTGAAAAATGGGACTACAGAGGATTAATCAGGGCTTTCCCTGACAAATCAAGACAGTTGGATCTTTAAAGTCAAGAAGGATTAGAAACAAGACTGAAAATGTTACTTCAGTTTTATGGCACTAGGAGGAAGCTTGAACAATGAATTGCTTCCCAGAGTATACATATTCATGTATACATGTCTGTCTATCAGTCTTATCTATTGGGTGATAAAGTAGGTTTTATAAGGTTTTGAAACAATCCCAGGTAAAATGTATCCCAGCAATAATAGTGGGCTGAGTATTCTGATCACCCATGAGGCCACCTCTAATTCTGTTATTCTATTATTTTCTTGGCCACATATGTTCAACTTCATTTATTATATGTTGAATGCCTTCCTCCCCTTCTTGCACTGTTTTTCTTTTTCGGCTACATTTTTATAGATCGACAGTACTTTAGATGTTTATGTGAATTGATTTGGGGGAACTCTGGCATGAAAAAGCATAAATGAGCAATTTTTTCCGGTGCCTTTGCAGCCTGCCATTCAAGCCACCAGGAGTTCCTGGTGGTGCAGTGGGTTAAGGCCCTGAGCTCCTAAACTTGCTGACCGAAAGGTTGCAGGCTTGAATCCAGGGAGTGGCATGAGCTCCCACTGTTAGCCCCAGCTTTTGCCAACTTAGCAGTTCAAAAACATGCAACTGTGAGTAGATCAATAGGTATTACTCTGGCAGGAAGGTAACGGCGCTCCATGCAGTCATGCTGGCCACATCACCTTGGAGGTGTCTACGGACGACGTCGGTTCTTGGGCTTAGAAATGGAGATGATCACCAAGCCCCAGATTTGGACATAACTGGACTTAATGTCAGGGGAAAACCTTTACTTTTACCTATCCCAGCCATCTGCTTCTTACCTTGCCACCCAAACATACTCAGGGAAGAGCTTTGAAAACAGGGAGGTCTCTTGATTAAGTCTAATCTTGCCCTTTCATTGAGAAGATTAAGTCTAATCTTGCCCTTGCTTGTTTCCTGCTGCCCTGGAGACTAGGACGCGGAACAATGGCTTCAAACTACAAGGAAGGACATTTCATCTGAACATGAGGAAGAACTTCCTGACTGTGAGAGCCGTTCAGCAGTGGAACTCTCTGCCCCGGAGTGTGGTGGAGGCTACTTCTTTAGAGGGTCTTAAACAGAGGCTGAATGGCCATCTGTCGGGGGTGCTTTGAATGCAATTTTCCTGCTTCTTGGCAGGGGGTTGGACTGGATGCCCCATGAGGTCTTTTCCCACTCCATGATTCTATGATTCTATGAATAGTGAAGTAGTTATATTCCAGGTATCAAGAAGCCAAGAGACTATTAGGTTCGAATTCCCTCTTGGTCATGGATAACCACATGGTGATTAGGCAGCTTGATCAACTGAAAAGAATGCAAAGGTATAACAACAACAGTCAAGGAGCCAAGGAAATGTGATTTTCTCAAGGCACTTGAGCACTTATTATGAATGTTGAGCACCATAATAAATACAAGTCCCAGAGCCGGGTGTCTGTGATGCTGCCAGTATTCCAGATGTCAAGATGTGATGAAAACCTTCCCACTCTGCTACTATCCAGCTGCATAACATAAAATTAGTTACTTGTAATGATTTCCCCCTCCCATTACACAGATGCATGTAAGTTATACAATTGTAGATTAATGGAAGGTAACAATACTCTTACAATTATAGTTTCTTTTATCATTACAGCCTTTGGCTTCACTGAATGGTAGAGAAGAAATTAACATGGGCCCCACCTACACTGCAATATTATGCAATTTGAAACTGCATTGTATGGCCAGAGTAGACACATATAATGCAATTTAACTGCACTGAACTGTGTTATATGAATCTTCATTGACCATATACTGCAGTTTCAAATATGGTAGTGTAGAGAGGGTCATCGTTTATGTTATGGCGTGTGATACAATAGAGTCTCGCTTATCCAACATAAACAGGCCGGTAGAACATTGGATAAGCAAAAATGTTGGATAATAAGGAGGGATTAAGGAAAAGCCTATTAAACGTCAAATTACATTATAATTTTACAAATTAAGCACCAAAATATAATGTTTTACAACAAATTGACAGAAAAAGCACTTCAAAACACAGTAACATTATGTAGTAATGACTGTGTTTACGAATTTAGCACCAAAACATCATAATGTGGATCCGGGTGGGAGGCAGACTGCATTGGATAATACAGAATGTTGGATGAGTAAAGGTTGGATAAGCGAGACTCTACTGTACTTAATAGGAAAGACTGAAGTTACTTTTGAAAGTAACTAGTTACTTATGGATTTCACCTACAAAAAGTTACTTCTGTATAAAATTAATATTGCCTTTGACTGATGGGAAATTAAAATATTACTTTTAAAAAAATGTTGGGATAACAATAATACTGTCAGAGGCTCGACACTATGAACTATAATTACTTTTAATAGTAGCTCTCTGAACTGTAATTGTTCGTTTCGGTGAAGCAGCTTGCAAAATTATCTCTTAGAACTGTGGCTATATTTGTGGTGATTATTAGACATAGAATTAGACCCACATTTAAGGCTTTTAAAAGTTTGAATATCCCCAAACTATACAATGTTATCTGCTAACAGGGTAATCCTGTGTGACTCTGGGGAGAGATTTGTCATTGGAGAGAACAAAAACCAGCTAGAGTGAGCTTGGCATTTGTATTTCTCTTTCACCTCCTGCGTAGTGTTTTTTTTTGGGGGGGGGGCGGGGGCAATGATCACCCTTGCATTGCAGAAAACAGGAGGGAAATTTATTATGACAACAACAGAGGGCCAGGGCTTTCCAGTTCACAGAGTTGTAGTTCAGCTTGTGATTGTGTCTGATGTCAATGGAGATGGTGGCTTTCCTGGGTCTGAGCTTTCAAGTCCTGGCCTTGTTGAATGGCCTGGTTCTGGCCTTGCTGAAAGGCCTGAGGTTTCTAATGAACAGAGTGCTTCTCTTGTAGATTCTCAAGGTCAAATTCCTGAAAGGGGCCCAAGGCAGCCTTTCTCTGGAGAACTGTCTTCTGAGGACGAACTGTCAGGTGCAGATGTTAATGAGATTGTAGATAGAAGACAAGATTTTTGTAAACTAAGAGAAAGTTCCCAAGCTTGCCAAAGGTCATTTATTTAGGCAATCCCTCGTCGTCTGAGTATGATGGCCTGCCAAGTGTATTAGAAAAAGAGAAAAGAAGTCCTTATCTGGTTGTAAAGGCAAATGGAATGTTTTCCTTTTGTTTAATGAGGCAGGAAAAGTTTTATATGAGACAGGGAAAGGATTTTAGCTCAGTCTGGTCAACGTTGGAGTTTCATGACCATCTTATTTCCAAGTGGATATCTAGTTTCATGTTTCAAGTTTGGCCAGGTTCCTGTTCTGTGTATTGGATCTCCATGCTGTCTTCTTCTTCTGGATTTTGCATCCTTGGATTTTGTGTTTTTACCTTTGTCCATTAAGTTCATGGACTACCAGTTACCTTTGAAGTATACTGTTTTGGACTATACTGTTTCTACCTTTCTTACTGCTTTTCTTACCTATATCCTTCAATAAACTGCTTGCTGATTTTACTGAACTAGTGTGGTGTTTAAGAACAGAGGTGTTCCTGCTCTGGGATACAACACTCAGTGTTTACGCCACACTTTTTAAGGTTAGCTTTAAGTTCATCTTTAAATCTCTTTTCCTGTCCACTAATATTTCATTTTCCATTCTCGAATTGGGAGTACAGTGATCGGGCATTCAGACAAGGTGGCCAGTCCAGTGGAGCATCACTTCAATGCTGATAGTCTTTGCTTCTTCCAGCAGACATTTGTCCGTCTGTCTTCCCAAGAGATTTGCAGGATTTTTCAGAGGCAACGTTGATGGAATCGTTCCAGGAATTGAGTGTGATGTCTGTAGACAGTCCATTTTTCACAGGCATATAACAGGGTTGGGAGGAAAAAGCACCTTGGTATCCCTACGGATGTCCCGATCCTCAAACTTTCTCTGCTTCATTTGGAAGAATGCTGCACTTGCAGAGCTCAGTGTCAATGTTGACTTTTGTGGAGAGGTGGCTGCCAAGGTAGCAGAATTATAGGATGGCATTATATGACAGTGTAGATGGGGTCCATGTTGGCCATGCAGCAAAATACAATACAAGTCCCACTTTTATTGACCAAACCAAATGCATAGCACACACCATGCAACCTTTCAAAACTCCATTGCCTTGTGCTAATCTAAACCAGGAAAGGGCAAACTTGGGCCTCCGGGTGTTTTGGACTTCAACTCCCATAATTCCTATCAGCCAGTAGGCTGTTAGGAATTGTGGAAGTTGAAGACCAAAATACCTGGAGGGCCCAAGTTTGCCCGTGCCTGATCTAAACTGACAAAAGATTGGAATAATAGAAGAACATTTAAGCCGAACTGATATATCGCTGTGCAGTAAGAAATGTGTTGGATTTTAAAGTGCCGTTGGATGTTTACTGTTAGGTACTTCATCTTGTGTTCCTATGCTTCAGACATTCTGGGGAAAAAATATCTCTCATCCTACCTATTGTATTGCACAGAGGCCCAGAGGGGAAAACAATGCAAAATTGTTAAATTGCCAGAGATAATGAATGCAATTTTTTTGCTGTTTCTTCTCTACACCTGGGCCGCCTTTCTTCATTTTGACTGTTTACCGTCTCAAACGCTTTGCGATTTCTGGTCCCTCGCCTCTGTCGCTGGAGCAGAGGGAGGTTGGGTTTGCTTGACTTGGGGAAGCAGAAAGGGAGAAGCATAAAAAGGCGCCGTATGTTCTGCGACTGTCTGATGATAAATATATCTCCACATTCGCCCACTCAAAATGCCTCGAGGCAAAGAACGAGTGCCGCGCGGTGTTTCTGCAGCACCTGATGTAAAGAAGGCCCAGTTTTGGCACAAGCAGGAGAAGGACTGGTTATAGCAAACATGGGCAAACTTGGGCTTTCCAGGTGTTTTGGACTTCAACTCCCACAATTCCTAACAGCCTCAGGCCCCTTCCTTTTCCCCCTCAGCCGCTTGCCACAAACTATGTTTGGTTGCCACAAACTATGTTGAATTGGTTGAGAGTCAAAAAGATATTCATTGAAAAACTATTGAAATGATGGATCACTCCAACAACCACCATGTCAGACTACACAGAGAAGCCATTGAAATCCACAAGCATGTGGACAATTTCAACAGAAAGGAGGAAACCATGAAAATGAACAAAATCTGGCTACCAGTATTAAAAAAAAACCTCTAAAATTACAACAGCAAAACAACAAAGAGGAAACAATCTGGGACATCTAATCACATCTCAACAAAAGATTGCCCCAGGCACTGCCAGGCCATCAAATGCTAATCAAGGTGGTCAGTTGAAACATTCACACCTAGCTCCAGCAGACAAGAGTTCTTTGTCCCACCCTGGTCATTCCACATATATATAAACCCTTTTTCCTAGTTCCAACAGACCTCACTACCTCTGAGGATGCTTGCCATAGATGCAGGCGAAACATCAGGAGAGAATGCCTCTAGAATCATAGAATCATAGAATCAAAGAGTTGGAAGAGACCTCATGGGCCATCCAGTCCAACCCCCTGCCAAGAAGCAGGAATATTGCATTCAAATCCCCCCTGACAAATGGCCATCCAGCCTCTGCTTAAAAGCTTCCAAAGAAGGAGCCTCCACCACACTCCGGGGCAGAGAGTTCCACTGCTGAACGGCTCTCACAGTCAGGAAGTTCTTCCTAATGTTCAGATGGAATCTCCTCTCTTGTAGTTTGAAGCCATTGTTCCGCGTCCTAGTCTCCAAGGAAGCAGAAAACAAGATTGCTCCCTCCTCCCTGTGGCTTCCTCTCACATATTTATACATGGCTATCATATCTCCTCTCAGCCTTCTCTTCTTCAGGCTAAACATGCCCAGTTCCCTAAGCCGCTCCTCATAGGGCTTGTTCTCCAGACCCTTGATCATTTTAGTCGCCCTCCTCTGGACACATTCCATCTTGTCAATATCTCTCTTGAATTGTGGTGCCCAGAATTGGACACAATATTCCAGATGTGGTCTAACCAAAGCAGAATATAGGGGTAGCATTACTTCCTTAGATCTAGACACTATGCTCCTATTGATGCAGGCCAAAATCCCATTGGCTTTTTTTGCCACATCACATTGTTGGCTCATGTTTAACTTGTTGTCCACGAGGACTCCAAGATCTTTTTCACACGTACTGCTCTCGAGCCAGGCATCCCCATTCTGTATCTTAGCATTTCGTTTTTCCTGCCAAAGTGGAGTATCTTGCATTTGTCACTGTTGAACTTCATTTTGTTAGTTTTGGCCCATCTCTCTAATCCAGTGTTTCTCAACCTGGGGGTCGGGACCCCTGGGGGGGGGTCACGAGGGGATGTCAGAGGGGTCACCAAAGACCACCAGAAAACACAGTATTTTCTGTTGGTCATGGGGGTTCTGTGTGGGAAGTTTGGCCCAATTCTATCATTGGTGGGGTTCAGAATGCTCTTTGATTGTAGGTGAACTATAAATCCCAGCAACTACAACTCCCAAATGTCAAGTCTATTTTCCCCAAACTCCACCAGTGTTCACATTTGGGCATATTGAGTATTCATGCCAAGTTTGGTCCAGATCCATCATTGTTTGAGTCCACAATGGTCTGTGCATGGATGTAGGTGAACTACAACTCCAAAACTCAAGGTCAAAGTCCACCAAACCCTTCCAGTATTTTCTGTTGTTCATGGGAGTTCTGTGTGCCAAGTTTGGTTCAATTCAATTATTGGTGGAGTACAGAATGCTCTTTTATTGGAGATTAACTATAAATCCCAGCAACTACAACTTCCAAATGACAAAATCAACTCCCTCCCCCAAACCACCCCAGTAATAAAATTTGGACGTATCGGGTATTTGTGCCAAATTTGGTCCAGTGAGTAAAAATAAAAATACAATTTACATTACGATTCATAGCAGTAGTAAAATTACAGTTATGAAGTAGTGATGAAAATAATTTTATGGTTGGGGGTCACCACAAAATGAGGAACTGTATTAAGGGGTCACGGCATTAGGAAGGTTGAGAAACACTGCTCTAATCTGTCAAGATCGTTTTGAATTCTGCTCCTGTCCTCTGGACTATTGGCTAATGGCTATCCCTCCCAGTTTGGTGTCGTCTGCAAACTTGATGATCATGCCTTCTAGCCCTTCATCTAAGTCATTAATAAAGATGTTGAATAGGACCGGGCCCAGGACAGAACCCTGCGGCACTCCACTTGTCACTTTTTTCCAAGATGAAGAGGAAGCATTAGTGAGCACTCTCTGTGTTCGTCCACTTAACCAATTACAGATCCACCTCACCGTAGTTTTGCCTAGCCCACATTGGACTAGTTTCCTTGCCAGAAGGTCATGGGGGACCTTGTCGAAGGCCTTACTGAAATCCAGGTACGCTACATCCACGGCATTCCCCGCATCTACATGGCCATATAGCAACAACCCAGTGATTCCGGCCACGAAAGCCTTCGACAATATATTGAAAAACTATCGCAAAATATGCTGCAGGATGTCCCGCAAAAACAAAGTTTGTGCAGGTTTAATTTTTCATGCTTTTATTATAGAACCAATTAGGAAATGACATTTATAATCCAGGAACAAAAAAATGTTACATAGTATAATAGGACTTGAGTATCTATAGATTTTGCTATCCATCAAGGGCTTGGAATAAAACCTGAACAGATACCACTGTATATATTTTGTTACTTTACACAAAATGCATACCAGGACCATCTATTTCTTTCTTCCCTGCCAGTCTTGCCCCTTGACCCAGTGCTACTTAAATCAGTGGTCCCTGAAGCACTGACAGTTTACAAGCCATCAGTTGTGAGTTCCTGGGAAGTTTCTGGGAAAGAAAGAAAAAAACTCGTATCTAGTTAATGAGCACCGATATGGTAGCAGTCTATGGAAAACTAGTCACAGGTCCGCAGTTTGGGTGTCCTCCTGGACTCATCACTTACGCTTGAGGCACAGGCATCGGCGGTGGCTGGGAGGGCCTTTGCACAATTAAGACTTGTGCGCCAACTGTGACCATACCTCGCAAAAGCAGATCTGGCCAGGGTGGTCCATGCCTTAATCACCTCCATATTGGACTACTGTAATGCACTCTACATGGGGCTGCCCTTGAAAACGGCTCGGAAATTTCAGTTGGTCCAACGGGTGGTGGCCAGGTTGTTAACTGGTGCTCCTTACAGGGAGCAGTCAACCCTCCAGTTTAAGGAGCTCCACTGGCTGCCATTTATTTTCCGGACCCAATTCAAGGTGCAGATTCTTACCTACAAAGCCCTGAACAGTTTGGGACCTGCCTACCTGCGTGACCACATTTCTGTGTACAAACCCA
>NW_026847660.1:19722646-19745724 GCF_025583915.1 Anolis sagrei ordinatus | reverse complement strand
CCCCACCATAGATTTTAAATGTGCACTGTACTTAGTTCAATGTTTATGCTATTTGTGTATGAGATTTATTTTAATTGCTTTGTATTGTATTTGTTACTGCTTGTATTGCTTGTATTGTTGTATTGTGGGCTCGGCCTCATGTTAGCCGCACCGAGTCCCTTGGGGAGATGGTAGCGGGGTATAAATAAAGTTTTATTATCATTATTATTATTTCCCCCACATCAAATAGCTCAGGTGTGCAACTCAGATAAGGTCAGAGACAGGTCACATTTGTGTATAAAAATAATTCAGAAATACATTCCAGAAGTGACCAGGACTAAGCTTGCACTTCTATTGTTGTTGAAGGTTTTCATCGCCAGAATCACGGGGTTGCTGTGTGTTTTTCGAGCTGTATGGCCATGTTCCAGAAGCATTCTCTTCTGACATTGCACCCACATCTATGGCAGGCATCCTCAGAGGTTGAGGCATCAGTGAGGTTTATATATATGTGGAATGTTCAGGGTGGGAGAAAGAACTCTTGTCCGCTTGAGGTACGTGTGAAATGTTGCAATTTGCCACCTTGTTACCATCATGGCCATACAGCTCGAAAAATGCACAACAACCCTTGCACTTCTAGGTTTATTGACTGGGAACTTTGTGGGGAATGTCTTCAAAATTCTACCACAATTCAATATTTATTTATATGTCGCCTTTCTCCTGGAGTGGGACCTAAGGCAGTTCACAAAAGAAGTCAATAATAACTATTCCCTGATGGTTTTTTTTTTTAACCAGCCAGCAGCACCTCTGGTTTAGGTCTCAGTTTCATTGCCCAAATTCAGTTCATTACTGACATCAGACTTGGGTTCGCAAGTTCATTGCCAAGACAGTTTCCTTGGAATCAGATGGTGAGATAAGGTTGGTCAACCTAAAGTTCCAGATGACTTCTCTGTAGATATTGAGGGACCCCATAGGATAACAATCAGGGCATTACATAGAAGTCCCCCAGGACTGGCTTTTGAATTCATCTCTCCAAGAAGGGCTGGAACCACTGTAAAACGATGCCCTCCTCTGAACCCCATCACAGAGAGGCCATCTAGATGGATACCATGATCCAGTAAAACCAACAGGGATACACCACATTATCCAGTTCCCTATGTAGGCCATTCCCTAAGCAGACCAAAGCCATTTCTTGTCCTATAACCAAATCTGAAACCAGACAGAAATAGTAGATTTCAATATAGTCTATCTCATCCGGAAATCTTTGGAGTTGGGAAGGCACCATATACTCCAGAGCCTTGGCATTGGACACTGGCCAGTCATGGTCTTTGGGTCACTTAATGGATAATGCACTGCTTCCAGCTATTCATTTGATAGTCATGTCTCCAGTGGTATCTGTTTCCTTCAGTTCGACATTTACTACTTTCCTCAGTTGAATTCAGTCACCTTCCTACCAAACCCAATTTCTTAAATATCCCTTTAGCCAGGTTCTGCTTGCTCCCCATAACCTTAGAGGCACCACCTTCATTTAACAACATCTCCTATCATGCATTGGGACTCTGGCCACTTTGTCTCCATTGCCACAGTGTCTGCTTCCTCCCTGCTTTTGTTGTTCTTTCCCCACAAATTAGGGACAGAATCCAGGGGAAATCACTGAAGATGTCCAGAATTGCACAGGAGTCCGCTGACCCCCTCAGGCCACTTGTAGCCCACAGGCTGTATAATTCCCATGTTTTATCTGGAACAAAACCAACATCTTTTGCAATTCAGAACGTTTAACAAAATGCCTTGGAGCCTTCTTGGCTTCACTTTTGCAATCCACTAGAGATGTGTGTTTTGCTGCTGTTGTGTGCCTTCAAGTAGTTTCGGACTTATGGTGACCCTAAGGCGGCCATCTAGCAGGGTTTGCTTGGCAGGATTTGTTCAGAGGGGATTTCCATGGCTGAACAGGGATCCAGACTCTGGTCATGGTCCAGTGCTCAGTCAATGACACCACACTGGCTCTGGTTTCCTCCATCATCATCCAAGAAGGTCTCTTCCAGATCACACTTCTCTGAAATGATCTGGAGGTCCTGATCCCCTATCACTGTCAGGATACTTGGGGATGCCCACCCCTTAGTCTTCCATGTGTGACTTTTAAAGGGACTTACATATATTTGTGGAGGTTTGTCAATACAAGTAACACGATTCATGTGTGTATCTCATTATATGTATTTTAATAGTGTTCTATCTCTTGGTTTGATCCATGCTGTGCCCCATTTCAAGCCGCAAAGAGAGGTGGGTGAGTTGTTGTTGTTATTGTTAGTAATAATAATAATAATATAATAATAATAATAATAATAATAATAAACAATGTGGTTTTTAAAATTAATATTAATTTAATTAATAAAATAATGTTAATGATAATAATAATAATAATAATAATAATAATAATAATAATAGAACATTGAGCAGGAGTGTTCCACTGAATATCAGGTTCATGGAGGAGATCAACTATTGTTCTCATAGGCTACTTTGAACTTTCCAAAGGCACCTATTTAGTCACTAGATGAATTCTGGATGAGGGATTAGATCAAGGATGGAAACAAGAACAAAGCCTTTTCTGCGATAGCACTTCAACCGTGGAATTAGTACCTTTCTAGAGCAGTTAGACTGGTCCCCTTTTCCCCACTGGTTTCTGTGCAGTTGGTAAAAATATTCTATCCTGCTCAAGTTTTTGTGGTATTTTTTAAAATTGATTATTCATTTTGTAGTCCTGAGTATATTACAGACCATACCATTTTGGGCAGAGCTTTTGTACAGCAGGTTAACCGCCAGCTGCAGTAAATCATGCCAACCAAAAGGTTGACAGTTCGAAGCTTGGGTCAGGGTGAGCTCCTGGCTTTTATCCCAGCTTCTGTCTACCTAGCAGTTTCAAAAACAGCAATGTGGGTAGATAAATAGGTACTGCATAGTGGGGAGGTATTTAAGGCACCAATAAGGAAATGCCAGAAAAATGTGGGTGATTCAATCAAGAAGGAAGCTTATGAACAAAGCTCTTCAGCAGGGAAAGTGGAGTGACAGCACCCCCTTGTGGCTGGAACCGAGTACAGCCTCCAAGATGCCGAAGATGGAAATGCCTATATATACCTCTATGTACAGTTGTTTGCCTTGTCATTGTATAAATGGCATTGAATGTTTGCCACATATGTGTTCTGTGATCCGCTCTGAGTCCCCTTCGGGATGAGATGGGCAGAATATAAATACTGTAAATAAATAAACAAATAAATGTTGAATTAGTTTGCTGATTTATTTTGCTGCACATCACCTTGGACACCCAGTGGGTGGGAGGGAAGCTTATAAACATCTTTGATTAAAAAATAAAGTTGAGCTGTGTGTGTGCTCTTGCATAATTATTAACATTTTTTAATTAACAACATTTACTGGCAACTAATAGCAGTTGCTGTGAGCTCTCCACTCTGATAGTGTTATGATAATATTGAAAGAAAGCCCAAGCCTCTCTTGGTTACACTCAGTTGTTCAAATGACTGGATGAACTACTCGCATTCATATGCAAGAATACTGACAATGAGATTTAGGCAAAAACATGTACTTAGTGGCCTTCTTCTTTCGAAATTTGTAAACAGAGACTGGGTGGCCATCTGTCAGGAGTGATTTGATTGTGTATTCCTGCATGGCAAGAAAATAGATTCCAAATTGTTTTCCTGAGGTTAAGAACTGTTTTACAGTGGAATATGCTACCTGGGAGGGCAGTGGTGTTTCCTTCTTCTTCTTTTCAGCAAAGGCTGAATGGCCATCTGCCAAGAGTGCTTTGATAGTGTGTTCCTGCCTGACAGAATGGAGTGAGACTGGATGGCCCTTGGGGTCTCTTCTTCCAATTGTGCTATGACAGGCATAGGCAAACTTAAGTGGCTGAGGGGGAAAAGGAAAGGGTCTGAGGCTGATAGGAATTGTGGGAGTTGAAGTCCAAAACACCTGGAGGGCCCAAGTTTGCCCAAGCCTGTTCCATGATTTGTCAACATTTGGTGGTCGCCTCCACCAAGGCAGCTGCCTCCTTTTCTTGGTGTTTATTCATTCTCTGTGTGTTTTCTTTCTAGTTAGATCTCGCTCTGGGAGAGTGGTGGAGTCGCCTTCTCTGGAGGTTTTTCCAACTGTCTGGATGGCCATTTGTCAGAAGTGCTTTGATGGTGTATTCCTGCCTGGCAGAACGGGCTGGTTGGGCTGGATGGCCCTTGGAATCTTTCCCAACTCTAAGCCCACAGCAGTGACACCATGAATGTGTGTTGTCGAAGGCGTTCATGGCTAGAATCACTGGGTGCTGTGAGTTTTCTGGGCTTTCTGGCCATATTCCAGAAGCATTCTCTCCTGTTGTTTCATCCACATCTATGGCAGGCAGCCTCAGAGGCTGTGAGGTCTGTTGGAAACTAAGCAAGGTAGATTTATATATCTGTGGAAGTTCCATGGTGGGAGAAAGAACTCTTGTGTGTTGGAGGCAAGTGTGAATGTTGCAATTAATCACCTTGAATAGCACTGCAAAGCCTTGCAGCTTCAAGGCCAGCTGATTCCTGCCTGGGGGATCCTTCGTTGGGATGTGTTAGCTGGCCCTGAATGATTCCTCTTTGGAATTCCCCTATTTTCCAAGTGTTGTTCTTTATTTACTGTTCTAATTTTAGATTTTTTTAATACTGGTAGACAGATTTTGTTCATTTTCATGATTTCCTCCTTTCTGTGGAAATTGTCCACATGCTTGTGGATTTCAATCCAATATATGGTGAGTATTAGATGCATCCACTGCTTCCTTGGAGTCCAGTGGTATCTCCTTCCTTCTCTGGAGGTTTTGCAACTGAGACTGGAAGGCTGCGTGGCCATCTATCGGGAGTGCTTCGATTGTGCTTTCCTCCCTGGCAAGGGGTTGGGCTGGATGGCCCTTCGGAATCCATGGCAGTGACACCATGAATTGCCTGCAGGAAAAGCCAGTGCCCTATGGTGGGTATAAGATGCATCCACTGCTTCCTTGGAGTCCAGTGGGATCTCCTTCCTTCTCTGGAGGTTTTGCAACCGAGACTGGAGGGCTGCGAGGCCATCTGCTGGGAGTGCTTTGATGGTGCCTTCCTTCCTGGCAAGGGGTTGGGGTTTGTAATTTAATGACGCTGTTAAAGTCTCCTCCGTAAACTACAAACCCCAGAATTCTGCAGGAGGCAGCAACCGGATTTCAAGTGGATTCATTCTCTTGTGTGATGGGGTCATATATATGGTGGGTATTAGATGCACACTGCTTCCTTCTGTGGAGGTTTTGCTGGGAGGGCTGCGTGGCCATCTGTTGGGAGTGCTTCGATGGTGCCTTCCTCCCTGGCAAAGGGTTGGGCTGGGTGGCCCTTGGGAGTCCATGGCAGTAACACCATGAATTGCCTGCAGGAAAAGTCAGTGCCTGAACCTGGAGTAATATATGTATGGTGGGCATTAGATGCATCCACTGTTTCCTTGGAGTCCAGTAGGATCTCCTTCTTTCTCTGGAGGTTTTGCAACAGAGACTAGCGGGCTGCGTGGCCATCTGTCGGGAGTGCTTCGATGGTGCCTGGCAAGGGGTTGGGCTGGATGGCCTTTAGGAGTCCATGGCAGTGACACCATGAATTGCCTGTAGGAAAAGTCAGTGCCCTTTGGTGGGCATTAGATGCATCCACTGTTTCCTTGGCGTCCAGTAGGATCTCGTTCCTTCTCTGGTGTTTCTGCCACAGAGACTGGAGGGCTGCGTGGCCATCTGTCGGGAGTGCTTCGATGGTGCCTTCCTCCCTGGCAAAGGGTTGGGCTGGGTGGCCCTTKGGAGTCCATGGTAGTGACACCATGATTTGCCTGCAGGAAAAGTCAGTGCCTGAACCTGGAGTAATATATGTATGGTGGGCATTAGATGCATCCACTGTTTCCTTGGAGTCCAGTAGGATCTCCTTCYTTCTCTGGAGGTTTTGCAACAGAGACTAGCGGGCTGCGTGGCCATCTGTCGGGAGTGCTTCGATGGTGCCTGGCAAGGGGTTGGGCTGGATGGCCTTTAGGAGTCCATGGCAGTGACACCATGAATTGCCTGTAGGAAAAGTCAGTGCCCTGTGGYGGGCATTAGATGCATYCACTGTTTCCTTGGCGTCCAATAGGATCTCGTTCCTTCTCTGGTGTTTCTGCCACAGAGACTGGAGGGCTGCGTGGCCATCTGTCGGGAGTGCTTCGATTGTGCCTGGCAAGGGATAGGGCTGGATAGCCCTTGGGAGTCCATGGCAGTGACACCATGAATTGCCTGCAGGAAAAGTCAGTGCCTGAACCTGGAGTAATATATGTATGGTGGGTATTAGATGCATCCTCTGCTTTCTTGGAGTCCAGTGGAATCTTCTTTTTCTGCAGGTTTTGCAACAGAGACTAGAGGGCTGCGTGGCCATCTGTCTGGAGTGCTTCGATGGTGCTTTCCTCCCTGGCAAGGGGTTGGGCGGGATGGCCCTTGGGAGTCCATGGCAGTGACACCATGAATTGCCTGCAGGAAAGGTCAGTGCCCTATGGTGGGTATTAGATGCATCCACTGCTTCCCTGGAGTCCAGTGGAATCTCCTTTTTCTGGAGGTTTTGCAACAGAGACTAGAGGGCTGCGTGGCCATCTGTCGGGAGTGGTTCAATGGTGCCTTCCTCCCTGGCAAGGGGTTGGGCTTGATGGCTTGCAGGGTCTCTCTCTCCCAAGCCTGTGGTTCTCTGCTTCGCACGCATACACACACATAGAGGACTCTCCCTTCTCCTGCTGCTGGCCCTTTAAGAGTGGTCCCTCTGACATCACGGCCAGCTGCAGGGAGCCGAACTTGCTGGTGGCGGCTCGGGCTCTGGCTTCCCTGCTGCTGGGCGATTGTGAATCCTCCCCGGTTCCCAACCTTAGCGGATCCCGTGATCGAGCGGGATCTGGGAGCCGCGGGGGCGCCCTTTGCCTGCCTCATCCTCCCCTCTTGCTTGTGTGTACGCTCGAATCTCCCCGCTGTGCGTGAGAGAGAGAAAGAGAGAGAGAGGGAACGCGAAAAAGAGCGAAAGGAAAGCAAGAAGTGGAGGGAGGAGAAGGAGGAGGAGGAGGAGGGCAAGAGCGAGAGGCTGCCCACCCGCTTGGGGTCTGACTGCGGCAGGAAGAGGACTCTCTCGGTAGCCGCCGAGAGAAGGGAGCCGCATCCCTTCTCTCTTTCTTTCTTTCTTTCTCTCTCTCTCTCTCTCCCTTTGTCCATCCCTCCATCATCATCCCCATCCCCACCCCCTTCCTTTCTTGTCTCCTGCAGCTCAGGGCATCTCTGCCTCCTCTCTTTCATATTTCTCCTACTGCGTTTGGAGAAAGGAWAGAAACATTCCTCCTGTTTGGGATCTTGCCCTTCTTTCTCCCTCTCCTGAAGCCTTCTCTTCCCCTTTCTCCCCATCCTTTTGTGCTTCCTTTGGGGGGCAGCTCCCTCCCCTTTTCCAGGCATCCCCCCAGTTTCTGTTTCCTCCCTCCATCTCTCTTTCCTTCCTCCTCTCCCTCCTCCTCCTCCTCCTCCTCCTCCGCGTCTGCTGCATCCTCTCCTCCCTTTGCTTCCCTCTTCTTCCCCCTCCTGCACTCGTCTTCCGCCCTCTCTGCTCCATTCTCTCCCTTTCCCTGCCTCTCTTCTTCCCCGTCTTCCTGCCTCTGTTTCTCTGCGGCTGTAGCATCCCTCCGTCCTGACTCCTGACGCGCTCTGTTATTCTCTCCCTTGCCTCTTCTGCTGCATCCCTCTGCTGGCTCCCTTTTTCATTCTGTCATTCCCCCCTCTCCATCCCTCCCTCCCTTCCTCTTTTTCCTCGCTTGCTGCATTCTTTCCGCTGGTGCCCGGTTCGATATTTGCCACCCCATCGCCCTCCCCGACCCGGCCTCAGCCTCTGCTGCATCCCTTCCCTCCCTTCCCTTCCCTCCCCCTTTCCCTCCAGAGAGAGAACACTGCACCCTTTCTCTCATCCCTACTCTTCTGGAGGGAACCAAACTTCTGGATGGGGCCTTCTGGGTGCTCTTTGGGGGTAGAGTAGCCCCTCCTTGGCCCTGAAAGAGAGTGGCCCCTGAGCCCGCCTGCCTTGCTCCAGCCCTCCCCTTGGAAGTCCCCTTGGAAGTCCCCCAAAAAGGAGCAGGAAAGCAATGCAGGTGCGGTGGAAGAGCAAGGAACTCCGAGCCCCAGTGGGATTCTAACTAACCGCAAGGTGAGAGGTCCACTTTCCCTCATCCCTGGCTCTCCTTTGACATTCTGGTTCTGAGAAGCCTTCTCTCTGGGTTGCTGTATGCCTAGGTTCCAGAGGCATTCTCTCCTGACGTTTCGCCCACATCTAGGACAGGCATCCTCAGAGGTTGTGAGGTCTATTGGACGCTACCAAGGGAGGTTTATGTATCTGTGGAATAATGTCCAGGGTGGGAAAAAGAACTCTTTTCTGTTGGAGAAAAGTGTGAATGTTGCAATTGTCCATTTTTCAGAGGCATTCTCTCCTGAGGTTTCACCCACATCTAGGGTAGGCATCCTCAGAGGTTGTGAGGTCTAGTAGACACTGGGATAGGGAGGTTTATGTATCTGTGGACCTGACGTTTCACCTGCATCTATGGCAGGAATCCTCAGAGGTTGAAGGGTCTGTTGGACACTAGGCAAGATAAGGTTTATGTATCTGTGGAATAATGTCCAGGGTGGGAGAAGGAACTCTTGTCTGTTAGAGACAAGTATGAATGTTGCAATTAGTCATGTTCTGGAGGCATTCTCTCCTGATGTTTCACCCACATCTAGGACAGGCATCCTCAGAGGTTGGAGGGTCTGTTGGACACAAGCAAGATAAGGTTTATGTATCTGTGGAATAATGTCCAGGGTGAGAGAAAGAACTCTTGGCTGTTGGAGGAAAGTGTAAATGTTGCAATTGGCTATGCTCCAGAGGCATTCTCTCCTGATGTTTCGCCCACATCTAGGACAGGCATCCTCAGAGGTTGGGGGGTCTGTTGGACACAAGCAAGATAAGGTTTATGTATCTGTGGAATAATGTCCAGGGTGGGAGAAAGAACTCTTGTCTGTTGGAGGAAAGTGTAAATGTTGCAATTGGCCGTGTTCCAGAGGCATTCTCTCCTGATGTTTCACCCACATCTATGGCAGACAGCCTCAGAGGTTGTGAGGTCTATTGGACGCTAGCAAGGGAGGATTATGTATCTGTGGAATAATGTCCAGGGTGGGAGAACGAACCCTTGTCTGTTAGAGGCAAGTATGAATGTTGCAATTAGCCATGTTCTGGAAGTTGTGAGGTCCGTTGGACACCAGGCAAGTGAGGTTTATATATCCATGGAATAATGTCCAGGATGGGAGAAAGAACTCTCTGTTGACAAGGTCCTGTCTCTTCTGTGTGGATCTCTCTCTCTGTCCATCTGCTTTGGAGACACAAAATGTTCCCAAACCTGCCAGGAGTTTGGAGAGGAGGCAAGCTTCAGAGTTACACAGAACTCTTCTTTTGGGCCAAACCTTGTCAGACAGAGTGTTTGCCTTTTCTAGTCCTGAAGAAGACAACCATACTAGTTATTTTACTGTTGTGGAGTGGAGGAGGGATCCATTTACCTGTAGTATGGGTTGCTGTGAGTTTTCCATGCTGTATGGCCATGTTCCAGAAGCATTATCTCCCGACATTTTGCCTGCATCTATGGCAGGCATCCTCAGAGGTTGTGAGGATGCCTGCCATAGATGCAGGTGAAACGTCGGGAGATAATGCTTCTGGAACATGGCCATATAGCCTGGAAAACTCGCAAGAGCCCAGTGATTCTGGCCATGAAAACCTCCAACAATATATCTGTGATATGTTTGCTTGAACAACTTTGGCCTGCGTGTGAGCTGGTGGCCTTTGGAGTGAAATTGTGTAGCACTTCTGTGTGTTGCAGAGGTGTGTTCAGTCTGCTGTTCTGTGACTGGTGCCTTAGATACATTCCTTTAGGTTCTCTTTCAAGGAGTCCGGGTTTTGCTGAGTGCAGAAATGTCATCTTGGCTTTGTGCTCTGATTCCTTTGCGAGAGCAAGCCAGTCATGTCTTTCCCCCTGCAAACTCTACTAGGGGACAATGAAGGCTTGCAGGATGTCATTTCTATTGACAGAATTGGCCCTCTGCCCCAAAAGTGTGGGGTAACTTTCTCTCCTAGGAGGACAAAGGCAGTGCATTGCTATGCGAGGCGCTGAATGACAGCTTCTATAAGTCTCTGTGTGTGCCTAAGATTCCTATTACAGTGAATAATAGTCACTAATGCATGTGTTAGTTCTTTGCAAATTTCTGGCTTTAGCATGGGTGTGTTTATATATGTGCATACACATGTATGTATGTGTGAGAGATTCAGAGCGGACTGTATGTCACTTCCTTCACAATATTGTTTTTTCTTGTGCTTTAATGCCTGTCAACACTTCCCTTATCTCGCGTAAAAAGTGTATAGAATGTGATGTCTTACCATACGAACAGATTTGTCGAATGCCGTTCCTGCGTCCTGTTTCAGTCAGCGTTGCACATTGTATGCATTGTGGTATGACAGTGTGTGCAGGAGGGGGCACCGCCGTAGCATGTCAGTCCCTTTAGCACCTTTCTCTGTGGACTTCATTAGTAAGTAGCAGAGCTGTGTGTTGTGATCTGAAAGAGCGCCCTGCGTATCCGAGTCATTTCTTCTAACGCTTTGGTCCCCTTCCTTTCGCCCATCTCTGGCATTGCGCTAGGATGTGATGATGGTTTTAATTGCCCGCAATACAGGATCCAGGATGGGAGAAGATGGTGCCTTTTTAACACCTTTCCCTGGGGGTGTTGCATTATTGCATTACAGTGTGGTGCATCTCTTTATGAGGTGTGTAATATGTGTGCGTATGTATGAGAAAGGGAGATGATGTTCTTTAGCTCTTTTAACATCGCTCTTCCAGAATTCTTTGTACCCAGAGTACATGTAACTCGCTCTATCTGTCTGGCTTCCTGTGGTTTTGTATGCCGTTTCTCTTCGCTCCTGCTTCGCTACCTTGCAATCTGCACATTGTGTGTGTACAATTCCATATGGTGCCATCAGTGCACATATTTTATGCTTTCCCTCCATTCCTAGCCCTCTTTTAGGTATACTCTCTGTGTGTATTTGTATATGTCTGTGTGCAAAAGAGAGAAGAGAGAGAGATTTATGGGCTCCCTTGAAGCAGCCTTTTCCAACCCAGTGCCCTCCAGAAGTGATGGGAGATGTACACTACCTTGCATCTGCACACTGTGTGTGTGTACGATTCCATATGGTGCCATCACTGGATATATTTTATGCTTTCTCTCCATTCCTAGCCCTTTTTTTGTGTATACTCTGTGTGTGTATTTGTGTATGTCTGATCTGAAAGAGAGAGATTCATGGGTTTCCGTGAAGCCACCTTTTCAAACCTAGTGCCCTCCAGAAGTGTTGGGAGTGATGGGAGATATACGCTACCTTGCATCTGCACATTGTGTGTACGATTCCATATGGTGCCATCAGTGGATATAGTTTATGCTTTCCCTCCATTCCTAGCCCTTTTGTTTATATTCTGTATGTGTATTTGTGTATGTCTGTGTCTGAAAGAGAGAGAGAGATTTATGGGTTTTCTTGAAGCCACCTTTTCCAACCTAGTGCCCTCCAGAAGTGTTGGGAGTGATGGGAGATGTAGTCTGACATGTCTAGTGGGCGCAAGGTTGGAGAAAAATATGTGTTAATATGTCCTGTTAGTTTCAGTGATGCCTAAAAACAAGGCTGTTGTTGCTGTGCTTAAGGACTTGCATGTGTATGCAGTGCATACACATCCTTGATGTTTTGGTGAATTCTGTCCTTTCCTATTTCTCATCCATTCTCAGTGGATTGTCCTCTGTGAGAGTACCTTTTGTGTATGTAAGTTAATTCCATAACACTACTGGATATTTGGATTCTCAACACAAGTGTATGCACGCATACATGTGTGTGCTCCATGCTGGCATGCAAGTATATTTTTGGAATGATTTTTTTGTTTATGTCCAGGCTGACATTATTATTGCTTGTTTTGCTCCCTTAAAAATCCTTATGTCCAGGAGCCATTTCCAAACTAGCCTCGCTTTGTGTTCTCTCCCTGCTTGTGCGCATCTATCTGGAGGACAGAAGGGAAGGTCTTAAGTGGGAAATAGATTTGCATATACAGTGGACACCTTCTCTCTCTCTCTCTCTCTCTCTCTCTCTCTCTCCCCCCCCCCCCCCCCCCCCCCCACCCCCACATCTGCTGCCACCTCGCTGCCACACAATAGCCTTTAATGTGATCCCAGATGGTGATGTTGCGGTGAGATTGTATTCCCCGCCACAAATGAATATGGTACAGTGATTGCTGGAGGGAGGGTGTGCAGTTACTGTGCAATTGGAACTGGGGGGGGGGCAGGCGGGAGGGGGGGAGAGACTTGGGCTAGATCTGGCCTGAGCATTGTGCTAATGGGTGAAAGTTAATTTAGCATATGGGTCCAATAGCTGCAGAAGGGTCATGTCCTAGGATGTATGTTGCATCTGTGCTATTTTTGTTACCTCCCTCTTTCTGTGTGAGTGAGACAGACAGAGAAAGAGAGCAACACTGATACAGTCACAACGCTGAGCTGTGGGGCTGAGCATGAAGAAACCATGGTGATGGTGGTAGTGGAATAGTAATTCTTCCATTCCCTTCAATGGTACACTATGTATATATATGTATATATCTTCAAGCCTCTTGTTTGTTTTAGGTAAGGAATACTTAGAGGTGGTTTTGTTAGTTCCTCGTCTGAAATATAGGATTCATTGGCGGTTTCCCATCCAGATACTAACCAGGGCTGACCCTGCTGAGCTTCCAAGACTTATAGTGATCGTCGAAGGCTTTCATGGCTGGAATCACTAGGTTCTTGTGGGTTTTTTCGGGCTATAGAGCCATGTTCTAGAGGCATTTCTCCTGACGTTTCGCCTGCATCTATGGCAAGCATCCTCAGAGGTTGAGAAGGTCCTTCTCAACCTCTGAGGATGCTTGCCATAGATGCAGGCGAAACGTCAGGAGAAATGCCTCTAGAACATGGCTCTATAGCCCGAAAAAACCCACAAGAACCTACTTATAGTGATCCTTTGAATTTCATAGGATTTTCTTAGACAAGGAATATTCAAAGATGGTTTTGCTAGTTCCTCTTCCGAAAAAGAGCCTACAGCACCTCCGATTTATTGGCACTTTCCCATCCAGATATTAACCAGGGCTGACCCTGCTTAGCTTCGAAGACATATAGTGACCCCTTGAATTTCATTGAATTTTCCTAGACAAGGAATACTCAAAGATGGTTTTGCTAGTTTCTCTTCTGAAATAAAGCCTACAGCACCTGGGATTCATTGGCAGTTTACCATCCAGATATTAACCAGGGCTGACCCTGTTTAGTTTCCAAGACTTATAGTAACCTCTTGAATTTCATAGGATTTTCTTAGACAAGGGATACTCAAAGATGGTTTTGCTAGTTTCTCTTCTGAAATAGAGCACACAGTACCTGGGATTCATTGGTGCTCTCCCATCCAGATGCTAACCAGGACCGACCCTGCTGAGCTTCCAATACTTAAAATGACCCCTTTAATTCCAGAGAATTTTCTTAGACAAGGAATACTCAAAGTTGGTTTTGCTAGTTTCTCTTCTAAACTAGAGCCTACAGCACCTGGGATTCATTCGTGGTCTCCCATCCAGATACTAACCAGGGCTGACCCTGCTTAGTATTAGGCATTAAGTATGGAAATGCCCCCTCCCCTTTTGAGTTGGATTTGGGGAAGGTAAACTAGTATATGGGAGATCACTAGATCAAATTTTGCTTCCTTCCGCCAACCATAACACACATTGGTTGACCTCTCTTCTTATTACATTCTCTAAGCCTGTCCTACTACACAATGTTGTTGGGGAAGCGAAATGTGGTAGACAAAATAGTGAGTTCCACTTTGAGTTCTCTGGATGGAAAAGTGAGATTAAAATATAAATGAATAAAAGTGGTTACCTTGGCAGCCTTTTTCATAGAATCATAAAGTTGGAAGAGACCTCATGGGCTATCCAGTCCAACCCCCTGCTAAGATGCAGGAAAATTGCGTTCAAAGCACCCTTGAGAGTTGGCCATCCTGCCTCTGTTTAAAAGCCTCCAAAGGAGGAGCCTCCACCACACTCCAGGGCAGAGAGTTCCACTGCTGAACAGCTCTCACAGCCAGGAAATTCTTCCTAATGTTCAAGTGGAATCTCCTTTCCTGTCGTTTGAAGCCATTGTTCCACGTCCTAGTCTCCAGAGCAGCAGAAAAGAAGCCTGCTCCCGCCTCCCTATGGCTTCTTCTCATATATTAATATGTGGCCATCATGTCTCCTCTCAGGTTTCTCTTCTACAACCTTCTCTCAGACTTCTCTGCTTTCACCGGAGTCCTGGGATTCTCCCTTCTATTTGGGAGGGGTTACGAAATATATTTTATCAGCTCTATTGGCAAACATTTGGTTTCCCTTGAAATACCTTAGAATAGCTTTTAACAACCTAGTGCTCTCCAGACACATTGGACTACAGCTCCCATCATTCCCAACCCAGTTGCCATCTTACCTGGAAATGATGGTAGCTCAACTCTGGCACATCCAAGAGCACTGCTGAATTTGGGAAGGCCATCGGAGAAGTTTCCCATGAAAAGAAATCTACGTATTCATTTTGGATGTTGCTTTCATGGCATTTCTCTCTCAATTTCTATATAATTCACCTTCCAGACAGGCCCTGTATCCCAGGATCTGATCCCAGGTTTTCTGTTTATCCCATATTATCTAGCAGTGTGGACTCATATAATCCAGTTTAAAGCAGAAAACATGGGATCAGATCCTGGGATATAGTGTCGGTCGGAAAGGGGGCCCTAAGACATCACAGTTAAATTCAGCTCCCCAAAGAAGAGTGACTATATGGGCTTATCTTATTTTATAACAGCAAACAAGTAAGGGAGATAAACTTGGGAAAATAAAACCCTTTTTTACTAGTACTTTCATTATTTCATGATTATTTAATCATTCAGTGAGCTCAAACCAGTGGAAAATGTTCTATGTTGGAGCTGGAAAAGATATGACCCCCTGATATTTCTGGACTGTCATATC
The DNA here is from genome assembly GCF_025583915.1 of Anolis sagrei ordinatus. Lineage (NCBI taxonomy): Eukaryota > Metazoa > Chordata > Lepidosauria > Squamata > Anolidae > Anolis > Anolis sagrei. The sequence goes on along the minus strand of NW_026847660.1, from coordinate 19,730,640 downwards.
CATCTTCCTTTCCTTTGGGCAATAATGGTTAGGGGAAATGGGAGCTGCAGTCCAACCATAATTGAGGAAAGCATATTCCTCACACCTGTTCTATACTCATTTTGTTGTTGTTTTGTGTCTTATCTCCAACTTAAGGCAGTTCTTCAGGTCTGCCATTGCCTTCTTCTAAGGCTGACAGAGTATGACTTGTGGAAGGACATCCAGGGAGTATCCAAGGTTAAGTGCAGGTTTAAACTCTGGTGTCTCAATGTCCTTGTCCAGCACTTAAACCACATCATCGCCATCTTCTATATGACCTCCTTGGTGTTGATTTCCTAACCCTGTAAACTGGTTATCTTGAATGAGCCAACTAACCCAATGATGCCATCAGCCTTTATGCCTAGGAGGGGATTTGAATCTGAGTCTCCATATTCTCGGCATACTACTATACCACAATGGGAGCTTTTCCTGCCATGGACCTAAATAGTGGCAAAAGCTTCCTGTGGTCTAGGCTTTTATGAAGTGCATGGGAGAAAATGAATGACATGTTATTTGTTCAAAACCCTAGGGTTGTACAGGACACCTTCTCTAGCATCAAACACCCAGAGAGACATAGGAAACTATGTATTGCCAAAGGCTGTAGATAGAAGATAGGAAACTATCTTCTACAGTTTGGATACATTCATTTTTTTAAAAAACTCTCAGACTACTATGGCCAACACTGCAGCAAACTGTACTAGCAGCATCATGGTCCATAAAGATAACTTTTCCAAGCTCTCCTACCAATCCAGGGAATTAGCCTATCTACCCTAACCTGATTGACAGTGACTCCCAGTAGATGTCCTTTAATACTCTTCAACCATCCCTTTAGACCAAGCGATACAGTTAAAAGAAAAATCAAGTGACTTAAGGTACCTTCTGCCCTTCCAAAACATGCAAACAGAACACGGATCCGACTGGAGCCTCTGGTTGGTATTACCAAGTATAATAGCTGTTCTGGGGCAGTCACTTGATCATAGAAGTAGACTGACTTGTGAATTGCTGCTGTAGTTCTCAGCATTTGACTCTAGATTAGTGGTTTCCCAACCCTTTTTTGACCAGGGACCACTTGGACCAGGGACCACTCTCCAACATTAGTACCAAAAGGGTTACAAATCAGTTTTTGGTCAACTTTAGATTCAGTTTGGTTATTGGGGGTACTGATTCAGCAAATTGCATTGGATAGACCACATCAGCTCTAGTTTCTGATACGGAACATATGCCATCCAGTAGTCACCATCTGCTCGCCCACAGAAAACCATATTTAATAATCTAGAGCTGATATGGTAGTAGTAATCTTTCATGGTTAGTCAGGTTCTCCCCTCCCAACATCCCTGTTTCCTCGACACTATAAGAGGGTTTCACAAGACCAGTCGCTCTCGTTGCTATCTGGTTTCGAGGCAACAGTGTAGTAATGGTGAGGCCATGAACCATATTTTTGTTCTTGTGGACCACTGATGGTCCACAGACCACAAGTTGGAAGCCACTGCTCTAGATGTTTTGAATGTCATAGAAGCAGAGAGTTGGAAGGGATGCTCGTGTTGCTGTTGATTATGATCATCATTATCCTTATTTAAAGTGTGCCTTTCTTTCAAACATTGGAACTCAAGGCAGTTTACAAATCAAACCAAACACAATTACAAATGCAGTACGAAGACTCAGCATTAAAATGTAAATTGAATTGTCAATAGAATCACATTAAAAACCATTTGAAATATACAGTCAAAGCAATAGAAGCAATTTTAGCAGGGTGGTCTAGCCCAGCTTCTACCACTACAGGAAACCATTGCTAAATACCCCTGATTGGTGGCCATCTGATCTCTACTTAAAAGTCAATTGCCTTCCAAGATAGTCTCTTCTTCCAATGCTCTGCCCTGGTTTAGTTGGAATCTTCTTCCTGGTTATTTATTCCATTTGTTTAGGTCCTATGCCCTGGAGCAGCAGAAGGCAAGCTCACTCCAAATTCCACATGATGATCCTTTAGATATTTAAACATGTATACTAGTTTTCTCTTCTCTGGAATATTTCTACTTAATTCTCTTATAAGACACTACTCTCCAGAGAAGGTCTGACCAAAGCAGAATAGACTGTTACTGTTACAGTAGAGTCTCGCTTATCCAACATAAATGGGCCAGTAGAACATTGGATAAGTGAAAATGTTGGATAATAAGGAGGAATTAAGAAAAAGCCTATTAAACATCAAATTACGTTAAGATTTTACAAATTAAGCACCAAAACAGCAAATTGACAGAAAAAGCAGTTCAATACACAGCAACGTTATGTAGTAATTACTGTATTTACAAATTTAGCACCAAAACATTGCAATGTATTGAAACAGCTGTGGATCCGGGCGGAAGGCAGACTGCATCGATAATATACAAAGTTGGATGAGCGAAGGTTGGATAAGCGAGGCTCTACTGTATATTTTGGCAATATGTTGCCTAGAATTGCATTGACTTGTTCTGCTACTGCATCACACTGTTGGCTCTTACTTAAGTTATGGTCTATTTAAATTCCTAGATCCTTTTCACATACATTACTTTTCATCCAAATGCCACCAAGCTTTTGGATTAAGCTTTTGCTCAGTTGTAAAACCTCAATTTAGGCATAGGGCTCCAACCTGTTAGGATCATCTCATAGGTAAAAGTAAAGGTTTTCCCCTGACATTAAGTCCAGTTGTGTCTGACTCTGGGAGTTGGTGCTCATCTCCATTTCTAAGCCGAAGAGCCGGCGTTGTCCATAGACACCTCCAAGGTCATGTGGCTGGCATGACTGCATGGAGCACCATTACCTTCCCACCGGAGCGGTACCTATTGATCTACCCTACATTTGCATGTTTTCAAACTGCTAGGTTGGCAGAAGTTGGGGCTGACAGCGGAAGCTCATGCCACTCCCCGAATTCGAACCCGGATCATCTCATACTTTCCACCCTTTCACAGATGAAAACAGGAAAGAGCCAACCAACATGGAAGTGTGGCCAAGATGGCAAAAATGATGGATGAGGAAAAATAGACAAACTAAAAGGGTCTGCAGCAGTTTGCTTCTGCTAAATCTACTGGGAAGGGCATGATTCTATCCAATTTTCTCCTCCCCCTCCCCTATCATTTCCCTACAAACTACTTTAATTGGTAGGCAAATTATTTTGCCTAGAAGGGGGAAAGTAGGAGGAGAGAAAAACTGAGATGACCGAAAAGAGTAGGGCAACTGATAATAATTAATCACACCTGTCCTGGCTAATGGTTGAAAGGCATGTCATCTTTAAACCTGTTTCTGCTTTCAAAGCTATTCGTTTTGCCTCCTAGTTTGGTATCCCATTCTCGCTCATCCAACCTTCATTCATCCAATGTTCTGTATTATCCAATGCAGTCTGCCTTCTGCCCAGATCCACAGCTGTTTCAATACATTGTGATGTTTTGGTGCTAAATTTGTAAATACAGTAATTACTACATAACATTACTGTGTATTGAACTGCTTTTTCTGTTGATTTGTTGTAAAACATGATTTGGTCCTTAATTTGTAAAATCATAACGTAATTTGACGTTTAATAGGCTTTTCCTTAATCTTTCCTTATTATCCAACATTCTGCCAGCCTGTTTCTGTTTGATCAGTGAGACTCTACTGTATGTGCAAATTTGATGATGCTGTCTATATTCCTCCATCAAAATAATTCATGAAGACGTTGAACCACACTAGGCCAGGGTTGATCCCTAAAGCATCCCATTTGTTACTTGAATGATAAAGAGCAATGTTTGGTTTCAATCCATCAACCATGGTGGCATAATGGGTTAAACCCTTGTGTCAGCTGAACTGCTAATCTGAAGGTTGCTGGTTTGAATCCGCAAGATGGGGGGGTGAGCTCCCATTTGTCAGCTCCAACTTCTCATGCTGGGACATGAAAGCAGCCTCCCACATCCAGGTGTCCCTTGGGCAACGTCTCTGCAAACGGCCAATTCTCTCACACCAGAAGCAACTTGCAGTTTCTCAAATCCACCTAATAGTAGTATCATTTTGTCCACATTTTACCAGCATTTCTATTAGAATATAAGAGTGGACCTTACCAAAGGCTTTACTGAAGTCAAGATATATAACTCCTAAGAGGCATCTACACTGTAAAATCAATGCAGTTTGGCACCACTTTAACTGCCATGGCTCAATGTGAGCTATGGTTTTACAAGGTCTTTGGAGTTCTCTACCTTCCCAAAGTTCAACTCCTAGAGTTCCATAACATCGAAGCATGGCAGTTAAAGTGGTGTCAAACTGCATTAAGGCTACAGTGTAGATGTACTCCTAGTCAGTATGACTTGAAAGTGAGAAATTCTGCAAAATGAAGTTAAGAGGCTCTGCTGCAGTGATGAAAATGGGTTACTTGTACTTCAGAATGTATGGAATCTGTCTATAGTCACAGTGGATGCACTGCATGACAAAACTATGCTTTATTTTTATGAATGGTGCTGCAGGTGCAATAGAGAACATTCTATCAGTCCCAGTTTAAGTGAACATCTTTTTCATGGAATCTGTAATATTTTAATGTGGGTAATTAATTCATCAGTGAGAGCAGAAGGTCATTACATTTAATCTTTCCAATCCTAGCGATTGTGCAACAAATACCATACTCACACTGTTCGGGAAATTGTTCATTCATCAAACCAGACCTCAGAGGAAAACCAGTCCATCTTTGTCAACACCTGTGTAAACATACTCTCTTGTAAATATGTACATATCTTTCCCCTCCCTTGAGCACCCATCTGTCTGTCCATCGGAGGGAAGGCTGGAGATCATATAGTCCAAATCATCTGTACCTGCTGCCCTGCAAGTGTGTTGGACTACAAAACCCATCATTCTCATAGTTGAAATTAGAATAGGATTGTGTTCTCTCTCTCTCTTTCACATACACACATTCCTACCTTGATAACACAAAATCCAAAGCTTTGATATCCTTTAGCAGAAGTGAGGATGAGAACCTTTCTTTATGTCAGGGCATCTCAAGCTATCTGACATGAACATCCAGCAATATTCCCCCCCCCCCCAAATGCACCTGGGGGCATGTTTATGCCCATTGACTACAATGTTTCCTAGAAACTTACAAGTGACCAACACCAATGGATTGGGTACTGGTAATAATAACAATAATACGCTTTATTTATATTCCGCTTTATCTCCCTGGAGGGACTCAGAACGGATTACAATAAACATATAAGGCAAGCATTCAATGCCTTTTACACACAATGACATACAAGACAGACAATGGTAAAGGCCTTCTCCTTTCTCCATCTCTGGTGTTTGGATGCAATGCTTAACTTTGGCCATGGGGACGTGCTGTTGTTCCATTTTTCCATGCCAAGGAGCCAGTTGTCCATAGACATCTCCAACTGTGTTGCCGAAATGTCTGCATATCTGCATAGGGAACCAATTTACCTTCCTGCCTATTGATCTACTCGCATTGAATGCTTTCGAACTGATAGGTTGGCAGAAGCTAGAGCTGTCAGTCGGGAGTTCACTCTGACTCACGGCTTCGAACTGCCAACCTTCCAGTCAGCAGCTTTCCTACAGCTAGCGGTTTAACCCACTGCGCTACCACTTGTTCTGGGATGGTACTTGTCCATGGACTTGTACTTTGAGTAGCACTGATTTATATTGCACCTTTCCATCCCAAACTGGTACTCAATGTGATTTACAAACTGCTTTACTCCCTAAAAATGTCAGAATAATTTTTCCCCCCTGCAAATGGAAGTACAGCAAGGAGCCATTCTAGTCTCATCAAAGGCTTTCATGGCTGGAATCACTGGGTTGTTGTGAGTTTTCCAGGCTGTATGGCCATTTTCCAGAAGCATTCCCTCCTGACGTTTCACCTGCATCTGTGGCAGGTATCCTTAGAGGTTGTGAGACCTCTCAGTCTCTGAAGATGCCTGCCACAGATGCAGGCAAAATGTCAGGAGAGAATGCTTCTGGAACATGGCCATACAGCCCAGAAAACTCAAAACAACCAATTTTAGTCTCCTTAGGAAGGAATTTGGGGCAGCCACTGGGAAGCCCCTATCAAGGCATCGCTGCTAATGAGACCTGATAAAGTTGGGCATCTTCAGAGAATCTCATGGTCCAAGCAGGTTGTCCAGCCTTAGTCAAGGGTTCTTTGATGAACATCAGAAAGTTAAGTCTTTGGACCTCGTCCAAGGGTATATCTATAGTCTACGCTGTAGACTTCATGAAGTTTGACACCACTTTAATGACAATGGCTTAACGTTATGGAATTCTTGGAGCTGCTGTTTGTTTATTCAGCACCAGCCCTCATTGGCAGAGCAGGCTGAAGACCATGTAAAATGACAACTCTGGTGATTCCATTCCATAACCATGGTAGTTTAAAATAGTGTCAAACTGTATTAAGTCTATAGTGTATATCAGGCATGGTCAAACTTCGGCCCTCCAGGTGTTTTGGACTTCAACTCTCACAATTCCTAACAGCCTACCGGAGGGCCGAAGTTTGACCATGCCTGTTGTAGATGCACCCTTAAACAGTAATTTTTTGAATTCCTGCTTCCAGTTTCCCAGCAAACAGCTCTCAGCCTTTGTGAACTCAAATGTCTGGGAGAAGGGAGTGGTGTCTAATAGGTACAGATTGGAAGAAATATATATCCAGGGTGTGCTGATTGGGTAATTCTCGTCGCTTAAGCCAAAAATTAATAATTTCACTAAACCATGTTCTCTCTATCTCATTAAACCTTACTCTGTAGTGAGCATACCTCTAGCGAGCTTCTTTTGTTTGCTTTATCTATTCATCTGTCGTGCCTTTGTCTTAGCACTGCTTACAGGCATCCCTCCTCCCTCCTTCAACCCATTTCCCCATAAACCTATAATTTATTCCCTCCTGCGTTGTGTGCAAACATGTGCAGATCTGGCATACGAAGGGAAATGTGCGTGAATCGGCTGACCATATTGTGCCACCTTCTGTAACTGAAATGAAATCATCACAGATGGGAGAAATCAAATAAAGTTCCTCAAGTGAAGGATGATGCTTCATTGCCAAGGACTATAAACAAAGATTGTTATGGGCACATAGTAGAGAATACGGTTGAACATGGAGGAGCGGGGAGGAGATGCGTGAAGATTACAAAGAAAGGGTGAATAATATAACACAGCGTTTCTCATCCTGGGATCAGGACCCTGGAGAGGGGGTTGTAAGGGGGTTTCAGAGTGGTCACCAAAGACCATCAGAAAACACATATTTCTGATGGTCTTAGGAACCCCTTTGGCTGAGAAGACTGAAGATTGCTTCCCTTGTCCTTCTCTTCCTCTTTGGAAACAGACAGCGAATCCTCCCACCAAAAGCCCTCCTCTACAGTGATTGGCAGGTCTCTTGGCTGGCTTCTCAGCCTAGAGGAGGGCTTTTTCTGAGACTCCAAGAGGGGGAGAGGAGAGCAGGTGTGCTTGACGCATGGCAGCATGGTGCGCATGTGCGAGTGAGGGAGAGCGTGTGAGGCTGGAGGGAGGCTCGCACCAGCAAGTCCCTTCAGGGCATGTGGGTTCTGTGTGGGAAGTTTGGCCCAATTTTATCATTGGTGGGGTTCAGAATGATCTTTGATTGAAGGTGAACTATAAATCCCAGAAACTACAACTCCCAAATGTCAAGATATATTTTCCCCAAACTCCACCAGTGTTCAAATTTGGGCATATTGAGTATTTGTGCCAAGTTTGGTCCAGATCATTGTTTGAGTCTCTGGATGTAGGTGAACTATTTATTTATTTATTTATTTATTTATTTGCAGCATTTATATTCCGCCCTTCTCACCTCGCAGGGGACTCAGGGCAGATTACAGTGTACACATATATGGCAAACATTCAATGCCAATTTTGACATACAACATATACAGACATACACAGAGACTATTTAACTTTTTCTGGCCATCAGGGGAGCTGTCGCTTTCATCGTCCATCTGCGACACTGATGAAGTACTTCCGCATTCCCTGCATGCTTTTTTTGC
>NW_026847660.1:19582794-19722048 GCF_025583915.1 Anolis sagrei ordinatus | reverse complement strand
AACTCATGACCTTTTGGTCAGAGTGATCTTAATGCAGCTGACACTCAGCCAGCTGCGCCACAATCCCAACTCCCAAACTCAAGGTCAATGCCCACCAAACCCTTCCAGTATTTTCTGTTGGGCATGGGAGTTCCGTGTGCCAAGTTTGGTTCAATTTCATTGTTGGTGGAGTTCAGAATGCTTTTTTATTGTAGGTGAACAATAAATCCCAGTAACTACAACTCCCAAATGATAAAAATCATTCCCTCCCCCAACTCACCAGTATTCAAGTTTGGGTATTTGTGCCAAATTTGGTCCAGTGAATGAAAATACATCCTGCATATCAGACATTTACATTACGATTCATAACAGTAACAAAATGACAGTTATGAAGTAGCAACAAAAATAATGCTGTGGTTGGGGGTCACCACAACATAAGGAACTGTATTTAAAGGGCTGCGGCATTGGGAAGCTTGAGAAACACTGATATAACAGATCTGTTTCCTTAACAGAGTCCAAAATTCAGTCTCTCTTCTTCCCCCTTATCCTCCCCTCTCAGCATCCTCTTTTATAGCCCAAATAATTCTCCCCTATCCTCCAAACACGCACACTTACACATGTATTCACAATTTAGGTCTTTTTCTTTTTCCGGGCCCTGTCTTCAGCACAGATGCAGTCGAGGAGGGCATAAATAGAAACCCCTGGAGACACAAGCAAGGAAAAGTGCTTGAAAATCCATTGTGAGTGAGTTGATGTTGGCCTCTGAAAGCACAAACATATCTTGGAGAAAACTGTAACTATGTGACCGAACAAATCAGGGCTCGATGGCACGGGAAGGGATGTGAGTGTGCGGCAGAGAGGAGAGTGGAGGAGAGATGGGTCAAGGGGAAGGTAGGATTTGAGATCGGAAAGGTCTACCTCCTTGGAGGAGAGAGGTTCGGTTGTGCGCTTGAGCAGCCGAGACCAACACACACATCCCACTCCAAGTGTCTCAATTTTCTCATGTGACTCCCATGTACTTGTCTTAAAATTGAGGACGTTTGGCAGCATCTTCATATTCTGTGCAAGCGAGAGGAATAAACAGGAGTGTAGCTATGGGAGGAGGGGAAGGTAAGGATGCTCTTCTCCAACTCCAAAGAAGAATTCTCTCTTGCCATTCAGTCCCCAAATGTCTAGCTTTGCAGTCATTTAAAACTTCAGTTGCACATTTAGAAATACAATTTTGTCATCAGAAGAAAAGGAACAAGCAATGTTATCCAAGGAATGTCATGAAGGAGGGCTCTTCATGCTACCTCTCTATTCCGCCTTGGTCCCACCACACCTGGAATACTGTGTCCAGTTCTGGGCACCGCAGTTGAAGGGAGATGTTGACAAGCTGGAACATGTCCAGAGGAGGGCGACTAAAACGATCAAAGGTCTGGAGAACACGCCCTATGAGGAGTGGCTTCAAGAGCTGGGCATGTTTAGCCTGCAGAAGAGAAGGCTGAGAGGAGGTACGATAACCATGTATGAATATGTGAGGGGAAATCTTAGGGAGGAAGGAGCAAGCTTGTTTTCTGCTGCCCTGGACTCTAGAATGCAGAACAATGGCTTTAAACTACAGGAAAGTAGATTCCACCTAAACATCAGGAAGACCCTCCTAATGGTGAGAGCTGTTCAACAGTGGAACTCTCTGCCTCGGAGTGTGGTGGAGGCTCCTTCTTTGGAGGCTTTAAAACAGCGGCGAGATGGCCATCTGTCAGGGGTGCTTTGAATGTGATTTTCCTGATTCTTGGCAGGGGGTTGGACTGGATGGCTCACGAGGTCTTCTCCAACTCCATGATTCTATGAAATGAGCCTAGCAACTTTCGTACTGTCTTACTTTCTGCAATACTAGAAATTTGGGGAAATTTCACTTGGGGGAGAGAATTTGTATTGATGGGGCAGTATATTTTGCCTCCTCCTTTAGCTACAGCTCTAGATTTAAAAAAAATGAATTAGCAGTAACTTCTTCCAGACCTGTATGGTAAAAGCTGCCCTGATTATTTTGTGGCGTCAGTTTTGAATATAGCCTCAACTAATGTAGACTTGTTGAAATAAATGTGATCAATATCCATGTCAAATTGGGATAGTTGGAGGGTAAGACACAGATTTGCTTAAAATATGGCTAGCATCTAAAGAAATGTATAATATGTACCATTATACTCAGGGAAGCATGACAGTGACACGCGTGTCTGCTTTACTGTCAGGTGCAGACAGGCAACTTTAGGCTCTCTGCTTTCCCTTTGGAGGGTTGAATGACAATAAATGTCTTATGTTTCTTAACACTTAGAATAATAGAGTAAAAGGAGACCACACAGATCATCCAGTCCAACTTTGTGTCATGCAGGAAAAGCACAATAATATTACCATCCAGCCTATGTCTAAAAGCCTCCAAAGAAGGAGCTGCAAGGTAGAGAGTTCCAATGTTGAACAGCCCTCATGGTCAGGAAGTTCTTCCTAATGTTCAGGTGGAATCTCCTTTCCTGTAATGTGATTGTTTAATAACCATCTGACTGATAATGTCCGAAGAGGCATCACTACATAGGAGCCTTGGTGTCCAGTTTTGTCGGATCCTTTCAGTTGGGTTTCAATCATCTAGGCTCAATCATCCTCTTCATTCAAAGGTTAATGGTTCCTCATCTTTAAACCACACATGGTTTTAACATTTCTCTGAGATGTTCTGAGAGCTCCTCAGTTAGAGCTGCTTCTTCTGCAAATAACGACATATGGCTACTGTACCCCATTAGAAGACTGACAGCATGAGCCAAAGAGATGGGAGATTTGCCATTAGGATAGAGCAGTGGTTCCCAACCTTTTTTGGACCAGGGATCACTTTGACCAGGGGCCACTTTGACCATGGACTACTTGACCAGGGACCACTTGGACGAGGCACCACTTTGACCAGGGATCACTTTGATCAGGGACCACTTGGATGAGGCACCACTTGGACCAGGCACCACTTGGACAAGGCACCACTTTGACCTGAGGTCACTTGACCAGGGACCACTTTGATCAGGGACTACTTTGACCAAGGACCACCCTCCAACATTAGTACCATAAGGGTTACAAATTGGTTTTTGGTCAATTTTAGATTCAGTTTGGTTATTTAGGGTGATGATTCAGCAAATTGCATTGGATAGACCACATCAGCTCTAGTTCCTGATACAGAACATAAGCCATCTAATAGTTGCCACCTGCTTATCCAAAGAAAACCATATTTAATTAGCCTCGGCACTATAAGAAGGTTTTGTGAGACCAGTTGTTCTCGTTGCAATGGTGGAGTAACAGTGAGGCCACGGACCATATTTTAGTTTTTGCGGACAACTGGTGATCCACGTAACATTGGGATGGAGGGATGTTTTGGTGCTAAACTGAGATCTCATTCCTTTCCAGTTCAGGAAAAAAACCCCATGCAAGAATGTTCAGCCTCAGAATACATTCAAGATTGACTCTCAGCATCCACAGAAGTGTCTTCCTTGCTCTCTGAGGATAGCCTCCACTCAGAGACATTGGTTTTGAGCATCTGTGTCAAGTGGTTTGGTTTCCAGGAAGCAATAAACCTCACGAAAAAACACACACAATAAATTAGTTTCAGGACAGGTCATGAGTGCAGCATCAGCTTAGAAAAGTTATTATTTTGGATGACATCCACAGGACCATTTCTCTCTTCCAAATGTGTCTGTAAAATGGGTATATTAAAGACAAGATCCAGAAAGTTCTTGTCTTTAAGGTGTGGTCAAGACTGTCTCTGCCTGCTTCCCCACTTAGCTCCTCCAAACTCTCTGACTCTTGTCCCATGGGGCCATCTTGACCACACTCTGATGTTAGCCGACTTCACATGTTCCAGTTTTCATCACTGAAATGTTGGATAATACGAGTCCTTTATGGTAATGTATTAAGTGGCCCTGACCTCATAAGACAAGAACTGGAGAGTTCATGGGAGCTGGTTGGAGAAGTGGGGAGAGAGTCCTGACTCATTCTCCACCATCCTACTTTTTCCATCAGCTTTTAAAACAGGCCTGGGCAAACTTGGGTCCTTCCAGTGTTTTGGACTTCAACTCTCACAATTCCTAACAGCCTCAGGCCCTTTCCTTTTCCCCCTCAGGGGCCTGAGGCTGTTAGGAATTGTGGGAGTTGAAGTCCAAAACACCGGAAGGACCCAAGTTTGCCCAGGCCTGTTTAAAAATGTCACCATTGGTTTCTTGTCTTCCCATTTTGCCTCGACACCCTTCAGTCATTCCTGAGTTCATAGCGCAAAAGTACTCCTCACTCATTTAACTCAACAGAGGGGAGAAAGGAGATGAGGAAACATCGCCATGTCCTTCTGTCTCCTAGCTTTTTTCTTGCTCGGATCAATAATGTCTCCCATCTTGACCACACTATTATGTTGCTTGGCAGCATTTGTATCTGTGAAATTTGGGTGGTATTATAAGGGTATGACGGCTTGGTATTCCTTTAGTCATGGACTAAACATCTGCAAAGGCCCCTTGCAGGTTAAACCACTGAGCTGCTGAAATTGCTGACCAAAAGGTTGTCGGTCCGAATCCTGGGAGCGGAGTGAGCTTCCACTGTTAGGTCCAGCTTCTCCCAACCTAGCAGTCAGAAGACACACAAATGTGAGTAGATCAATAGGTACCGCTTCTGCAGGAAGGTAACGGCAGTCCATGCAACCATTTATTTATTTATTTACAGTATTTATATCCCACCCTTCTCACCCTGAAGGGGACTCAGTGCGGATCGCAATGCACACATACACAGCAAACTTTCAATGCCGTTTTTAGATATACAAGACAGACAGACAGACAGACAGCTAGCTAGAGATATTTCGGCATTTTCCAGCTTTGGCGCCTGGAGGTTATGTTCGATTCCAGCCACAGAGGGGTGCTGTCACTTCATCCCCTATGCCACTGAGCCCTTTTGATCATATTTCCCCCTGGTTCTTTGATTGACACATTTTTATGGTGTTGCAAAATGCCTCCCCACTTTAAATGGCGCCTAATTTCTCTACTCACAGTTCAGCTGTTTTCGAACTGCTTACGTGGACAGTAAAATGGGCTTAACAGTTAGGTGCTCAATCTCATTCCGGTTTCGAACTTGCCACTTTCTGGTCAACAGTGATCTACTGCTGCTGGCAATTAACCAGCAGTGTTACAACTGATCACATGACCTTGGAGGTGTCTACGGACAACGCCGGTTCTTCAGCTTAGAAATGGAGGTGAGCACCACCCCTAGAATTGGACACGACTCAGGAGAAACCTTTACCTTTACTAAACATTGGCAAACCAAGATTTCACTAGTTGTTTTAATTTAGTCCATCTGAACTTACCGTGCTGGCCTCGAACATTTTTGCTGCCTGTGTATTTCCCCATCTGTTTTCCACTGCAAAAGTTTGATATCCTGATGGTTGAACTTTACTGGAGACAGAACAGTATCCTTTACTACATTTGTGAGCTGCAGGGAGGTTTAGGGGATGCAAAGGAGAGCAGGTCACAAAGCACATCAAACTTCCCAATTTTACATCTCAGCCTCTATGCCTTGAGGAAACCACCTCACTTTGATAGGGCCAGCTTTGAATACTGGCCCCTCTCCCCTCTATAGCTCTTCCAGAGTTACCAATGTTAAGTCATGGTAGTCCAAAATACCCACCCAAAATATTTTTAAGTCTCCCTTCTATTTGTGTATTTTACTGCTGTTATACATTTGTGATGTTGGCAAGGGAGTCTGCCACACCGGAAAGGCATACCAGGGGCTTCATGAATCTGGGTGCTGTCACCCTTCAGGCTAAGCAGGGTCATTTCTAGTGTGCTAGAATCCACCATTTTAATTTATCTAGAGCATTCAGGATTCAACAATGGGCCTTATCCCATTGATCTTGGTCAATATGAGCCATTCATGAATGTAGAAGTTGACCAGTTGGAACAAACAATGAAAAAACATGATTTTTTCAGTATTCATATTGATGAATATTATGGATGCCTTCTTTGCCTTCCACCCTCCTTTTGAAAATCCTCATAAAATAATTTTAGGTACAGTGCCTTATACTGAGTCACAACATTGGTCTGACTACACTGACTGTTGTCAGTGGCTCTCCAGAAGAGTTTGCCAGCCCTCTCCGGAAAGGGATTGACCCATTGGTAGCTTGTACATTTACTATTGCACCTCCTGGTGGTACAACGGGTAAACAGCTGAGCTGCTGAACCTGCTGACCGAAAGGTCAGTGGTTCAGATCCAGGGAGCAGGGTGAGCTCCTGCTGTTAGCCCAGCTCCTGCCAACCTAGCAGTTCGAAACATGCAAATGTGAGTAGATCAATAGTTACTGCTTCTGTGGGAAGGTAATGGTACTTGATGCAGTCATGCTGGCCATGGACAACACCGGCTCTTGGGTTTAGAAATGGAGATGAGCACCACCCCCAGAGACACAACTAGGTTTAATGTCAAGGGGAAACCTTCACCTTTATATTTACTATTAATTATTTGCAGCCGTTTCTCACATTCATTTTGTGTATTACTAGGTTAATCTCAAGAGCCTCTCGGACTTTTATTTTGCTTGATGGGTCTGCATGTTTGTTTAGACCAGAGTAGTCAGGGCAGCTACCCGAATTTTCAGAACAGAACTAGGCAAAATTATTTCTGTTAATCCTTTTGTTACTCTGGACTACAGTGTTAAATTCCATTGGATTTTTACCTATGACTGACTATTCAGCAACTGATTCAATAATTTTATTTATTTATTTATTTACGGTATTTCTATCCCACCTTTCTCAGCCGGAAGGTGACTCAAGGCAGCTTACAAATTGGGAGCAATTTGAGTCCACAACAGTCATAAAATACAATTTAAAACATTTAGCACAACATTATAACAATCTATAAAAAAAACATTCAAAACATATAATCACCAGTGTCTTCCTGTTAAACACACTTTTCCAGTAGCATTGTCTAGCGTCCCATGTTCACTCTTTCATAGTTCCATGTTTATCTATTACGCTGCATTTCCAAAAGCTTGTTCAAAGAGTCAGTTCTTTACTTTTTTTGAAAGTCTGGAGGGAGGGGGCAATCTAATATCCCTAGGGAGGGAGTTCCACAGCTGAGGGACCACCACTAAGAAGGCCCTGTCTCTCGTCCCTGCTAGACATGCCTGTGAAGAAGGCGAGATTGAGAGCAGGGCCTCCCCAGATGATATTAAGTTCCTAGATGGTTCATAAGGAGAGATACGTTCAGACAGGTTAGCTGGCCTGGAACCATTCAGAGCCATTTCTACACTGGATACTAACTAGTATTATTCAGGACTTGGTCACTGGCTGGGGACCCATTTCCTAATAGGGATCCATCAGTGATACTTGTTCTGTTATGGTCTGCTCTCTGAAGAATCTCTATAGGCTAGAAGCTCCAAGAACTGTTAGCTAGACGATCAGCTGTGAATCTTACATCATATCTGGCATAATTGGTGCTGGACTGTGTGGACTTATAAGGAGAACTGAAAAATATCAGGTTGAGAGAAGGTGGAAGAGCTATAAGAAGAATTTTCAAATTGTATATCTTGGAACCTTAGGGTTCTTGGTAGCACAATGGGGATTTCTTGCTCATTGAAAAGGAAAATGGGTTCCTTTCGAACTAGAAAGACCAGTAACCACTAACTGCAGTGATGCAAAAGTATCTAAACACATAGAAGTTCACAGATACAAATGTCAGTAAAACATAGGATTGTTACATTCACATTAAATAGAAAAAATTGTTCTTTTTTCAATAGATGAAAAAATTCTTCTTCACGTGTGTGGAAATAGTTCTTGTGTCTTTACTGCAGAGTAGACGCCAAAACCTTGCATAGTAGATGTCCTATTTTCTTTATTACACAAGAGTGGACTCCAACATTCACTCACAACTGGTTTCGACTCTCAGGAGTCTTCATTAATACACACATCTCCTGGGCAACGTCTTCGTAGACGGCTGATTCTCTCACTCCAGAAGCAACCAGAAGCAACTGGCAACATCAAGCTTGTATGTATGTGTGTGTGTGTGTGTATGTATATGTATGTATATATACTTACTCACTTATCAAAAAAGCTCAATATTTGAGGCAAGTGGTTTATTAACAGTGCTCGTGAAAAGTGGATCCTAAAGGGAACATACATCGTGACTTAAGGGAGTTCTACATAGTTACATGGAACATACATAGTTACATGGACCTTATAACATGCATAACAATTATAATATTCACAACAAAAATGATATAGTAATACTGCTGTGAGTAGTATCACTGCAGTTAGTGGATACTGGTCTTTCTGGTTTCTTGCTCATACCAGTCATGGCAGAAAGGGACATGCAAAGAGAGTTGTGAAAACTCAAATTGATGTGGACATGCGCTCTAGGAGGAGTGATTGTTGTGACCCTCTGGACTGACTCTTGCTTCTTTCTGCTGCAGGTCCTTGCGCTGCACTTGGCCAGTGACTCCCCCTGTCGCCTAGGATGAGTAACTGCAGCAGCCGCGCCTTGACCCTGCTGTCTAGTGTTTTTGGAGCGTGTGGGCTGCTCCTGGTGGGCATCGCTGTCAGTACGGACTACTGGCTGTTCATGGAGGAAGGGATTGTGTTCCCACAGAACCAGACCACGGAGATAGTCATGGCGCTCCATGCTGGACTTTGGAGGGTCTGCTTCTTTGCTGGTAAGGATTCTTGGAGAATATATTGTTGAAGGCTTTCATGGCTGGAATCACTGGGTTGTTGTATGTTTTTTGGGCTGTATGGCCATGTTCCAGAAGCATTCTCTCCTGAAATTTCTCCTGCATCTATGGCAGGCATTGTCAGAAGTCCAGGGTAGAAGAAAGAACTCTTGTAGGTGTGACTGTAGCAATTGGCCATCTTGATGAGCAACTCATTTTCCTAGTTTCCGACAGACCTCACAACCTCTGAGGATGCCTGCCATAGATGCAGACAAAACGTCAGGAGAGAATGCTTGTGGAACATGACCATACAGCCCAAAAACATACAACAATCTATTTTTGGAGAATATCTCCTACTTCAGCCTGTAGGAGGTCAACATCTCATCTGCAAGATAGGCGAGATCATAGCTTTTGGCTCTGATATTTATACCATGGTGAATCCTGCTCCAGGTTTAAATCTGAACCTTAAAGATGTCTATTGATACTGCTCAGCACCTTGGATAGTTTCTTTAATGTTCAGACAAAACCCCAGAGTTTAATCACCATTCCAAGCCTCTTCCACACATTTATATAACTCAAAATATCAAGGCAGATAATCCACAATATCTGTTTGAATTGGAATATCTGCGTCCACTCTGCCATATATCCCAGTTCAAAGCAGATAATATGGGATTTTATTCAGCTGTGTGGAAGGAGCCTTAGTGAGGAGGAAACTGCCAGACACCCCTGGGTCAGGGCTTTGGAAAGTTACTTCTCTGGAACTGATCTGCAAAAATAGCTCATGCTGGGTGGGATTTCTGGGAACTGCAGACCCAAAAAGTTACATTTCCATGTTCTCGGCAAGATCCAAGGTGCTTCATAACTCTTGCATAATTCTTCCAGCTTCCATAATGAAGGCTTTCAGATATGAATTTGATAACTAGTGACAAACCCATACATTGAAGCTAAATGTCATGCTCCAGTCACAAGTCTCAGTCTATATATACTTGCAGCCAAACTTTTGGAAATATGAAGTTGCAAGTCATAATTGACTTGCATAAAAGTGGCAGGTTTTTTTTATGGATCTTTGATTCAATTCGTCAACTCAGGCCTTGGGAAGGTCCTCCAGACACTCATAATTCAGAAAATGTAGATGATGAATGGGACCTTGGTGCTGTTTGAAAAGGATGGAAAGGTAAAGCTGCTTGAATGCTGGTAGCATCTACTTGATTTGGCAGGTTAAGAACTGCCATTGGTTTGAGGAGGTTTGGCCTACATTTCAGTAGAAATAATAACAATAATAATAATAATAATAATAATAATAACCAATGGCAGTTCTTAACCTGTCAAATTATTATTTATAGCCAGCTCTATCTCCCCGGGAGGGACTCTGAGCAGATTCCAAACAAAAAGTGGCAAACATTCAATGGCACAATAAAAACAAACAGATAGAGAAACCAAAACAAAATAATAAGTAAAACAACATCAATATAAACTTATAATAACTAGCCAAAATATATATAAGTACTTAAATAAATCTCATCAAACACATTTGCAACATAATAAAATCTAAACAACTAAAATGTATTAAAAGTATAGAATTATTTTATTTTATTTTATTTTATTTTATTTTATTTACAGCATTTATATTCCGTCTTCTCACCCCAAAAGGGACTCAGGGCGGATCACAGGACACATACATGGCAAACATTCAATGCCATTAGACAGGACAGACAACAGATAGAGGTATATGTTGGCATTTTTTCCCAACTTCAGCATCCCAGAGGTTGTGCTTGATTCTGGCCAGAGGGGGGTGCTGTCGCTCCATCCTCTATGACAAAAAGCCCTTGATCACAGATTTCCTCCTTGCTTTGATTGCCAGCATTTTTCTGGTATTTCTTTTTTATGGTGCCGTAAAATACCTACCCACTTAAGCGGTGCCTAATCTCTCTACTCACAGCTCACAGATGTTTTTGAACTGCTTAGGTGGACAGTGAGCTGTGCTAAAGGTCACCCCGACCCAGGGTTCGAACTGCCAACATTTCAATTGGTGTGATCTATTGCTGCTGGTGATTAACCAGCTGTGCTAAAACTCGGCCCATGGTTTACAGCAGAAAGGAAATCCATCTTCCTTTCAGTTTTGGAGCCACTGGGGACCTGTATCTCAAGGCTTGTCTGATTAGTTCAAATTATAATGCGATTTCTTTCCCATTCACACCTGCTCCAACATGCACATTTGGCTCCTTGAGTCCACAGTCCTCGTTCCACACATGCCAATATGTCACGGGTGAAAACCAGGACACGTGGCCATAATAGAAGGTGTTATTAATACTAAATGTCTTGCAGGCAAACAGAGGTTGCAGCACTTTGTCTTTGTCTCAGGGCCCTTCCACACAGCCTTATGTCCCAGAATATCAAGGCAGAAAATCCCACAATATCTGCTTTGTACTGGGTTATCTGAGTCCACACTGCCATATACTCCAGTTCAAAGCAGATAATGTGGGATTTTATTCAGTTGTGTAGAAGGGGTCCTAATGGGAAATGAAAGACTCTTCTCTTTCTTCTTGCTGCATTATTTTAGTGGAAAATGAGATTTGCATTTTGACCTCTGTTGCAGCAACTAAAGAAACCGGAAGGCAAAGTGGGAGGAAGATAAAGAAACCGGGGCATTTTAGAAGCATCTGAAAAAGTCAGATGGCAGAGGACTAATTGATACTGTCCTTATCACACTGGGAAATTTGGGAAAAAATGTTCTCTTTTCCATAGCCACTCCTGTCCTTCCCCTACACTCCAAGTCCCTTTTCTGTTTGGCCTTCCTTCTTTCAAATCTGTAATGATTTGCTTCTTTTTGCTGAGTCAGATTAGCCCATGAGAAGGTTTAAAAATAGATAGAAATGCAAACTTGATAAATAAAAACCAGAGGAAGGATGTAAATAGCAGGATCTATTGTTGGACTCTCAGTCACGGGGCCACCGTATACTGGAGCCAATACGATGGCACATGACAACAATAAATGAAAACCTTGAGTTTGACACATGTGTCATAGCCAGAAAAGCACAGAAATTGAGAGTTTTATTATAAGGCTCCTCCACAACAGAGATGCCTTGCACTTAGGCAAGTGACTAACAGTTTAGATGAAAAATCATTGGGATTATATCCTTTCTAGGAAAAAGAAATGTGCTCAGTTAGGGCAAGTACATGGGACACCCTGGTGGCACAGCAGGTTAAACCGCTCAGCTGCTGGACTTGCTGACCAAAAGGTTGGCAGTTCAAATCTGGGGAGAGGGTGAGCTCCTGCTGTTAGCCCCAGCTTCTGCCAACCTAGCAGTTCAAAAACATGCAAATGTGAGTAGATCAATAGGTACTGCTTCTGCAGAAAGGTGATGGCATGCCATGTATACATGCTGACCACATGACCTTGGAGGAGTCTATGGACAATGCCAGCTCTTTGGCTTAGAAATGGAGATGAGCACCACTCCCCAGAGTCGGACACAACTAGACTTAATGTCAGGGGAAATCTTTACCTTTATCTTTTGGGGCAAGTACAGCAAGGGAAATCAATGACCGGTCAATCCCTGAGAGAAGGCCAGAGGGAAGCCATTGACGTAGTCAAACCTCAGTGCAGCTCTCAAGATACAAACCTGCTTTCACTCCATTCCCAGAATTTGCCTTTCCTCTTAGGGCCCTTCCACACAGCCCTATATCCCAAAATATCAAGGCTGAAAATCCCACAATATCTGCTTTGAACTGAGTTATCTGAGTCCACACTCAGATAATGTGGGATTTCCTGCCTTGATATTCTGGAATATAGGGCTGTGTGGAAGGACCCTTAGTGACTTAATCGACTGCTTCTATTGCATGGCATTAATCCGCTTTCTTCTCTTGCAGGTCAGAAAAAAGGCAGCTGTGTTGCTTCTGAATACTTCCTTGAACCGAGGCCCGACCCTGATCCCGAAGGTCCTCTTGTTACAGAGAACACCGAAAACATCCTCAGTGAGTGGATCATCTTTCAGTTTGTTCAGCATTTTACAAAACATAGAGGCACAACAGTCCCTTAAGAGCAGTTCTTTCAGAGACGTCCCAGACACAAGGCCATTTAGGAAATCAACTATGTAAACAGCTCATTTGAAGGAAATAGCAGGTGTGCCTGGGAGTGTGTGTGGTGCTTTCCAGATCAGGACCATAGCCGGAGCAAAAAGGACCTTCCAAATTCTCCACACCAGGATCCTGATCTAGATTAATTCCTCTGGCATATCTTTCAAAAATTGGTGGTTATATGAGTGACAACTTGTCTTGTTTGGCTCACGAAGGCCATCACTTAATCTTAAGTGTGAAGAGTGGGGAATCCATGTTTACAAAGAGACCTGTTCAGTTTGGCATGAAGGACCAAGGACTTATAGTGGGCATGGGCAATCTTTAGCCCTCCATGTGTTTTGGACTTCAACTCCCACAATTCCTAACAGCCTCAGGCCCTTTCCTTTTCCCCCCTCAGCAACTTAAGCGGCTGAGGGGGGAAAGGAAGGGGCCTGAGGCTGTTAGGAATTGTGGGAGTTGAAGTCCAAAACACATGGAGGGCCAAAGTTTACCCATGCCTGACCTATAGTGAGGATGGTCTTCCATAATTCTCTAACCTGCATGTTGATTAGAATTCTGGAAAGTGCAGTGCAAAAAAAATAACTTTTCAAAGCTCTGTCTCTACTACTATTCAAGTCTTCTTTTCCTAAGAAAAGAGGGCAAAGGTCCTACAGATCCCCAGCAACAGTTCACATCTAGAGAGCAGACTGAGCACACCTCCAATGATCACCTGGCCATGTATTTCATTTCTATTTTAATTATATTTCTAAATCTGTGTCTCCACAGATAAATTAGCACATGAAAATTGTTTATGCAGCTCTTCTTCCTCTCTTCTTTCTCCCCTGGCAATGCAATAGCCTGCCCTCCACTAATTTCAAAGCTGAGAGGTAATTGTTTCTCTCGGGTCTCTTTCAACCACACTGTTGATACCAGTTTAACTGCCATGGCAGTGAAAAGTGGAGTCCTAGGGCCATAATTGGCTAGTGTTAAAGTTGTAGGTCCACAAAGCTCTTACTTCCTTTGCAATATATTGCCAAATGTTCAAAAGGCAGTGTGACAACTAGATCTTGTGAAATGAGCAGTGGCTGTTGTTCTGTCAAAGGCTTTCATGGCCAAAATCATGGGGTTGTTGTGAGTTTTCCAGGTGGTATGGCCATGTTCCAGAAGAATTCTCTCCTAACGTTTTGCCTACATATATGGCAGGCATCCTCAGAGGTTGTGAAGTCTGGTGGAAACCCCATTTTCCTAGTCTCCAGCAAACTTCACACCTCTGCTGATTCCTGCCATAGATGCAGGTGAAATGTCAGGAGAGAATGCTTCTGGAACATGACCATACTGCCTGGAAAAATCACAACAACCCACTGAACAGTGGCTGTTTGGAAAAAGAGTTGATTGAAATGAGATGAAATCAAACATTTAGAAATCATGAAGAATGACAACTACACCATTTAAGATGTTGTCCCAGCTGAAATCTCCTCCCAATATCCAATCATGACTCCAAGGAGTTCAAGAATAGAGCAGAATTTTCTCCCGACTTCACAGCTATTGATCTGCAGTGGACCTCAAGGATGAGTATGGATTTGAAACCAGGCTTCCCCGCTTTTGCTCAGAAGTGGAAACCCTACACAGCTAGCACCTTTCTGCATGCAACTCCTGTGATCTTTCTTCTTGGAGGACCAAGGTTCAAATCCTTTCTCAACCTCATGCCCACTGGAAATCCCAAATCTCTCCCTCAACTTTGGCTGAGAAAAAAAATTCTAGGAGACTTCCAGAAGTATCCAATTTTGGATTGCTATGAGTATCCATTTTGCTTTAAAACAAAATGCATGCTCAATCCATGCACCTTGTTTTACTCAAACCACCCCCCTCCATATGTTTACCAAAGATAGTGTGGACTATTTTTCCCCCTGGAGTTTGGTGGACTGGTCCCCAATTGGCTTCTAGATCTCCTAAGCTTGTCCACCCATATTGTAACCACTCTCCCCTTTCTGGCTTGAATAGGGAAAAACAAGGATGATTCATTTTCTAGGCACAGAGACCAGAAGGTGGGGTGTTATAAACAGGGATGGTAGGATCATAGGCATCTTTGGACTGTACATGTTTGCAGATACATACTCAATTGTAGCTGATGTTGTCCTTGGTAGCTAGTCTTATGTTGTCTAGTAATAAACATATATGTGATTGAAGTCTGGGAGTTGTGACCTGGTGCATCCCCAGATCAAGCCTCATTCCAGCCACGAACCTGATCAGAACACCATTGTTTCAGTCTGGGCTGGCCATCTAGAATACAAAGCCCATAAGTCAATGGTTCTCAACCTGTGGGTCCATAGGTGTTTTGACCTACAACTCCCAGAAATCCCAGTCAGTTTATCAGCTGCTAGGGTTTCTGGGAGTTGAAGGCCAAAACAACCGTTTTAGAACCACTGCCATAAGGAAATATAACAGTATGGAGCTATTATTTAAAAAATTACTAAAAACATAGCTCAGTTCAAATGTCACAGCAAAATGGGCTCCAAGCTTCTGTACTTACCCTTCACATGCTCCTGAGTCCTATTCCTCGTTTTTTGGTTCACGGTAGTTCTAGTTTGCTGTGATCTCCAAAGCAAGTTTTGTGTCTTTCTATGAACTTGGGTGAATGGGATGTTGTTCATAGACAGTGTCTAAAAACATTGAAGTGCTATCAGACTTAGACCCCTTATGGCCTTTCTATCTCTTGGCAAGCAGTACTGTATGTATATGTGACCAACCCCTAAACCTACTGGTTTCCCCCAGATATAGGCTAAGCGTTGATGTCAGGACGAATTGCCAGTCATCAATGTCTGTATGTGGAATGAAGGGTGTTTGTGTGTCTAATCTTGTCATTTGTTTTCTGCTGATCCAACTATTCTCCTTTTAAATCAGGAGTGGGGAAGATGTGCTGCACATATTCTTTATGCAGCCTGCAACCCCTGTTTTGCAATCCTTGAGATTGGCAATGCTCCTAAAGGCCTGTAAAAACTGTAAATTTCCATCTCTAAAAATTATCAAACTTTCCCCAGAGGCAAGCATGACTTGTGGTTGGGATGTAGTGGGAGATTTGCCTCCATAATCTTCAAAATTGCATCTTCCTCCACACTGAATTTTGGGCAGAATTTGCAAGTGATGCCATGTCCTTTCTGTGTCACCTGTGATGCCTTCATATATCCTAGTGGATGTGTGCAGGTTCGTGACCCTTCTCTGTTCAATGGGGGAGTCTACCCAAGACATCTGCCCTCAATTGATTGCTTTGAGTCTCCTTGAGAGAAAAAGCAGGGTAATAATAATAATAATAATAATAATAATAATAATAATAATAATAATAGGATCTGGAACACAGATAAATCTAAGCTTTCATGGAGGCTTCTACTTACATTCAAGACAGCATAAGAAGACCCCCCCCCCCTATACTTCTTTGCTCAACCTGAGATGGTCAAGAACATGGGTTGTGGAATTGGTGTTCATTGTTCCCATACTTCCTTCTCATGATAATGTCTACTATCACACTTAAACTTTTAGAATGGCAAGTGAGATCAGGCCTTCAAAAACAAGCCTTTTGGACCCTTAGAACCTCCTACCGGCATGATGAATGCATTTTAGTCCCAAAAAGTAATTTTGTGAATGGATTACCTTCAAACCAGAACTATTTATGTTAGTTGCAAACTATAGTTTGCAGTTCTGGTATGGTAGAGGTGAAATATGTTTTTATTTTGGTGTTGTAATGTGATCTGGGCTAACCACACTTTGTCCAACTGGGACATGATGGCAAAATACAGTTATCAAAACTAGGGATAAGATGGTAGAAGAGGAAGAGAGGCCAGGAGAGGGGAGAAGGGCGGGAACCAGAATAATCCAAGCCAGCGTCCAAAGAAGACTGTGAAGTGCCTCAATGGCTGAGAGGGAAAATAAATAACGACAATGATTTCATATTATATGTTTGTTTATTTTATTTCTCCGAGCTGTAGGAATAGTGACAGGAGCACCCTCTGGTGGCTCCACCACAATGGTTAGCTTTGGGAAAAGCTGCAGAGGCCTCTGTGACACAGAACCGTCTCCCACTCTTGTGGCATTACACTGCTTTTGTAAGCCAAACCTCACTGATTTCAGTGGAACTTGTTAACAAAACAGTCACTATCCAATGGCCCTAGCTGGTGAAGCCATAGCAGCCCAATCTTGGATCCCTGCAAAGACTACAGCAAGTCTTAGTACCTTCGCCCCTTTCCGCACATTTCCAGCATGCTGCAAAAGCTTAAATGGATTTTAATAGCCTAGACTGCAGAGCATTGCAGCAAAAATCCAGTAGCAGATAGATATAAATGGGTAGATGTTTGCCAGTAGGCCGATAAATAGATAGCTAGGCAGGCAGGCAGATGGACACTGGCTACCTTCAACCTGCACAATCCATTCAATGTTGTGGCCCAACACAAAAGCAAGAAAACTCCTGTTTTTTGCTTCCTGTTTGCAAGGGACTGTGTGTGTCAGGAAGGACAGCCAACTGGCGGCCACATAAGGCTTCAGCACCTTGGAGAGCGTCTTTGACTCCAAAAGAATAGAGACTAGATTCATCACGCCTCACAAAGCTACCATTATTGACGACAGTTGGTTTGGTGTAGGGGTTTAAGCACTGGACCATGATTCTGGAGACTAGGGTTCAAATCACCGCTCTAGCATGAAATCCATTGAGTGACCTTGGGCAAGTCATGTGCCTCAAAGGAGAATATGGGAAATTGGGAAAGGGAACATGGTTGTACAACCCGGAAAACTCACAACCATTTAGTTGAGAAGAAAATCTAGTGATGAGTTTGCCTCATGGTTGCCATAGGTCAGAAACAACTTGAAGGTACAACAACAACAACAACAACAACAACAGCAACAGATGATATGGAAAAACGGGACAAGATTCCCTGGTTTTGGGGGGGGGGGTGATGGACAGTAACAATGATTATATAGCTCTTCCTTTCTTCTGAACCACATCATCATCATCATCATTATCACTATTAGTCTGCATCAATAGCAGTATAGATCAAAAGGAGTCATATCCCACTCTATTCTGCTTTGGTCAGGCCTCACATGGAGTACTATGTTCAGTTCTGGGCAAAGGAATTCAAGAAGGGTATTTATTGACAAGCAGGAAGGTCTCCTGAGAAGAGCAACAAAATGATCAAATGTTTGGAGCTGGTATGTTTAGCTTGTAGAGAAAGGAAGGCTGAGAAGGGACAAGACAGCCATGTTTAAATATTTGAAAGGATGTCACATTGTGTTCTGCTGCCCTGGAGACTAGGATACTGAGCAATGGATTCAAATTGCAGGGGGAAAAAGATTCTACCTAAATGTTAGGAAGACCTTCCTGATTGTAAATGTGTTTGGCAGTGGAACATGCTGCTTCAGAGCATGGTAAAGTCTCCTTCTCTGGAGATTTTTAAACAGAGGCTTGATGGCCATATCTCAGGGGTGCTTTGGTTGTGTTTTCCTGAATGGCAGAATGGGGTTGGACTGGGTGGCTCTTAGGGTCTCTTCCAACTCTATGTTTCTGTGAGCCTATTACTACTACTACCATTAATACCCTATGTTTTCCTCAGCACTAGTGGCATGCTATAATTAAAAAGCAATTTGTTGTTGCATATTCCCAAGCATTTCTGACTTATAATGACCATAAGGTGAATCTATTGTGGGGTTTTCACATCAAGTTTTGTGCCACAAAACCATCATAAAATTTAGAACCTGTTACAGTATTTCTCTGCAGTGGGGTCCTTGGGTATGTGTGTGTGTGTGTATGTATGTATGTATATATATATATATATATATATATATATATATATATATATATATATATATACATACCCAAGGACCCCACTGCAGAGAAATACTGTAATACAATATATATATCACAGCCTGTTCTGAACCTTCAGCCCTCCAGGTGTTTTGGACTACAACTCTCACAATTCCTAACAGCCTACCAGCTGTTAGGAACTGTGGAAATTGTAATCCAAAACACCTGGAGGGGCAAAGTTTGTCCATGCTTGTTATAGACTAAGGGAATGTGCCCCTTTGTCTCACTGCTGTGTGGCATAATGTAAAATTAACCATGTGTAGTTCATGTTTGATCAGCCCACACACTGCCTTGTCAGAGAAAGAAAATATGTCATGCAGATGAACAGTAAAGAACAAGTACTTTACTCTTCACAGTTCAGAACAACATAAGTACAATGTGATCAGATGCACCAACTCACATAATGTCCTTTTATGAGATTTAAAATAGTCTTTCTCTGTCCATGGAGATAAATTCCTTCAGCAGCTTATGAAGTGAGAGTACAAACCAAATTCCGTCCCTTTCTGCTTCTCTCTTTAAACTCTCTCTCTCTGCACTTGCATAGCTCAAGCCTGAACAAAAATGCAACAGTATCCAAAATTCCCAGACTTAACCATCTCCCTGGGCATTGCCCGACCAATCAGCTTCATGCATCTTATTTTACAATTGAAACACACACATTAATTGATTCCTTGCATGCTCCAACATGCTGGATCCCTGGAATCACTGGAAGGAAATGTGTTTTGTGCTTTGGAAAGACTCAGGAGGGCCTTTTCTTTATATGTTACTGCTATATATCAAGAATAGTTGTCCAACAGAACAGGGATAGAGGAGAGACCATCGAGGAAGCAAAGAACAGACAAGACTCTACTGGTTTCAACCCGGTCTTCCATTGCCACCCCCCTTTTCCTTATGCGTCTGTCTTTTCACATGGTAAGCCTGAGGGCAGGGAATGGTCAAATTAGCCATGTGTGAGCTGCTCCGGGAGCCTTATTGGCTGAAGGGTGAGATATAAATACTCAAACAAATGAACTTTTAACTCTATCAAAAATCAATAGGACATAGGAAGTGAAAAATATGGCTGTGGGGGAACATTATTGAGAAATGCATGGTCATTTTTCTTGCAGAAATGTGTTACGTAAACCTTGTTGCACCCCAGAAATGCCCTTTAACTTATTTATTATTTATTTATTTGGAAGTTTTCTATACCGGCCTTCTCACCTCAACCGAGGGACTCGGTTTACAGCATATATGCAATTACAAAATATACAAATACAACCGAGTGCAACATCATTAAAGATTAAAACAAAACAATAAAATACAATAAAACATCATCATTACAATTACCCAGGCCAGAACGTCTATACAATCGCAGTCGTAGTCGTAGTCACAGTTCATCAAAGATTCAGTCCTCAAAAGCCACATTCCAGAGCCAGGTCTTTAGTAATTTCCTGAAAGTCAGGAGGGAGGGGGCAGATCAGATCTCTAGTGGAAGGGAGTTCCAGAGCCGGGGAGCCACCACCGAGAAGGCCCTGTCTCTCGTCCCCACCAAGCGCAACTGCGAGGGTGGTGGGACCGAGAGCAGGGCCCCTCCGGAAGATCTTAATAACCTTGATGGTTCATAGGGGAGAATCCGTTCGGACAGGTAGACTGGGCCGGAGTCGTTTAGGGCTTTATAGATCAAAACCAGCACTTTGAATTGTGCTCGGAAGCTAATCAGCAGCCAGTGGACCTGGCGTAACAGAGGGGTCGTATGGTCTCTGTACCCTGCTCCTGTTAGCAATCTGGCTGCCACTCGTTGGACTAATTGAAGCTTCCGGGCAGTCTTCAGAGGCAACCCCACGTAAAGAGTGTTGCAGTAGTCTAAACGGGATGTAACCAGAGCGTGGACTACTGTGGCCAAGTCAGACTTCCTCATCTGCCATTTCCCCACATCTCATACCAGCACCACCACAGTTTTAAGGTCAGGTTTTATTTTATTCTCTTGCACACGGATGCCTTAACTCTGCAGTGTAAACTCTGGGCACCACTGTTAAAAAAAACTGAGTGCAACAAAGTCCTGTGAAGAATAATTGGGGTAACTGATAGGTAAAGGTAAAGGCTTTCCCTGACATTAAGTCCAGTCGTGTCCGACTCTGGGGTTGGTGCTCATCTCCATTTCTAAGCCGAAGAGCTGGCATTGTCCATAGACACCTCCAAGGACATGTGGCTGGCATGACTGCATGGAGTGCCATTACCTTCCTGCCAGAGTGGTACCTATTGATCTACTCACAGTTGCATGTTTTCGAACTGCTAGGTTGACAGAGGCTGGGGCTAACAGCGGGAGCTCACCTTGCTCCCTAGATTCAAACCTGCAACCTTTTGGTCAACAAGTTCAGCAGCTCAGCACTTTAACACACTGTGCCATCAGGGGCTCCAGGGCAACTGATATGTTTGGGAATTCTGGAAGCTGTAACGTCATGAAATAATTTTTCAAAGTTCAACTAGAGAGGGCAAGTGGCATTAAGGTTGCTTACTTATTTATTTACTTCTCAGTGAATCTTTCCTCCTGTGTCTTGAAAGCCAACTTGATGGGAAGCCAGATTCAAATGAATTGCCTATGCTCTGAAAACCTTCCTCTGCTGATTTCTTGGAACATGAAGCTCTTTTGAAAAGCACGAGATCATTTTTTCTCCCTTTTCAGTTGACACTCCTATGTTTCTTCTCGGATGTATGCGACACATTCCAAGATTTTCTTCCCCCAGGACCATGAATGAGCTGCACACTAAAAAAGATCACAGAATGGAAATATTTTTGAGAAATAGAAATGGAAGATTTCTGTGTTTATGTGTCAAGAGGGACTGATACATAAATATGAATGTATTTCCGCCCCCTGCTGGCAGAGATGAGAAATAGCCAAGCACTGAGATCATTCAGAATGGAGAAATGTTTCACATTTCTAGAGACTAATGCAGGTCACAAAGTGGTGCAGTCTTGGCATGCAGGCAACACAGAAGCTCCTGAAACTCAATGTTAGTGATAGCTAAGAGGAACTAATATTTGAAAGCAATTAGGAATAGGAATAACTGTCCTGCGTACATTCATTTTTCTACCCACAAACTGTGATTAGTATGTAGAGCCTATAGAAAACCATTGCATGTAAAACAGGCCCATTGAACACAGTACAATTGTATGTGAAATGTGTTACAGGATAGAAGAAAAACCCTACATGTAAAGAAGGTGCAGAACATTTCAACTGAAAAATAGACCAGTCTCTTTATCTCCGTCCAACCCAATAGCTTCCATTTGTTTTGGACCACAACTCCCAGCATTCCTCAGCACTGGCCACAATGATGGGCTGATGGGGATTGATGAAGACGGCACATTAGAGAGAGCTTTACTATGTGTCAGATTAATAGTGGGAAATAGGAAGCTCGTGAACTGCAAGTGGACTTTTTTAGGGTTGTATATCCCTAATTCTGGGGTAGGCAATGGGAGAATGTACAAACTTTCTGTACTGCAGCTCCCATACACCTCATCCATCATACCCAGTATTTTTGGTTGATGGAGATGGCATTTTATATGTGGTTTTTAATCTGCTTAATAGATTGTTATGTGTTTTAATTGTTTTAAATGCTTAGATTGCTTATACTTTTATGAGATGTGTTTTATTGTTTACCTGTGCAGCACTGGATTTTTGCCAAATTTGTAAGCGGCCTTGAGTCCCCTCTTGGGATGAGAAAGGCGGGGTAGAAATGAAGTAAATAAATAAATTTCCATAAATCACCTGAATGAGATGACAGCGTTTATCTACCTCAACTCTAGATTGGTATGAAGGTAGATAGCTAGAGTGACTGTGGTGGATTGACAAAAGTTTGTGCTCTCAAATGGCAGTGAAGGAAAAAGGCCCTTCTAATCCAAATTAGAAGATCCGCCTAGTCAAAGCCATGGTATTCCCTGTAGTAACCTACGAATGTGAGAGCTGGACCTTAGGGAAGGCTGAGCGAAGAAAGATAGATGCTTTTGAGCTGTGGTGTTGGAGGAAAGTTCTGAGAGTGCCTTGGACTGCGAGAAGATCCAACCAGTCCATCCTCCAGGAAATAAAGCCTGACTGCTAATTAGAGGGAAGGATACTAGAGACAAAGTTGAAGTACTTTGGCCACATCATGAGGAGACAGCAAAGCCTGGAGAAGACAATGATGCTGGGGAAAGTGGAAGGTAAAAGGAAGAGGGGCCGACCAAGGGCAAGATGGATGGATGGCATCCTTGAAGTGACTGGACTGACCTTGAAGGAGCTGGGGGTGGTGCCGGCCAACAGGGAGCTCTGGCGTGGGCTGGTCCATGAGGTCACGAAGAGTCGGAGACGACTGAACGAATGAACAACAATCCAAATTAGGTTTCTGAAGAAGACTAACCAGCAATAAGACCAAGAGCAAGTGTATGGGTGACGGACTATGATGGTGGATGGTGATTATGGTGATGGATAGTCATAGGGAGGAGGTAGTAAGCTTGTTTTCTGCTGCCCTGGAGACTAGGATGAGGAACAATGGCTTCAACAGGAAAGGCGATTTCACCTGAACATTAAGAAGAACTTCCTGTGAGAGCTGTTCAGCAGTGGAACTCTCTGCCCCGGAGTGTGGTGGAGGCTCCTTCTATGGAGGCTTTAAACAGAGGATGGCTGGCCATCTGTCAGGGGTGCTTTGAATGCGATTTTCCTGCTTCTTGGCAGGGGGTTGGACAGGATGGCCCATGAGGACAGGTCTCTTCGAACTCTGAGTCTATGAACTCATGGCTGCTACTGGGGAAAAAGTATTTCGCTGATCATGTAACCTTAGGTACCCCCGCCCTTAATTCTAGCTATTAGTTTTTATTTCAGTTCAGTTGGTGGAACCTGGAAAAAATCATACATAGGTTTTGTGAGCCTGCCATCTATCTAAACTTGCCCTGGATATTACTGGAGAGGGGACAGCATCTGCCAAGATGCTTATTGGATACACACGTATGCCAGAAAGAGTTTGAAATGAGCTGGTAGAAGAATGCTGATGTGTTAGAATGGATTATCCTACTTCAAGCTGTTTTAATGCATTAAAAATCCCTGCAAGTGAAAGCAGAGAGCCTGTGCAGTTTTTTTCTGTTGGATTAGAACTTTGTAGATCAAGGTTCATATGCCTATTCAGCCATGGATATCCCCTAAGTGGCTGCATTATTTATGAATAAGTCTTGCTAAGAAAACCTTATGAAAGAGTCACCATAATTTGGAGTCAACTTGAAGGCACACAGCAACAACAAAGTAGGGAAATGTGTATAATGAAGCAGGAAGGGGAGGGAGAACCCAGCTAGAACTTTTTTCATTTTTTAAAAGTCAACCCCAGCACAAAATTTTATATGCCTGTATATTCACATCCAATAGACTTTCTTCTAGTCC
The DNA here is from genome assembly GCF_025583915.1 of Anolis sagrei ordinatus. Lineage (NCBI taxonomy): Eukaryota > Metazoa > Chordata > Lepidosauria > Squamata > Anolidae > Anolis > Anolis sagrei. The sequence goes on along the minus strand of NW_026847660.1, from coordinate 19,698,111 downwards.
CAAATACCTGGGAGCTTACTATGCTGAATCAAAGAGAAAGGCAATCTCTGCATATTCAACAATACTGGTATATTCAGCAATACTTTATGTAGTGTAAGTTGATGGGTTTTTTTTGCTTATGTCAAGATGCAGGACTCTTTGTGTTTGTGAAATGAAGGACTCCTAATATTAGAAACTATTGTGCGCCTGTTTCATGTTTCCCTCCATAGTAAATTTTCATTTCTGGATGACCAGAAAAAGAGGCACAGTGGGAGAATTCAAGGGGAATATACATCAAAGACAACATTGAATGAATCCCTGAAAAACCGTGAATGGGGCAGGATGACTTTGTTCCATTGTTCAAGGGTCCTTTCAAACTACACATTATAACTATGGTTGCACTCTAACTGCCATATGTCCATCCTATGGAATCCTGGATTTTGTAGTTTAAGGAGAGGTACATAGATTTCTGATCCAGAAAGCTACAGTTTCACACTCAACTACAAACCTTAAACTTCTATAGGAATCAGCTTAGGTCCCCAAATTAGTCAAAATCCATAAACCTGAATGTGCAAACTTACTTTCTGTTGCACTCTATTTTATTTATTTATTTGGAATATTTATATCCCATCCTTTTCAACCTCCGAAGAGGGACTCAGTATGGCTATCCACAGGCACTATTCAATGCCAACACACACACACACATAAAACATAGCATAAAGTACAGTTAGTAGAAATTAAGACAGTTAAAAATATACATTGCATTAAAACAGTTTGCCAGTTCAAAACGTTATCCTAAAAACAGTCCATTGTCATCCATTAAAACATTGTCTTTCCCAGCAAATCAGTCTGTTCTGCAAACTCTTGATCCCACATCCAGGATTTGAGTTTCTTCCAGAAGGTCAGGAGAGAGGGGGTGATCTGATCTCATTATGGAGGGAGTTCCACAATCTAGGGGCCACCACGGAGAAGGCCCTGTCTCTTGTCCCCACCAAACATAACTGCAAAGGTGGTGGGACCGAGAGCAGGGTCTGTAGATGATCTTAAGGTCCTTGATGATTTGTAGAGGGAGATACATTCAGACAGGTAAATCTTTTCATCCCACACCACACCAGAGTCCAGTAGTACTAACTGTTGGAATTCAACCCCACACTGCCCAAGTCTCAAGTCCTCAATGAGGAACAATTTAGTTAGCTTGGAATAGGCTGGTTTCCATTCCCTCATGTCTCCTGTATGACAGTTGGGAATGTACGGTATCTATTTCTTCTCTCCTCTCTGTTTCTGCTCTCATTCTGATTGGTTGTGTAGAATGGATACTACTGCAAGTCGTTACTTTGACTTCTGTTTCTTAATAATAATAATAATTTATTTATTTATTTATTTACTTATTTGTATCCTACTTTATCTCCCTGAGGGGACTCAGGATGGTTTCCAACATAGGTAAAGCATTGCACTTATCAATATGAGAACATACAGAATACTCATTAAAAATCATTAAAACACAAAAAAATCATACTATATAACAGGCATACATATTCAAAAAGCCAGTTCAGTATTAATTTCTTACATCTGAGTATGTGCTGTGTGCTTTGAGATCTCTCTCTGCATGTGTGTCAGAGAGATGTAGTGATTGATGTTTTTCCCCCTCTCTTGAAACCTTTGAAGAAATGGGTGTTAGAGTAGCTCAGACCCAGTTCTTTACCATGAAGAAATGTAATTAGTTCTTTATTATTGTAAATAAACCTTTTGTGAATTTTTAAAAAATTGCACTCTGCATCTTTGCCTGCCTAAGCTCTAAATTCTTTACAGCCACAACCAATGGCACTTCATGCTCAGCTCGCTAATGAGTTGAATGCTCAACTTTAAGTATCCTGTTTATATTTTGGATGTTCTGCTTTATTTTAGGATAGTTTTCCCCAACACTAACTACAGCAGGTAATTGAGTAAAGCATGTACAAAGAGAGAAAAAGGCATTTCCCAAAAGAGCAGCAGGGAAGGAAATACAAAAGAGCAGCAGTCCATAAACAAAACAGTAGCAATCCAAAAATGGAAAGGTACATAGAATCAAAAGACCCAAAAACTCAGGCATAAATCCATAAGCATGAAAACAGGAACTTTTTCAAGGCAAGCCCTTCCAGGAACATAGACAAACACAAGGATCACGAACTTGAACATAGGCAAATATAGGAACTTGAGAGCCGAGACAGGAGTCATTTCCTTATAGCAATGTTGTCTCCACTGAAGGCACCAAGTAAACATCACTTAATTTAAACACAAGCCTGACCAAGAAGCCATGAGATCATGTCTAACACACCTGGTCTTCAAGGCCTTCCCGCGAGTCTTCTCACAGACTCACTTAGAATGCCTAATTTCACTCCCTCCATCTGGAGAAATCAACTGAAAGTCATTTCACATGGGAAGTGCAATCTTCACTGTCTGTAGCTTGGGAACAAGCACCAGAATCCCACACAGGGCCTCTTCGGCCTGCAGTTCCCTCAAGTCACTAACAGATGCTGCACTTTGAAACCCATCAATTCCCTCATTCTTTGAAAAATGCCAGAAAAATCCCCCGTCACTTCCTGAGCCACAATACTTTCAGTGTTTCTGGCATGTCTTTTTAATTGATTTTCAGTGAAAAATGTGTATATGTTGCCTATCCCAGGCATGAAAACTGCCCCCCCCACCTCACCAAAGCAGCTCACCTGTGTCTCAGAACATGTTTGCTGGGGGATGTTGTCAAAAAGAAACTTTCCCCAAAAGAATTGGTAGGTACATCAAGTGCAAAATTGGGAGGGAATCCTACACCTTTCATGTGAGAAGTTTTTGGCAGTTCCTGAAAAGTTCAGGGGGGATGCCTGCATCTTCCCAACAGGATTATACAGGCAATAGAGGAGCCCTGTTACCTAACGTGTAATTAGCTTTTATAAAATGAGCAATACAAATACAAGAAAAAGTAGATGACAGGCAGTAATTATACCATCTTAGCATAGTAACTAGCATATAGTTTGAGGAATAAGTGGAATTCAGGGAATGGGGTTGTTTGAGGACACTTAAAACAAAAAAGAAATCCAGTTTTTCAGTCACTGGGTTGCTGTGGGTTTTCTGGGCTGCATGGCCATGTCCCAGAAGTATTCTGTTGGAAACTAGGCAAGTGGGTTTTATATATCTGTGGAATGTCCAGGTTGGGAAAAAGAACTCTTGTCTGCTGGAAGCAAGTGTGAATGTTGCAATTGGCCACCTTGATTAGTATTTAATGGCCTTGCAGCTTCAAAGTCTGGATGGTTGCTTACTTGATGCCTTTATCGAGCCATTATTGTTAAAATAGAGACCTGTGTTTTATCAAATAAAAAATTGTTTTGTTATCTGGGAATTATGTAAATAGTACCTCAACCCATCTGGAGGGTTTTGGGTTAGCACAAATATATATTATCTCCCTTTTCTGTTGTGGGGAGGAGGAAGACCCAGTTTAGAGACGGTGTTATTATTATGCTTCCATCTCTGCTTGGATAACATGTATCCCAATAACTACCTCACATTCCTGAGTAAGCACTTACTATTCACAGGATACTGCTTCCTGATTACACTTTCTAACCAAAACTCAACCATGAAATTTTCTCAGAAATTTTCTAAGCTTCATCTTGGTTTGTCAGAATTAAGCATTTCCCTGGTTCTGAGGGCATAGGAGAGTTGTTTCGGAGTCATTTAAAACACTGTTTAATTCTGCAATTGGTGATATTTTCTCCTAAGCTGACTCACTTGTACTTTCCCCATCAATGGGGTACCACATCTAAACTCATCCAAAACCTGCCAGGAATATACCTGTGATTGCTTAGTCAGTAGGCAGAAATGATCTTTAGACAAAGATACCTTATAGTTGGGTTGTTGTGTGTTTTCTGAGCTGTATGGCCATGTTCCAAAAGCATTCTCTCCTGACGTTTTGCCTTCATCTATGGCAGGCATACTGAATGGTTGTGAGGTCTGTTGAAAACTAGGAAAATGAGGTTCATATATGTCCAAGGTGGAAAGAACTCTTGTCTGTTTGAGGTAGGTGTGAATGTAACAATTGACCACCTTGATTAGCAGCCCCATTTTCCTAGTTTCCAACAGACCTCACAACCTCTGAGGATGTTTGCCATAGATGCAGGTGAAACGTCAGGAAAGAATGCTTCTGAAACATGGCCATGCAGTCCGGAAAATACACAGCAACCCAGTGAAAGCCTTCGACAACACATTATCTTATAGTTATTGATCAATGTTTATGTCATAAGGCTGAGCTTTAGTATTCAGTCTCTGGGACTCACTCCTTTTAGACTTTTGTGCTCAGTTGAGCCAAGTTCAGTTTGAGTTGACTTGAATTTAAGCTCAAGACGTTCAACTTCTTCTTCCTCCTTTTCTTCTTTCCTCTCTCTCCCTTTCCCTTTCCCTCTGAGCAGAGACCATCCGCACAGCAACCCCTTTCCCCATGGTCAGCCTCTTCCTCGTCTTCACAGCATTTGTCATTAGCAACATTGGACATATCCGCCCCCAGAGGACCATCCTAGCCTTCGTTTCTGGAATCTTCTTCATCCTCTCTGGTAAGACGTGGAGGAGAAGCATTTGACAGTGGGCTATTTCATCAGAGTCTGTGTTGTTGGCAATGACTGGAGGATTCGGGGAGGTGTCGTCCAACAAAGAGTGTCTCTGTTCTGAGGATAGCTTGGGATAGTGTAGATCAAGAAAAAATTTACTGAGGTGGACCACAATGTTCCTCTTTGTTGGAAAAAGTCTGGGGCTACATGAAAAAATGTAGGATTCTAGTGAAGACCTTGAACAGAGCAAGTTTAGATGGGACAGTGAGATGAGACTGATCTTCAAATGAGTGGATGAGGAATTATACCTACAAGTTATATCTTCAGCTCACCTACTTGAGTAATTTCATTGTCACCAATGTCATACCTCTGTATGTAGCATAGTGGTTATCTCTGCCTGTCTGCGACACCAGAACATCAAAACATTAAAAATGTTACCCTTTTGGACTGCATTGCCTAGAATCTCTAAACTCAAATATCTTGAGTGACACTGGCCATGCTGACTGAAGGATTCTGGGAGTTGTTGTCCAACAAGGTAATTCTTTCAATCTTAGCATTCTGTCTCACCAAACCAGCTGAATTTGCCTTTTGGCACTGAAGCTGTGTGCCTTCTCTTTGTCGCATGTTATCAGGGCCAAGAACTATAACCTAGCACCAGGCTTGAAGTCATGAGATGGAATTAAGAAGATAAGAACAAGTTTAAGCCTTAGCAGTTCAGTGTTAGACAAAATAAACAGACTGCAATTTGAGGACACTATAAAAAAAAGTGAAAAGACTCTATAAAAATGTCAGGAGGTATGTAACATACGCACACACCAGCACATACATGTATAATTTCTTGAATGATAGCCAGTTCACTCTGTGCTAGAGGGTCAGCAGAGAAAACAAGTGTTTGCTTTCTGGGCATTTTTTTTTCGTGTCAGGAGCAGCTTGAGAAACTGCAAGTCGCTTCTGGTGTGAGAGAATTGGCCTTCTGCAAGGACGTTGCCCAGGGGACACCTGGGTGTGCAACCATCCTGTCAAAGGCTTCTCTCATGTCTCTGCATGAGAAGCTAGAGCTGACAGATGGAGCTCAACCCTTCAAATAAGATATGTGCAGCGTACACAGGAATGTGTTCATTTTTTCAAACTTTAGTATAGCCCCAAACAATCTCGGCATAAAACATTTGAGGACACTTGGTTTAGGTGATGCATGGATAGAAGCTTGATATGATTCACAGGCCTGGGTTATATGGCAGGGTGGACTCAGATAACTCAGTTCAAAGCAGATATTATGGGATTTTCTGCCTTGATATTCTGTGTTATAAGGCTGTGTGGAAGGGCCTTCTGTTCTCTCCTCCTTCACCTTGTTGCTCTTTGGGTGTCTGCCACCTGAAGAAACAAGTTCGCTCTGTCTCATGATAGGGCTCTGTGCCTGGAAACAGTTGACTCCCCGGTCTGCTGAACGCAACTATGAACACCTGTTTTCTTGCCCAAGAAACAGTTATATGGCCAGTGCAGGAAGCTGCCCTCGCAGGCCAGCCTTCGCATTGACAGGAGTAACATAATAAGCCTTCTCTCCTCCTTCTTCCTCCCCTTCTATACTCTTTTTTGCAGGGCTCTCTCTGGTGGTGGGCTTGGTCTTGTACATCTCCAGCATCAATGATGAAGTGATGAACCGTCCCAGTGGCTCCGAGCAGTATTTCCAGTACCGCTACGGATGGTCCTTTGCTTTTGCTGCTTCTTCCTTCTTGCTCAAAGAGGTACAGGAGAGAAGGCAATGCTTCTTGCTTTCCCGGATGCAGCACATTTATGTATGGATCCACACACACACCTGCATGCAGTCTAAAATGAAAGAACTAGATTTGGGTGGGAAGTTTGTTTTGGCCAAGGTGGCCACATTGAGTTTCAGAGAAGCTCACTGGAGCAAAGGGAAAAAGATGGTACCCAAAATATCATCATCTTGTAGCTTCTAGCTTAAATCTGTTACTGCCAGTAACCCCTCAACCCAAGATTGACGAAACCCTACAAACTGAGATCCCACAAATCCCGCAGGACATGAGGTTCCCTACCTCAGACTCTGGGTCAGTATGGAAGCAGGTGTTGCTTTTTAGTTTCTGATCTTAAAGACTGTTAAGCCCAAGATGGATAAAGAGTCCCTTGTGTGCACAGACCCTTTGAAGAGGAGGCCATGGAAGCTTGAGTCCCTTCTATAATTAGGGTGAGAACCCTGAACCAAGATCTGGTAAAATTAGCAAACAAGGCCCCTTCCACATATCTGAATGAAATCCCACATTATCTGCTTTGAACTGGAATATATGGCAGTGCGGACTCAGATAACCCAGTTCAAAGCAGATATTGTGGGATTTTCTGCTTTGATATTCTGGATTATATGATTGTGTGGAAGGTCCACAAGACTTCTATGGAAATGAACTTCTGGAATTTTAATTGGAGGGACACTAAATGATCAGCCACTAAGAAATATTAAGATACTTATTATTGTTTCGCCTTCCCAGGAATAATTTAAGCTTATTTCAATCAATTTGAAACACGCCTATTAGGAGTAAACTACACTGAACACATGAAGAGCACTTCTAAGTATACACATGGTGCCTTCAGGAATTTTCATATTTAGGTTTGTTTGAACAGTAACGCAGCCCAATAAAAAAAAAATCTCGATGTCTTGGTTTTTAGGCCTGTTCCTGGGGTTATTTGGCATTCTGATGGATAGACTGCATCAGCTCTCATTTCTTAGATACGGTTATCATGATTTCTTTTGGGTGAGCAAATGAAGACTGGTATATGGCATGTGTTCTGTATCTCAAAAACTATAGCTGATATGGGGAAACTGGTGGCCTTTTTTGAGTCAGCAGCAGGTCAAATATACCAAAAACAGGCTTAGCATTTGAGGCACCAAAATGTGTATTAACCAGTGTGGTAGAAAGGGAAAATCAATTGCCATCCCTTAGCAAGTACATACTTTGCAAGTATGTAAAGGTAATAATTGTTTGCAACCTTGTAAATTGTTTTGGGGTCCTTGGTTGTGTAGCTCTCATATGATTGATTTTCATCCACTAGCTATTTTGAAAGATTAAGCTGTTTTTAAATATCTAAAGCAGACATGGACAAACTTTTTAACTTGGGAGCCTCATGGCAGGCTGGAGCGGGGTGGGTGGGTGGGCAGGAGGGAGGGGTTCTTTCCAAGCCCACTCCCTGCCCTTTCCTCCATTTCGTCTTCTCTTTCGGAGGCAGAAAGTGAAGGAAAAATGGGAAACGTTTGGCTCTCAAACATGTTAGCCTTAGTCAGAATGAGATGGTGGACAGGAGATAAAAAGTGTCTCCATTAGACCCCGTATTGCCTACTCCTGATATAGAATCCTAGAGCTGGAAAAGAACCCAAGGGTCATCCAGTCCAACTCCCTGCCATGCAAGAAGGCACAATGAAAGCACTCCCGATAGGCATCATCTGTGGAAAAGCCCCCAGAGAAGGAGACTCCACTACACTCCAAGGCAGCCTATGTCACTCTCCAACAGCTGTCACTCTCAGGAAGTTCTTCCTACTCTTTACAGTCAACTCTCTTTCCCTGCCATTCCAAACCATTGCTCCTTTGTGCTCTGGTCTCCAGAGCAGCAGAAAGTCAGTTTTCCCGCTCCTACTCAATGGGAACCCTATCTTGAAACATGGTTTTCATATTCCCTCTCTTCCATCTCTTCTCCCAGCTAAATATCCCCAAAGAGGAAAGAAAAAGAGAAGGAAGGCAGGAAGGCAGGCAGGCAGGCAGGCAGGAAGGAAGGAAGGAAGGAAGGAAGGGGAGAAGGATGGAAGAGTAGAGAGGAGGGAGGAAAGAAAAGGAAGGAAGGAAGGAAAAGGAAGGAAGGAAGGAAGGAAGGAAGGAAGGAAGGAAAAGGAAGGAAGGAAGGAAAAGGAAGGAAGGAAGGAAGGAAGGGAGGGAGGGAAGGAGGGATAGGATGGTGAGAGAGAAGAGGGCCTGAGAAAATAGCCCAAGGGGACACATCTGGCCCTTGGGCCTGGATTTGCCCATACCTGTTCTAAAGGGATATCATGAAGAAGAGGAGCCAGTTGTTTTCTGCTGCTCCAGAAACTGAAACATGAGGCAGTGGATTCACATTATGTGTACAAGGAAAAAATTAACCTAAACACGAAGATTTTTTTAAAATTGTAAGAATGGCTCTACAGTTAAATAGCTTGGCTTGGAGGGTGGAGGACTATTCATCTTTGTAGCTCTACATGTACAGTTTAGATGGGCAATTTTCAAAAATCCTTTAGTTGAGTATTGCTGTGTGGCAGGGATTGGACGAAATGGCCCTTGCAGTCCTTCCAACTCTAAGATTCTGTGTTTCTCTGGCATTAGGGTTGCAATTTATGAGAGTCTGATTGTGTCTCAAGGGTTCCTGCTGACCATCATCTCAAAGCAAAATACCCCATTCCCTGAAGCCCACTTATTCCATTTTATTTTATTTTTCAGCTGTCATTCTACATGAAAAGTGTATAAAGTGTGACCACAGGCAGCTGCCAAGACTGTTTTAGCAGCCCTTAGCAGCTCCCTCAATTTCCCCTTTTCTAGCAAAAAAAGTGGTATTTTTGTTTGTTTCTGGAAACCTCCCAGACTAGCACTTTGCCTGTCAAATAGGCTGGAAGCTCCCCTTCCCCATCCCCATTACTTAGCCTTTTTTCCAAGCCAGAAAGGGATTTTCAGCCATTCTTGATTTTCTGTTATGAGAGTGTTGGCATTTGTTGTTCTGGGAGTAGAAGATTGGTCTCTGAAACCCCCACAATTGGCTTCTTTCTATGCTCATTCCTCATTGTGCAGTTTTGTTCTGTTTTCCACTTTGTAGAATGGGAAAAATAACCCTTTAGGTCACTTTAAAAACTTTTTTGTTACTGCAAATTTGGCTCCCAAGACATGTGGATATCTCAGCAGGTCTGTTTTGAATCCAATCCTCCAGACACTAGCTTTGAACATTTACAACCACTCTTCATGCAAATTGACGGAACATGTGGCTTTTCCATATAAGTCAGAATTCGATTTATCTTGGATTTAGTTCTGAGAAGGTATTTAAAGTCTATCCTTGCTGCTCCTTCAGCCTAAGAGATAGGGTACTTTTAAATTGGAACCAAAACCAGTCTTAACCTTGCCTGTGATCTTTATATTGAGAGTGGGCTACCTTGCAAGATTGCTGTCCATCATCAGAGTCGCTTGCTAATAGGACTTTTATACTTCTGTGTAGTACAGGCATGGGCACACTTTGGCCCTCCAGGTGTTTTGGACTTCAACTCCCACAATTCCTAACAGCCTCGGGCCCAGGCATGTAGGGGGGGGGGGGGGGGCTTGGGGGGCTTCAGCCCCCCCCCCGAAATTCTCATGGTGGTTCGCGAAAAGGCCTTACTGGTGCATTATTTAAACGGTTATGTTTATTCATATCATGATCTGATCACCATACTCAATATATCCCATATGCATGGGGGTATTGGGGTAATGATACAAAAGGTTTGCTAGGCTAGACCCTCTTTCACTCAGCTCACCAGCCCCCCCCCGAAACTCAACCCCCCCTGAAAAAAATTCTCCCCCCCCCCCCCGAAACGAAATCCTGGCTACGGGCCTGCTCGGGCCCCTTCCTTTTGCCCCTCAGCCGCTTAAGTGGCTGAGGGCAAAAAGTAAAGGGCCCAAGACTGTTAGGAATTGTGGGAGTTGAAGTTCAAAACACCTGGAAGGCCAAAGTGTGCCCAGGTTGTTGTAGTAGAGTCAAACTGCTTAACACCTGGTAACTACTGTGGACTACACTGCAGTGTAACCCTTGAGAATCTACAATATGGCAGGAATGAATTTGGAATTGGCATGACATAATTGCTGCTTGAATGGCTCACACTAAATCAGAATTTAGGGGGGGAAACAGGAACCCTTCTCATGGTATCAGTCTGTGGGCAGGCATGTTGGGGCCCAATCCCAGTTCCATCTGTAAGCCTGATATCTCCATCCCCTTCCACGCAGCTGTATACAATCCACGTTGAACTGGATTATATGGCAGTGTGGACTCAGATAGCCCAGTTCAAAGCAGACATTGTGGATTATCTGTCTTGGTTTTCTGGTTATACGGCTGTGTGGAAGGGCCCTCAAATGTCTCTGGCCTGCTCTTCCTTCCTGAGACATTTGAAAATGACTTCTCACTATGATCTAGGACAGTGGTTCCCAACCTTTTTTTGACCAGGGACCACTTTGACCAGGGACCACTCTCCAACATTAGTACCAAAAGGGTTACGAATCAGTTTTTGATCAACTTTAGATCTGGTTTGGTTATTTGGGGTGCTGATTCAGAAAATTTATTTGGATAGACCACATCAGCTCTAGTTTCTGATACAGAATATATGCCATCCAGTAGTCACCATCTGCTCACCTACAGAAAACCATATTTAATAATCCTCGGCACTATAAGAGGGTTTTGCAAGACCAGTCACTCTCATTGCAACAATGTAGTAACGGTGAGGCCGTGAACCATATTTTTGTTCTTGCAGACTACTGGTGGTCCATGCACTACAGGTTAGGAACCACTGATCTAGGACATGCACTTTTCAGCCAATTATATGGTTCTCTCTGTCCTTTTAATCTATGGACATCTCTTCATCAATCTTCTTTGTCCATTTCAGAAAAAGATGGAAAGGCAAGGCTAAGGTAGAGATAGACAGACGTAACTGCCCACAGCTTCCACTCTTCTTCTTTTCCGTGCTTCTTGTTTTCTTTCTCAGCCAACACTTTCTGCCTGCCTTGTTTTTTATTAGTTGCTGTCAAATTGACTTCAGTGTTCACTGTCCCTATGAAAAGGCACTCTTCAAGATGACTAGTCCTTTCCAGGTTCTGTAAACTCAGAGCAGTCATAGAGCTCTTCTAGGACAGCAGTGCATTTCAAAGGAGTTAATCATCTTCTTGTTTGCTTTATTCAAGGCCAGTTTTCACAACCACATAAAGAAATCCAAAATACTATAGTCTAGCTGATTTTGATTTTGGGGTTTAATTATTTGTCTTTAGGCATGAGGGTCTAACCTGGGCATAGGCAAACTTTGGCCTCCCTCCAGGTGTTTTGGAGTTGAATCCCACCATTCCTAATAGCCTCAGGCCCCTTTCTTTTCCCCCTCAGCCATGTAAGCAGCTGAGGGGAAAAGGGAAAGGACCTGAGGCTGTTAAGAATGGTGGGAGTTGAAGCCCAAGACACCTGGAGGAAGGCCAAAGTTTGCCCATACCTGGTCTAACCTATCTCCTTCATGGCAGCCCTTCAAAGTCTATTGATTTCTTGCCTACAGCCTCCATTTTTATTAATAACTGGGTCAAGATATAAGAAATTTTTAAGCATCTCAGACATCTGACATACTCCCGTCTTTGCTGACTATTTCTATAAAATCCAGTCCTTTCCCAACTTTTCTGTTTCCCAGTTTTCTTCTCCAATTGACTCAAGATTCATGCTTGGTCCTCACCAACCTTCCCCATATTGATTGATTGTCACATTGATTGACTTCTGTAAAGCTTAGATTCTTCCTAGTTGTATTGATATCTCCCATGTGTGCATGGAGGGTGCCCTTCTGGTTACATAAAGGTAAGCATTCACCTCTGAATATGAGTTCATTTTGTAAGTGGTCCAAAAGGTGGAGAACCAGACTATGGAAGGATATTGGTGAAGTGAATCCAGATAGGTGCTTACATTTGAGGAATCAGGGCTGCCAAAATTCATTCTTTCTGGTCTAGGATTAGTTCTTTAAAACCAGGATGAGAAGTCTGGCTCACCAAACATTGTTGGACTACAGTGGTTCCCAACCTTTTTTTTTTTTTGACCAGGAACATCTTTGACCAGAGACCACTCTCCAACATTAATACCAAAAGGGTTATGAATCTGTTTTTGGTCAACTTTAGATTTGGTTTGGTTATTTGGGGTGCTGAAAATGTCATTGGATAGACCACACCAGTTCTAGTTTCTGATACAGAACATATGCCCTCCAGTGGTCACTATCTGCTTACCCACAGAAAACCATATTTAATAATCTAGAGCTGATGTGGTAGTAGTAATCTTTCGTGGGTAGTCAGCCTCTCCGTTCCTGACATCCCAGTTGCCTCGGCACTATAACAGGGTTTCGCGAGACCAGTCGCTCTGGTTGCCGTGTGGTTTTGAGGCAACAATGTAGTAATGGTGAGGACACTGACCATATTTTTGTTCTTGCAGACCACTGGTGGTCCACAGACCACAGGTTGGGAACCACTGATATACACAGTCTGTCAGCCCAAGATAGCATAACCAATGGTGACGAATGATGGAAACTGTAGTCCCATCACAGCTACTGGTCCACAGATTCTGGCAACTCTTGTGAAAACCCCACTGAACATGTTTGAAGATGTGCAAATACTTGTTTTATATTTCCAAAGTGAGACATAATAAGTTGGGACGTATAATTGTCTAAAAACTCTGTACAATTTCCAGATATACAAATTCATGTAACACATTATAACCATGAAAATCTAAAAGAAATATTTGTTAACATTGTTGTTGAAGGCTTTCGTGGCTGGGATCATTGGGTTGCCATGAGTTTTCCAGGCTGTATGGCCATTTTCAAAAAGCATTCTCTCCTGACGTTTCACCCATGTCTATGGCAGGCATCTTCAGAATTTGTGCGGTTTGTTGGAAACTAGGCAAGTGAAGTGTATATATCTGTGCAATGTCCATGGTGGGAGAAAGAACTCTTGTCTGTTGGAGTTAAGTGTGAATGTTGCATTGGCCACCTTGATTAGCGCTGAATAGCCTTGCAGCTTCAAAGCCTGGCTGCTTCCTGTCTGAGGAAATCCTTTGTTTGGAGGTGATCACCGATTAGCTGACCCTGATTGTTTCTTGTCTGGAATTTCCTGTTTTCTGAGTGTTGCTCTTTATTTACTGTCCTGATTTTAGAGTTTTTAAAATACTGGTAACCAGATTTTTTTCATTTTCATGGTTTCCTCCTTTCTGTTTCCCATCCTGGGTATTCATCTTTTGGCTGGTGTTTCCATGGAGGTGCCATAGTTCATTGCATATGTTTGCTTTGAAGCAGGCAGGAAGCAACCAGGCTTTAAAGCTGCAAAGTCATTCGGTACTAATCAAGGTGGTCAATTGCAACTTTCACACATGCCCCAAACAGGCACAAGTTTTTTCTCCCACCCTGGACATAATCCCACAGATATATAAACCCCACTTGCCTAGTTTCCAAGAGACTCCTCCACCTCTGTGGATGCCTCTATAGATGTGAGCCAAACATCAGGAGTGAAGGTTTCTGGAACATGGCCACACAGCCCAGAAAGCTCACAGCAACCCTGTTAACAGTGTTGTTTTCCAAGCTGTGAATCTGCTTTGAATATTATGTATTTTAAAATCATTTTTACAACTTTAAATCCTTCTTAATAATTAATTTTTTCATTTATTTTGCAGGTGACACCACTGATATACTAGTGTTGGTGTATTACAATTTGGGCTGAAAGGCAGGGTATTGTCCTTTACGTATTATATGAAAATTGGGGTCATTAAGATTTTACTATTAGACTGTGCTGCGGGAGACAGAATTTGGTCAGCAGATGTTTGGTTGTTCATTATTATCTGAAATTATCTGTGTTTACTTACCCATTAGTGGGTGTTTGTTCCTTTTTTAAAAGAATGGGATTCATGTATATTTGTCTTAAAGTAGCTGTCAGGCTGTTCGTTTTTATTTTGGATGTTATAAAATGTGTTACATGATTTTGTATATTTTGTAGTTTGAATGTTTTACTTTTTTGAACATTATATATCCTGACTTGTTATGTCTTTCTTTACAGTTTCGCTGTTGGGTATGGTTTCCTTTGTGTATTCCTCCTGACTTGATGTAAATTTCCATAATCGAGGATGAAAGTATTTGTGTGTGTGGCATCACTGAATGGAAGTGGCTGTCCACGTTCCTCAGTTAGTAGAGGAAATGAATAGGCTACACCAGGCATGGGGCAAACTTGGGCTCTCCAAGTGTTTTGGACTTCAACTCCCACAATTCCTAACAGCCTCAGGCCCTTTCCTTTCCCCCCTCAGCCGCTTAACCTGGAAGGCCCAAGTTTGTCCATGCATGGCTTACACAGCTATGCTATGTACCATAAAATAAAACTGGCATGAGTGTATATCCCTAAAGAAATATAAAACACACATAATTAATTTAAGGCATGTCTTGTTTTAACCTATAAACAAAGGCACACAAATATAGCAATGTACAGTTCCAGGATATTCTAGTTCAGGGGTTCTCAACCTTCCTAATAAAACGACCCCTTAATACGCTTCCTCATGTTATGGTGACCCCCAACCATAACATTAGTTTCATTGCTACTTCATAACTGTCATTTTGCTGCTGTTATGAATAGTAATGTAAATATCTGATATGCAGGATGTATTTTCATACACTGGACCAAATTTGGCACAAAGACCCAATACACCCAAATTTAAATACTGGTGGGATTGGGGGAGGGTATTGATTTTGTCCTGTGGGAGTTGTAGTTGCTGGGATTTATAGTTAACCTACAATCAAAGAGCAATCTGAACTCCACCAACGATGGAACTGAATCAAACTTGGCACACAGAACTCCCATGACCAAGAGAAAATACTGGAAGGGTTTGGTGGGCATTAAGCTTGACTTTTGGGAGTTGTAATTCATCTACATTCAGAGAGCACTGTGGACTCAAACAATGATGGATCTGGACCAAACTTGGCACAAATTCTCAATGTTCCCAAATGTAAACACTAGTGGGTTTGGGGAAAATAGACCTTGACATTTGGAAGTTGTAGTTGCTGGGATTTATAGATCTACAATCAAAGAGCATTCTGAACCCTGCCAACGATTGAATTGGGCCAAACTTCCCACACAGAACTTCCATGACCAACAGAAAATACTGTGTTTTCTTGTGGTCTTTGGTGACCCTTCTAACACCACCTCGCGACCCCTCCAGGGGTCCCAACCCCCAGGTTGAGAAACACTGCTCTAGTTGAAGATGACAATGGAAATCAGAGTCATATATAAACTAAAACTAGGTAATGAAACAAGAATAGATGTGAATTGAAACAGGATTTGCTGACTTAGTGTGAGGGGGTGGAGAACAAAATTTATATTCCCAGGGACATTATGTACCAGTAAAGAGAATGCAATTGTAACAGTTAATGGAGTTGGTCTGTATTATGTAGGTAGCTGTTTGCAAGGCACTGTTCATTCTGTGCAAAGAAATACACTTGGCACACAGCTACACAATACGATTGTCCTGTAACATTGAAAATATGCTTTGAACTGCAACTTGAATTATGACCACATCAATTAGACCAGTGTTTCTCAACCTAGGTGATGAGACCCCTGGGGGGGGGGGTCACGAGGAGGATTTCAGAGGTTTCGCCAAAGACCATCAGAAAACATGTATTTCTGATGGTCTTAGGAACCTTTTTGGTAAAGAAGGCTGAAGATCTCTCCTCCTGTCCTTCTCTTCTTTTCTGGTGTTGGTGAACTACAACTCTCAGAATTCAAAAACATCCCCCTCCCAACCCCACGAGTATTCAATGTTGGTCATGTAGGTAGTGTGCCAAGTTTGATGCAGATCCATTGAGGACTGAGTTTACAGTGCTCTTTGATTTTAGGTGAACTGTAAATCCCAGCAACTACAACTTCCAAATGTCAAGGTCTATTTTCCCCCAACTCCACCAGTGTTCACATTTGGGCATATTGAGTATTTGTTCCAAGTTTGGTCCAGATCTATCATTGCACTGGACCAAATCTCTCTGGAGGTAGGTGGACTACAATTCCAAAACTCAAGGTCAATGCCCACCAAACCCTTCCAGTATTTTCTCTTGGTCATGGGAATTCTGTATGCCAAGTTTGGTTCAATTTCATTGTTGGTGGAGTTCAGAATTCCCTTTGATTGTAGGTGAACTATAAATCCCAGCAACTACAACTGTCAAATGACAAAATCAATCCCACTCCCAAACCCACTAGTATTCAAATTTGGGCATATCAGGGATTTGTGCCAAATTTGGTCCAGTAAATGAAAATACATCCTGCATATCAGATATTTGCATTATGATTAATAACAGTAGCCAAATTACAGTTATGAAGTAACAACAAACATAATTTTATGGTTGGAGGTCATCATAACATGAGGAACTGTATTAAGGGGTCACAGTATTAGGAAGGTTGAGAAGTACTTATTTAGACTAATAGGTAGGTATGTCAACCCAAAACA
This sequence comes from Anolis sagrei ordinatus, assembly GCF_025583915.1. Taxonomy (NCBI): domain Eukaryota; kingdom Metazoa; phylum Chordata; class Lepidosauria; order Squamata; family Anolidae; genus Anolis; species Anolis sagrei. The sequence continues at coordinate 19,681,324 of NW_026847660.1, read as the reverse complement.
GGATATTGCCATGTAAAATCATCCCACAATAAAGACTTATTAAAACCTGATGGGATACTACCCACTTCTATGTGTGTGTGAATATGCCTTCAAATCATTTGTTAACATGAACTTCATAGGATTTTCTTAGGAATACTCGGAGATGATTTTGGCAGTCTCTCCTTCAGGAATAGTATAGCCCAGGAATGGGTAAACTTCACCCCTCCAGGTGTTTTGGACTTCAACTCCCACAAGTCCAAAACACCCAGAAGGCTGAAGTTTGCCCATTCCTGGTATAGCCTAAAGCACCTGGTCTCCAATCCAAGCAGTAAGCCATGGTTCATTTCTAAGATCAGACAGAATCCTGTGTCTTTAGTGTATTTATGTTGGCCCACTTCTAAATCTTGTCAGAAAATATGGATGTACCTATTATATGACAAGGTATGGTGCTGGCTGGTGTACTATCACCTTTAATAAGTCCTTACCATTATATAATTTTACATTATAACAGATGTACATTATAAAGATGGGTCCCCTGGAGTGCAGTGGGTTAAACCACTGAGCTGCAGAACTTGTTGACCAAAAGGTTGGCAGTTTGAGTCCAGGGAGCGAGATGAGCTCCCACTAGTTGGGTCCAACTTCTGCCAACCTAGCAGTTCAAAAACATGCTAATGTGAGTGCATCAATAGATACTGCTTCTGTGGGAAGGTAACAGTGCTCCATGCTGGCCACATGACCTTGGAGGTGTCTACGGACAATGGCGGCTTTTCAGCCTAGAAATGGAGATGAGAACCACCCAACAGAGTCATACATGATTAGACTTAATGTCAGGGGAAACCTTTAGCTTTACATTATAAAGGGGTCTGCCACAGTTTTGATCCTTCTGTCTGTCACTCCTCTGCAGGGCGCAGGCGTGATGTCTGTCTACCTCTTCACCAAGCGCTACGCTGAGGAGGAAATGTACCGTCCGCACCCGGCCTTCTACCGCCCGCGGCTGAGCGACTGTTCTGACTACTCAGGCCAGTTCTTGCACCCCGAAGTGTGGCACCGCGGACGCAGCCCCTCTGACATCTCCAGCGACGTTTCCATCCAGATGACTCAGAACTACCCACCAGCGATCAAGTACCCCGAACATATGCACATATCCACCTCACCTTGCTAGACGCACCAGAGAACATGCTGGACAAGGAGGCCAGCCTTTGCTTGCAGACTATATTGTCCTACCCCCTACCTGCCTAGGAGACTCCTGTGAAGACATAAGTGGGGGCGTCTTTCCCCCTCTCTGAAGACTCTTTACCATCTGCTCTGCTAGAAACGTCTTCTCTCTTTCTCTCTCTCTTTCTCTTTTTCTTTATCCAGCTGGTGGGAACTTCAACCAACTTTTAAGATTGCCAATGCCTCCCCTCCTCATTCCTGCTTGGAAATGGTCCTAATCTTTTTCTCTCTGCTGGGAAACTTGGCTACCAAATTGAAAAAATCCCACCTCAAAGACTCAGTCATATATGTCCTCCTCCTTTCTCCACAGAGCAGTGGAATTTCCCAGTTCGGTTATGCCGCCTCAGAATACCTCTCCTTTCACTCAGGTGGTTGGAAACCCTAGCAGGAAGCGGCTCATTTATTTAGCATGTTCTGTCCCTCTCAACGTTCTCCTCAAAAAAGACTTGTCAAGAAGTAAGTTCCAAAACCATCTATATCATTCAGTACACGAGAAGAAGAATCCAAACAGTCATTTCCCCCCATGAAGGCAATACCTGACCATAAATGGTTCCAGGCCACCTTTTTGGTGGATCACAACAAAATCAACAACATAGATAAGAAGTAATGAGCTTAATAATTCTTGTTTTCTCACTAGATATAAATAACACCTCTTTGCCATATTCACCCTCCACCCCTAAAGGCTCTATTTCTTCAGGCATATCCACTTTAAAAAGGTAATTAACTTTACATCCCAGTTTCTTAGGTGATGGCAAGAATGTTAGTTTGGCCCAAAACGAGCATCTAATTCTGCATTTTCTTTTTCACCATTCTAGTTTGTGACATAGCTCTGAGATTATTGCTATGTTCCTGTGTCTCAAGATATCTAGCCCTTTCCAAAAATAACTCTTTGGTTGATTCCTTCCAATATTTCAACCTTGGACAATCAACATTTAGCATGAAGCTATTTCCTTGCCATTTTTCTGTATCTTAAATATCCTGACAGGAAATAAACAGGTCACCATTTTGGTGTGCTCAGCTATGACCAATTGGGCCACTGTCCTTTTTTATGTCTTTTCTTATTGCCTCAGATATTTTCCCCTAAATTCCAAAAAGCAAAGTGCCACACCATTTTAGATTTGCTAAACTATGGCCTCTTTCTGTCAAAAAATGACCTGATTGTCCTGTGTTTTCCCCCCTCAGTCTTGTATAACATTTCTCCTAATGCCTCACACACCATTTGCCTTCTTGCTGCTTCCTCTTCCTGGCTTGTCCACAGTATTTACTTTCTACAACAGTTTGAAGGAGAATCTACCATCCTGTTTGAAGAGACATTTTTATTTATAACCCCCACAAGTGAGAGACAATTAAAACACCATAATAGAGGGGTGAGGAAATAACTGTCTTCCAGCCGTCAATGCCTCAAATATTCTCACCCCGCATTCACTTGTTCATGGCATGGTATCCGTGGAAACTTTTACAAACTCAAGACCTTTTGGCAAGCATGCTCCCTTCAGTTGTGATATTGCTTTGGGTTATTGAGGCTAAAACTAAGGATGGAAAGAGAGAGAGAGAGAGAGAGAGAGAGAGAGAGAGAAGGAATATATTATCCAGCTTGCCAAGACAGAGTAAATTTCAGCTTCTTTGTTTCCCCTTTCCTTCATATATTTTTTACTTCCCGTATGCATTCTTTTGTCCTTAATTCAAAAACTTCTTCCTTCTGTGTCATTCTTATACATTTCACTTTTGTGTGCCAATTCCTCCTTCTATCCATTCTTTCTACATTCCTTTGTGTTTTTCCAGTCTGTTCAGTCTTTCTTTGTGAATCCCCCAGTTAACCATCTTCCTGTGCTTTCCTCATTATATCAGCATTTCTCACCCTGGGGGTCGAGGCCCTGGGGGGGGGGGGGGGTCACAAGAAAGTGTCAGAGGGATCGCCAAAGAACATCAGAAAACCACAGTATTTTCTGTTGGTCATGGGGGTTCTGTGTGCCAAGTTTGGTTCAATACCATCATTGGTGGAGTTCAGAATGCTCTTTGATTGTAGGTGAACTATAAATCCCAACAACTACAACTCCCAAATGTCAAGGTCTATTTTCCCCAAACTCCACCAGTGTTCATATTTGGACATATTGAGTATTCATGACAAGTTTGGTCCAGATCCACCATTGTTTGAGTCCACAGTGCCCTCTGAATGTAGGTGAACTACAACTCCCAAACTCAATGTTAATGCCCACCAAACAGTTCCCATATATTCTGTCGGTCATGGGAGTTCTGCGTGCCAAGTTTGGTTCAATTCTTATTGGTGGACTTCAAAATTCTCTTTGATTGTAGGTGAACTATAAATCTCAGCAACTACAACTCCCAAATGACAAAATCAATCCCCTTCAACCCCACCAATATTCAAATTTAGGCATATAAGGTATTTGTGGCAAATTTGGTCCAGTGAATGAAAATATATCCTGCATACAAGATATTTACATTATGATTCATAACAATAGCAAAACCACAGCTATGAAGTAGCAACTAAAATAATTATATCATTGGGGGTCACCACAGCATGAGGAACTGTATTAAGGGGTCACAGCAATAGGAAGGTTGAGAACCAGTGCATTATATTATAGTGTTTCCACACTTCTGTAAGGACTCAGGATGCGCAATAGTGTTTTCCTTGTCCTTCCCCCCACCCTTTCCTTCTACATTTCTTCAAGAAGTTCTTAAGATTTGTTTTGGAACCAATGTATTTCCATTTCATCCCTCCTTCTTTCTAAAATTATTTCCCTTTCATAACTTCCTTTCCTTTTCTCCCTGTATTACACAGTTCCAGCTCCTATTCATCCAAGAAAGCACAGGGCTCAGGAAAGAAAGGAAAAATGGAATGAATTTTGAGAAGAATGTGGCTGATACAAATGAGGTGCGATAGAGAAACTGAACTGAAGGAATTTGGCAGAAGAGAGAGAAAATTGTGTGTGGTGGAGAAATTATAGGATACGGTACAAAGAAATGGTACAATAAATGGGGAGATATGTGTTGTTGAAGACTTTCATGGCCGGAATCACTGGGTTGCTGTGAGTTTTTCAGGCTGTATGGCCATGTTCCAGAAGCATCGTCTCCTGATGTTTCATCCACATCTATGGCAGGCATCTTCAGAGGTTGTGAGGACCTCACAACCTCTGAGGATGCCTGCCATAGATGTGGATGAAACGTCAGGAGATGCTTCTGGAACATGGCCATACAGCCCGGAAAACTCACAGCAACCTAATGGGAAGATACCTTTAAATGAGATGTCATATCAAAAGGAAGGGGAGAGCAAGGGGAAACTATCTTGTGTTTCTCACTGGTCAAGCATGAGGAGAATTTCAAACTCGAAAGTACTTGATATCTATCCTTCCACCCTATATTTCAGGATGGGCATACATTTTCCCCTTACAGTTTTTCTTTCTTGTCATCAATCCAATTTTCTATTCCATACTAACAAATCAAAATATTTTCCTCTCTTCCTCATCTAAAGAATGGAGGAAAAGTTGCACTGCTACTAGGCTAACCAGATTCCAGAGACATTAAAAAAGGTTTTCCAAACCAAAATTCTCCAGATTTCCAGATTGTTAGGGATTCCATGAGAGATTGTGATGGAAAAAATAAACTTTTTTTCCAGCCGTAGACCTAGCTCCTGGTGGCATAGCGGGTTACACTGCCAAGCTGCTGAATTTGCTGACTGAAAGATCAGCAGTTTGAATCCTGGGAGCAGGGTGAGCTCCCGCTGTTAGCCCCAGCTTCTGCCAACCTAGCAGTTCAAAAAAATTGTATGCAGAACTTCCCCAAAACCTGGAAATAATTTCTAGGGTTCCTCCAAGGAAAAAGGTTTTGGAAGAGCCATATTAGAAAATTAAAAAGGAAGGAGTGATATCCTATTAGGAATGGAAACGTTGGATTATATTAGCAACCAATATGGAAATGTGTCCCCTTGTGGAGAGTGGGAGTGAGGACTGCCTTTTCTCAGTTTGATCCTGGCTTGGCATTCACTACATTAGAACCAGAGTGCAAACCATCTTATGCATATGCAGTAGGAATGGAAGAGGAAGAGAAGCCAACAAGGACTTTTGAAGGGTAAGGAGCAGATGCCTGCGACTGCTCTCATACCATGGTTATGAAAAGGGATGGGAGGAAAAGATGCCGCTGAATCAGCTTACGACAGGAAAAAAAAGTTCCGTTTCATCCTCCCCCCCCCCCCCCCCCCAATGTCTTCTCTTCCTCCTGCTGCTGAGTCAGCTCCAGCTGCAGTTAAATTCACCTTCACGCATTGCTTGGGAAATCAGAATCCAGCACTGGTTCTGTTATATATGTATGTGTATGTGTGCATGTTTGTGTGTACACTTATTCTTGTTTATCTAGTAGTCCTATCTGCAGCATCACCTTTTCTCCAACCCCTCTCACGTGAAAAGTAAGACAGGGGCAAGCAATATTATCTACTGCAAGAGAGTGCCTATTGTTTTTGTTTTATTTTAGGACTGCATTCCTGTAGGACTATAAATAATACAAAAAAAATCAGAGCTGGAATGTAACTATGGGGTGGGGTAGCTGAAAATATTGCTATTGCACCCCCCCCCCCCAATACAAATTCTGTTCCTCCATGTTCAATTCTTCCTAAGTCCGCAAAGTTCAAGCATTGCAGAGAGTGACAACTGTTCACAGTTTGGAAGAGAGTAAGTGAACAGACAGTGAAAAAAAGAGAAAGAGGAGATGGTCCAACAGGCAAGAGAAGTCACCCAATAGTCACAGAACTGGAGTGGAGCAACCAAGGCAAAAGTCTTGTAGGCACCGAGTTCTGCTAACAGGGGCTGGTCTTTGGGTCAGAAATTAAAAATTAGCAGCTGTCCATGCTATAGTTTCCTGCCTGATTTGGCAAGGGTGGTTAAGCCTCTGTTAAAGCACTTTCACAGCCGCTTTCAAAATGTCCCAGTTTTTTTCTTCTCCAACTTTACACCTTTGTCTTGTGCTAATTCAGTTGGAGCAAGTTGAGTTCAAAGTGCAAACTAGTTTATATCTATCAAACCTCACAACCTCTGAGAATGCCTGTCATAGATGCAGGTGAAACGTCAGGAAAGAATGCTTCTGGAACATGGCCATACAGCCCAGAAAACTCACAACAACCCAACATTTGTGAAGTGTTGATTGGGATGTATTTTACTTCCCCTCACAGAGCCAGTAAGTGTCCCTTTACACCTAGACAATTGGAGCAGCAGAGCTGGAGTTCTGAAGTAAATAAATTAAAAAGCCTGAATAGAACCCATGCTAACAGGGGTCTGGGAAACAGAGTTCATCCCATCTTTCAGTCTAGCGGCACAATCTTTTACATGCCTAATCAGTAGTCACTTAGACGATTGTCTTCCAGATATGGTGTCTTGGCAGTGGGTTCGTATGTGGTTGTGGAGCCCTATTCGTGATCTGCATCTTCTCCCGCAGTGAGGAGTTCGGTTACCAGGTGGAAGGTGGTTCTGGTCAGGGTTGGCTTGATGTGCCTTCCTCTTGGCACGCTTCTCTCTTTCACCCTCTGTTCGTGCCTCTTCGAATTTCACAGCACTGCTGGTCACAGCTGACCTCCAGTTAGAGCATTCAAGGGCCAGGGCTTCCCAGTTCTCAGTATCTATGCCACAGTTTTTAGAAGTAATCACCACCAAGTTTAATAGGGCTTTTCACTGTTTGAGATAGGACAAGGCCAAGGAGATCATGAATGGATAAAGTGTCCCAGCAGCATCTAATAGACTAAGAATCTCTTACCCCATGTCCTCCAAAATTTCAGTGGTGAAAACTGGCACACAAACAGCCAAGAAATATCAGAATGTGGTCAAGATGGTAAGAGTTATTGCTGTGGAAGAAAAAAGAAGCTAGGACATACTGTAACCGTTTGCTCTTCTCTGAGTCTATAGGAAAGGGCAAGGTTCTGCACATCCCGATCTTCTCCCCTATTAAGTTAACTGAGTTCAAACCAGTTTTGAGCTTTGAACTCACTTTGCAAAAAGTAAAGAAAGGATAGGGCAAAGGGGAGAAGTGGAAAGAGGAGAGGAAAAGTGGGACATTTTGAAAGCAGCTGAAGAAGTGGTCTGACAGAAGATTTATAAGGAGTGCTGTTGCCAAATCAGAACAGTTGGAGGTTATGTTCCCCACTTTTTCCTCAAGTCGCTACCTTTTGCACAGGCATTCTCTTGTTATCTTCAAAATGCTGCAAAAAGGGCAAAAATCCAAAAGCAGAACAGCTTCTTCTCTTGGAGATGCTGCAAGGGGGGGAAGGGAGAGATCGGCTGGGAGTTATGCAGCTCTTAAAGACACAAAAGCCTGTCCATTAAGAGTTGCGGCAATGGGTAATTTATTCAGCTATCGGTAGTGTGCTGGGGGAAAAAATCACACGGACTGCTGAGGTGATCATCTCATACAAAGTCACTTGGACTTCTTGCTGCAGAGCTCCTTTTACATTACTCAGGGTAAAAATGGTCCATCTTCCCCCACTTCAGTGCTTAACTCCTCTGGTGATGTAAGCTCTAAATGTGTGTATGTCATCTCCATTGAGAAAGTGTTGTGTATAATGGAGTCTGATCCTTGAAGGCTGATACACACACCGTCACCACTTGCATCCATTAAGTGAGAGTAACTATGCATGTGCCCTCTCTGTTTTTTTCCATATGTCTGTGTATATGTGCCGAGCTGTGATTCTTCTGAGAAAAGGACAAAATCCCAATATAGAAATGTGGGAAATCATTTTGAAGGAAGTTGGTAGTTCTGTTTCTGATAAATCCCTGTGTCTTTAAGACAGGGGTGGGCAATAGTAGTCAAGTTGGGAGCCAACTCATCCCCAGATGTCTAGTAGTTAGCAGAGCCTGGATGACACCCCAAAGTAACTAGAAGTGACAGAAAAAAGCACACCCAGAAATAACTAAATGTCTGGGTTGTTGTAGGTTTTTTCGGGCTAAATGGCCATGTTCTAGAGGCATTATCTCCTGATGTTTCGCCTGCCTCTATGGCAAGCATCCTCAGAGATACTGAGGTCCTCACTACCTCTGAGGATGCTTGCCACAGATGCAGGCGACACGTCATGAGAGAATGCCTCTAGAACATGGCCATTTAGCCCGAAAAACCTACAACAACCCAGTGATTCTGCCATGAAAGCCTTCGACAGTAAACTAAATGTCCATTTCCAGAATTTTTTTTTTCCGTGTCAGGAGTGATTTGAGAAACTGCAAGTCACTTCTGGTGTGAGAGAACTGGCAGTCTGCAGGGATGTTTCCCAGGGGATGCACAGATATATTATCATCCTGTGAGAGGCTTCTCTCATGTCCCCGCATGGGAAGCTGGAGCTGACAGGTGGGAGCTCACCCCATCTCGTGAAGTTGAATCACTGACCTTCAGGTCAGCAGTTCAGCCAGCACAAGGATTTAACCCATTGCACCACCATGGTGCTGATTTAGATGATATCCCTGATCTGTGCTCACATCAGTTCTATGCTTCCAGCTTGGCCCTTAAACCAAATCTGTAAAATCTGATCAAGTTATCTCTTGTAGAGTTTACTAGAACGACCTTGGAGCTAATGTGTTCCTTTATTGTTAAGTGCTTCCTAAGAACTAGTTTAAGCTGGTGTCCTGCAGAATTTTTCGTCATTTCATTGATGAAAATAAGAAAATGCAGGGTCAAGACAACAAAAGGTATCAGTGAGAAAGAACACAAACTAGGGGCAATTTTCTTTATGCCTGAATCCACACTGAAGGACAAGAGGTTTTCTTTCCTCTCCTTTCATGTCAGGAGCAACTTGAGAAACTGCGAGTTGTTTTTGGTGAGAGAAAATTGGCCGTCTGCAGGGACGTTGCCCAGGGGACATCCGGATGTTCTGATGTTTTACCATCCTTGTGGGAGGCTTCTCTCATATCCCCGCATGGAGAGCTGGAGCTGACAGAGGGAGTATTTTCAGATGAGACTTGGGTTATTTGAGTATGTTTAAGGATGGGTAGAAGATGTAGAAGGGGCTTCAGAAGATGTAGAAGGGGCTTCAGAAGATGTAGAAGGGGCTTCAGAAGCAGAATATGGCAGTTTGGGGAGCAATCTGGTCCAGGGCTTGATAGGAGGTTCTTGGAGGTCTGATAAAAGGTTGACCTGCTTCCCCCACCCCTGCTTCACAAGTTGCATGGAAACAGAACCAATGCTACTCTTAGGTACAGTGAGGACACCACCTCCAGCTCCAAACATTTGAGAGCAGCAGTGATAGTCCCCAACCAACTCCCTTGACCATTTACTTTCTTGAAACACTTGTATGCTAACCTGGCTTCCTACTCTCAGGTGTAAGGGAGAACCTTGCCTCAATAGTACCAGCACTGAAGTTAAGTTTTGTAGATGGAAGGTAGGAGATGTCATCTTGCCCTGTGCCTCAGAGGCAGCAACATTTTTCAGGCATTTTGTCTTTGCATAAAAGGGGGAAATGCTGTCACAAGGTTAGGGAAAGTGTGGCTCTCCACAAACTTGATGAACTCCCAACTCTGAGTTCAAATAAGCATAGTGATTTCTGATGGGAGGTGCCGTCCAACAGCATCCAGAGGGCCACACATTTTTGCTCTAAAGGTACAAACAAAAACCCCATCCATAACCGATGACAAGATTTTCTCCTATGCTGTTCCTTGAGGCATCACAATCTAGCTTTGACAAGCCGGTATTTGAGCTGCCCAGGTCTGTCAAATAGGAAAGACCTCAAAGCAGTGAAGGTAAAATGTTTCATGTGGAACAATAAATAAAGTGTTCTTTAGTCTGCCATTGTGAGGCAGGCATTCCTGGCTTTTCGTAGGTGCATGCCAAGAAAAAGGCGAGACTTTAATCATCCCGCTCTTTCCAGGTCTTGAAAGAACCCCACCTGTTTAACCTTCATCCCCCACAAGATGTTAAAAATTGTAGGATCCCTGCGAGCAAGGAGAAAAGGTGGCCCATGAGGACTTCAAGACTGAAACCCCCCTTTTAAAGCCTCACTTCCTTATGGACACAATCACCTCTGGGGTTTGTGGAGGAAAAAGTCTTCTAAGGGCTAAAAGCCATCTTGTACATTTACACAAACGAAAGGGAATGGAAACAGGAGCGTCTTATCAGCACTGAATCTGAAGGACTGTTTGGGGGTCGATGTGTATGCGGCGTATGCATACAATTCCCAAAGGCAAAATATTACCTGTTACAGGATCTCCACCAAACTAAAGGAAAGGAAGTAGGGCTGTTCTGGTGGTGCTACAAGAGTTATATTTGCACACACACACACGCACGCACACAGGTCTCGGTAGCCGCTGAGGATATCCTTCTCTATAAGCAATTAAGAAGTTAAATAGGGAATGTAACTTTCGAAAAAGATGGGGAAGGCAAAGAAACCTGCCACTGTGAGAAAGGCGAGTTTGTAGCGGAGCCTACAATCATGGAGGCAGAGCTGTGGTGCTGGATGGGACGGGGGCACTGATTCTATTTTCTTAGTCTGCATCCTAGAAATTTTGGGGTGAATGGGGTTAGGGGACAAGGGGGATTTAAGGGGAGGGGTAGGGGTTTAATTAATCAACCAAGGGAACTGGGTTTTTTAATCAATTACAATAAAATTATTATTATTAATTATTATTATTATGAATTATGATTAATATGATTAATAAAATGTCCCAACCCCACCCTCTCCTTGCTATGGAGGAGGGATTGGGCCACAACAGTCCATTATTTACTCTGTATTATAATGTAAATAAGACTTCAATAAACTTTATTTCAAACAAGAATATCTCCTCTTCCTGAATGTGGAATTCTCTATGGAGTGGGGCCTAGATCAGCATTTCTCAACCTGGGGGTGGGGGGGTCACGAGGGGGTGTGAGAGGGGACATCAAAGACCATCAGAAAATGCAGCATTTTCTGTTAGTCAGGGGTTCTGTGTGTGACATTTAGCCCAATTCTATTGTTGGTGGGGTTCTTTGATTGAAGGTGAACTATAAATCCCAGCAACTCCAACTCACAAATGTCAAGGTCTATTTTCCTCAAGATCTACCAGTGTTCACATTTGGGCATATTAAGTATTTGTACCAAGTTTGGTCCAGATCCATCACTGTTTGAGTCCACAGTGCTCTCTGGATGTAGGTGAACTACAACTCCAAAATTCAAGGTCAATGCCCACCAAACGCTTCCAGTATTTTCTGTTGGTCAAGTTTGGTTCAATTCCATCATTGGTGGAGTTCAGAATGCTCTTTTAGGTGAACTATAAATCCCAGCAACTACAACTCCCAAATGTCAAAATCAATCTCCCCAACCACACCAGTATTCAAATTTGGGTGTATTGGGTATTTGTGCCGAATTTGGTCCTCTGAATAAAAATACATCTTGCATATCAGATATTTACATTAGGATTCATAACAGTAGCAAAATTTCAGTTATGAAGTAGCAACAAAAATAATTTTATGGTTGAGGCTCACCACAACATGAGGAACTCTACTAAGGAGTTGTGGCATTAGGAAAATTGAGAACCACTGGCCTAGATGGACTGATAAGAGATGTCAAAGCAGAAATCAAGTTACCCTAAAACTACAAAATCACCCAAGAACTCACATATTTGTGATTTTAAGGTATGGTCAGGAAAGGACGATTCTTTGGGTACTAAGAAGCCCTCTCAAATCTGATTGCTTCACCTGATCCAGAACCGAGAGAGCTGAAACCAAGCTGCCTGAGAAGAGGAAACAACTGAGGCATAGCAGGGTGAGGTGGTAACATGGCCACTGAAGCTTCCAAAAACTGGAAGAAGAGAAAATTCTAGGAACAAGGACTTTGAGGGTGCATCTACACTTTGAATTAATGTCACTATGCTGGCTTTTGTATTTGATCACACCTTGGACACTTCCCAAGTGTCTAGAACTGTGTGATGTATCAGCGAATAATGCATGCAGATCTGAGTAGGGTGGCCTTTTGCAGCTTTTTGCAGCTTTAATTATGTCAGTGCTGCTTTAAGTGCATGCCAAGGCACTATACCCAGTGTGCCGATCACCATTGGAACCACTTTGACTGGCTTGTGCCAGAGTCTTTGCAGTTCTATCTTTAAATCCTCATATCATGTAAGATTTTCCAGTTGCTTTTCGTTAATCTTGCTGTCACCTGGAATTGCAACATCAATGATCCATATTTTTCCCCCCACGATTGTGAGGTCAGGAGTATTGTGCTCCAAAATTCTGTCAATCTGAATGCAGAAGTCCCAGAGTAGTTTGATGTGTTCATTTCCCATAACTTTTCCAGGCTTGTGATCCCACCAGTCCTTTATCACAGGCAGATGGTATTTGTGGAACAAGTCCCAATGGATCATCTGAGCAACAGTGTTATACCTCTGCTTATAGTCTGTCTGCACAATCTTCTTGCAGCAGCTGAGTATATGGTCCATTATTTCATCTGCTTTTTTGCAGAGTCTACACTTATTATTATTATTATTATTATTATTATTATTATTACCACCACCATCATCATCATTATTACTTTATTTCTTACTCACCTCTCTTTATGGCTCGAGGTCGGTTACAGAATAACTAAAACACATAAACATTGTAAAAATACCACAAATACACATATTAAAATGTATTTCTGTAGAAGATACATATTGAAACGTATTTCTAAACGTATTAAAATACACAAAACATATTAGACAAAGGTCACACATCTAAAATTGATGTTTAAAAACTGTCTGGGTAAGTCTGACAGAAGAAATAGGTCTTTAGATGTTTTTAAATTGCAACAGCTCATTTAGTTACACCCCGTCTTTCACATAGGGCCTGATAAAGTTACAATGGAGATATTACAGGAGGTTAGTAAACATGATACCATAAACATCAAATACAGCAGCACAATGTATGGCATTCATATAAAAATAAATTTAGCCAGAGTCCAGTATGGAAGCTTGGTTTTCGTAAGTGGGATTATATATGTGCGAATTAGTACTTCACAGTTTTGTAATATCTAACAAATGAGGAAAATGACCACACAACCTCTGAGGAGGCCTTCCATAGATGCAGGCAAAAAAACAGGAGAGAATGCTTCTGGAACATGGCCATACAGCCCAAAAAAACTTACAACAACCCAGGAAAATAATTCACTAAAGCATGAACTAATCATGAATGCATAGCTTTAGGTTAAACATTTGTAGAGTTACATATTTGAAGTTACAAATGTAGTTACAAATGTGTAATCTGAGTTACACATTCATGACTAGTTCATGTGCGTGATCCTTATGGATTCTCTAGATTAGAGAATACATAGGAACCATGAAAGTTCCTCAGCTCCAATTTACCAAGAAGCAGCTACTGCAAATGACAGGCTCCATTATGCTTCAATCAGGCTGAATGGTTCCAGCCATTTTCTTTCATGTCAGGAGCAACTTGAGAGAAACTGCAGGTAGCTTCTGGTGTGAGAGAATTGGCTGTCTGCAAGGATGTTGCCCAGGGGATGCCCGGGTGTTTTGATGTTTTACCATCCTTGTGGAAGGCTTCTCTCATGTCCCCACATGGGGAGCTAAAGATGACAGAGGGAACTCATCTGCGCTCTACCCAGATTCAAATCTTTGACCTGTCAGTCTTTAGTCCTGCCGGCACAAGGGTTTAACCCATTGCGCCATGAGGGGCTCCTATATTATATTATTCTTAAACCACACATACATTTCAAGGCAGTGCTCTCACCCTGAGATTCCTCCCCTTGCCTTGGAAAAGAACCACCCTGTCCTGGGACCTGGCATTTTAAAGTGCACAGTACTCAAATCAGACCAAATTATTTCGACACATGAGCCGGAAAAAAATCCACAGGTACCCCTCTCCATCCCTCGGATTAAGAAAAGGCAAAGCACATAAGTAACAATTGGGCTGCCCTTTCACAACCTCCAAAATCTGCTGCTAAGCACGGCTGCTTTGCCTTATTTAATGGTAGAGCTGACCTTCCCTGGGTGGAAATGGCAAGGAAGGAAATGGGTAGAAGCCAAAATTCTGTCTCTTTCTCCCATCCTGTGTGGGTTGGCTTTTATGTGGTTCATTTCCCCCAGTCTGCATCAGGAAGCAATTAAAGGAGCTAAAGTTGAGAGAGATAATTGTTCAGCTGCACCGTTCGGAAAGGAAACGAAGCACAGCATCCTAGCAAATGACAAGAGCAGAATCCCGGCAAGGACCCAGAAGGGGTTAATGGTCACCATGGTGACGAGCTGGGAATGTGGTACCTTGGATGCACACGTGGCAACGGCAACCGAGGAACTGGCAGCTGAAACCGTGCCGCATAGAGGAGCATAGAGGGAGGGGACAAAAGGGGGGATTTTGTGGAATCCGGAAGGATGCAGTGAATTTGACATGTTGGGAGTAAGGGTGGAGGAAATGGAGGAGAAGAGAGAAGAAGAGCACAATAGTGGGAGCTGACTGCAGGATGCTGAAGGAGACGTGCACTTGGAGGAAGACAGGGATGCTACAGGGTCCAAGAGGAGAGGGACTGGATTGGATAATTGTTCTAGAGAAAGAAAAGGGGATGAAAAAAGAAAGGGAGTGAGGAGGAAGGAAGGAAGGAAGGAAGGAAGGAAGGAAGGAAGGAAGGAAGGAAGGAAGGAAGGAAGGAAGGAAGGAAGGAAGGAAGAAAGGAAGAAAGGAAGGGAGATAGACATGTCCTGAGTATTTCTGTGGAACAATAAACGCAGCTGTGTTAAGAGGCAAAAAACAAGGAGGGGAACAGATGAGAGGAAGGAAACAACACTCAGGCTGCATAAAATAAAATAATAATAATGCAATAGGGGAACGAAAGGAGTACGGGGAAGAAGAAATCTAGCAAAAGATTAAAAGGAAGAAAAGAATGAAAATAGGGATTCTGAAAAGGGAAAGAGCAGAAGCAGCAGCAAAAGAGAATCTTTGTCAGAACTGGACGGTGGGTCTGTTAAAAAGAGAGCAAGAGAAGAATATATAGAAGAAGCACAAGACTTTTCATTAATTAATTGATTGATTTTTGGTGGGAGAGAACTAAATTGACGCAGAATTAGCTACAGAGATAGAGAGCATGGGAGGGCAGGTATGGAAGAAGGGATTAAGGCAAGAGAACGTGTGGGTGGAAATTAGGGAGGGAAAGGATGGCAAAGAAAAGAATAAATTGCTTGTCTGGAAGACAGTAGAAGGGAAGACTGAGGACTGAGTGGGTGCTGTGTGAAAGGAGGAAGAACAAGTGAGGCAAAAAGAACGGCCAAGATTGCAAGAGATACAATGGAAGGGTCGGCAAGGCAAGTTGTGATCAAAGGGAACTGCAGAAAAGTTACTTCAGCCCTTTCCATGGAGCACATGCAATTACTAAAGAATAAGATGATAGTTTGTTTAAACTTTTTTATCACTCAGACACAGTCTGATAAGAAATCTAGGAACAGAGAACCATGGTAAATATTGCTCCTTTACCGAGCCGAATGCTATGACGTACACACACATGGCTCATATGTGAAGTTAAATTGGCTCTGTGGAGCAAACTTTGGAAGGGTTGTTGTGAGTTTTCCGGACTGTATGGCCATGTTTCAGAAGCATTTTCTCCTGACATTTTGCCTGTATCTATGGCAGGCATCCTCAGGGGTTCTGAGGTATCCTCTGAGGATGCCTGCCATAGATGTGGGTGAAACGTCAGGAGAGAATGCTTCTGGAACATGGCCATACAGTCCGGAAAACTCACAACAACCCAGTGATTCTGGCCATGAAAGCCTTTGACAATGTATTAAACTTTGAAAGCATTGCTCTTTTAGATGATAACTCTCCAGAACAGTACTCTGGATAGAGCTGTCCCTATAGATCCCTATAGCATGGGTAAACTTGGGCTTTCAAGGTGTTTTGGACTTCAACTTACACAATTCCTAACAGCTGGTAGGCTGTTAGGAATTGTGGAAGTTGAAGTCCAAAACACCTGGAGGGCCCAAGTTTGCCCATGCCTGCTATAGATTTTTCTATCACAGAAGCAATGCTCCTCCTCACATCACAATGCATACCATTCATGTCCAGGCAGACAGCTGAATTCTACTTCAGTACTGGCCCTGGGACAGCATCCCTTCCTCTTCAGCTCTAGAAAGTGTCAGGCTAGTTGCCAGGCAGGCATTCAGCACACATGCATGGGAGCAATCATAGGAAAGAAATGAAGGCATTGCTGCCAAATAACAATTGTTTTCCATCAACAAATTCATCCTAAATCCTAAACATCTAGCACTGAAATAAGTTAAAACTTCAATTGAGCATTTAAGAATAGTTTAGGTCAGTGTTTTTCAACCTTCCTAATGCCCTTATCCCTTAATACAGTTCCTCATGTTGTGCTGACCCCCAATCATAACATTATTTTCATTGCTACTTCATAGCACTAATCTTGCTACCATTATGAATTGTAATATAACTATCTGATATTCAGGATTTATTTTCATTCACTGGACGAAATTTGGCACAAATACCTGATACGCAGACATTTGAATACTGGTGGGGTTGGGGGGGGGGGTTATTGATTTTGTCATTTGGGAGTTGTAGTTGCTGGGATTTATAGTTCACCTACAGTCAAAGCGCATTCAGAACTCCACCAACAATGGAATTGAACCAAACCTGGCACACAGAACTCCCATGACCAACAGAAAATACTGGAAGGGTTTGATGGGCATTGACCTTGTTTTTTAGAGTTGTAGTTCACCTAAATCCTGAGAGCACTGTGGACTCAAACAATGATGGATCTGGACCAAACTTGGCAAGAATACTCAATATGCCCAAATGTGAACACTGGTGAAGTTTGGGGAAAATAGACTTTGACATTTGGGGGTTGTAGTTGCTGGGATTTATAGTTCACCTACAATCAAAGAGAATTCCGAACCCCAACAATAGAATAGGGTCAAACTTCCCACATAGAATGCCCATGACCAATAGAAAATACTCTGTTTTCTGATGGTCTTTGGTGATCCCTGTGACACCCTGTTTGTGACCCCCCTAGGGGTCCCGGCCACCAGGTTGAGTAACATTGGTTTAGGCATTAAAGCAAACAGGCAAGCAAAGTGACCCAGGGAAGGCAAACATAGCAAGGAGAAGAGGTATGAACAATTTGCAGTGCCTCACACTCTGCAATGCTAGACATTTGGGGACTGAAGAAGCCCTCATTTTACCCCCTTCCTGCAGCCAGACCTTTCAACATTTCACTGCTGACCTGTGAAACAACTTCCCCACTTGACCTAACACAGCCATCCCTGACTGTGTGGAATTTGCAAGTGAAGTGACCATGACATAAATGTATTCCATAAATATAAAGTCACCTACTTGAGAAATAGAGATGTGTGGGGGATGGAGTCAGAGCTGAAGAACTTCAAAGGAAGCTGCAGCTGGTGGTAAGGAGCTTTGTGAAAGTCACCGCAAGGAGAAATTAAGACACAGAGAGAGGAGGACAAAGCAATATATGATCTCCAAAAAGAAGAACTTGAGAAATATATGAGTTCAGTAGGTGTTTGTGGGGCCAAGTGCAAGAAGAGATGCAGAGCAAAAAAGATGAGGGAATGGAAAACACAGAGGCATTGTTATTTCAAAATAATCAAAGAAGTCTGAAACTTAGGGCCCTTTCACACAGCACAGTTATAGCACTATGTTTCCATTTTAATAGCTATGGTCAAAGGGCTTGCAGTTTAGGGAGATGTGTTTAGAAATTTCTACCAGAGAACACCAGTGTCCCTCCAAACTGCAAACCCCAAGATCAATAGTATGCAGCCATAAAGTGGAATCATAGCACTATAATTGCAGGGTGAAAAGTCCCTTAAATGTGCAGGAAGAGGCTCACAACTGTCCAACCCCATTACTGATTTCATATCGCTTTAACTGCCACAGTTCTCCCACTCATCACCCATCCCCAAATCTAGCGGACTGTAGTTTGGTGAAGATGCTGAGAGTTCTAGAAACATACTCTTTGAACAGAATTATAGTTCCCAAAATTATATGGGCTGAGGACATTCCATAAATTAGTCTAATGCTGCATGTGGGTGCACAACTATCCAGTAATAAAGTCCATTTAGTGTAGTGGGGCCAAAAGCCAAAGAGATGCTGAAAGCCATTTCTCCAGTGTAGACATACTTCTAATAGGAGGAACAGGGCAGAACTGAAAATAAAGTGGAGCCAATATCACAGTCACAATAGATCCAAAAAGTACAGAGGGCTGGTTCAGGAAATGTTCTAGCCAAATAAAGATAGAACAGGAATCATTTTAGAATATAGGAAGCAGATGAGCAGGTGGCATCCTAGCAATAATAATAATAATAACAACAACAAGGGAAGAATAATGGAGAGGTGATGAGGTTTCTTTCCATAGATGATTTCAAAACGAGCTGCTACCTGATAGTGATGTTCTGACTTGGTGTTTCTCAACCTGGGGGTCAGGACCCCTGGAAGGGGGGTCACCAGGGGGATGTCAGAGGTCTCACCAAAGACTATCAGAAAACATAGTATTTTCTGTTGGTCCTGTGGGTTCTGTGTGCCACGTTTGGTTCAATTCCATGATTGGTGGGGTTCAGAATGCTCTTTGATTGTAGGTGAACTATAAATCTCAGCAACTACAACTCCCAAATGACGAAATCAATCCACCATCAACCCCACCAGTATTCAAATTAGGGTCTACGGGGTATTTGTGCCAAGTTTGGTCCAATGAATGAAAATACATCCTGCATATCAGATATTTACATTATGTTTCATAAGAATAGCAAAATGACGGTTATGAAGTAGCAACAGAAAAGAATGTTATTGTTGGGGGTCACCACAACACGAGGAATTGTATTAAGGGGCCGTTGCATTAGAAAGGTTGAGAACCATTGTCCTAGATGTTTCCAAAAAGAGCTGCTACCTGATGGAGATGTTCTAACTCCTGCATTGAGCAGGGATGGGGGTTGGACTCAACAACCTTCAGCGCCCTTCCCAAATCTGTATTTTTAATGTGAACTGTACACATCCATGAAGGGAGAGGAGATGTAGACGTTATGGTCAAATCTAGACAACCTTAGCTGAGAAGAAATGGGGTGAGGGAGAACCTTTTTCCTATAAAAGGGTTTTGATCCATGGTAAAGAACCAGGGTTTGCAGCCATTGCTGGATGGAGTCAGAACCCCAAATAGACAAGAGTTGGGTAATACCGCAGGGTTTTATGGCACTCTGACAACATACAACATAGTCTAGCTTCATGTCTCTGTACATTCTATCTCTGCAGCCTGTGTGGGGTTAGCTTACCCAGATAAGGATCTTCATGTGCAAAGCTGGTGCTGAGATTCCAGAGAGGGTGAAGCAGAGCAGGATGTGCCACTGAGATTAAGAAAAGTGCTTATTAGACAAATCAGCCACTGCAGAGGCAAAAGGATGAATGTTATTTCTTCAGAAGCTTCTGTTAATTTGAAATGCAGTGCTTCCATCATCTCAGTAGGGTAGAACCCTGGAAAGCATGGCAGGTCTCTAGAAGAGGCACGGGCAAACTTGGGTCCTCTGGATGTTTTGGACTTCCACATTTCCTGACAGCCTCAGGCCCTTTCCTTTTGCCCCTCAGCTGCTTAAGCAGCTGAGGGACAAAAGGAAAGGGCCTGACGCTGTTAGGAATTATAGGAGTTGAAGTCCAAAATACGTAGAGGACCAAAGTTTGGCCATGCCTGATCTACACGCATCCACACTAGACTAATCAAAGTGAGGGATAACATACAATTCCAAGTGTAACTACATGCTCCAAACTTCAGCATGCAATGATACACACAATCTAGCACACAACATTAGGYAAAAGCCCAGGTTTGTGTGCAGTGATAAACGATGCAAACTTGAGCAAGGGAGCCCACATCATCAAATCACAWTGGGTCACATTCATGTACTACTTTGCATGCAAAGTACATGAGCGTACTTTGAGTGAGTGAAATTTTTACTAGGATATATAATCATAGAATCATAGAGTTGGAAGAGACCTCGTTGGCCATCCAGTCCAAACCCCTGCCAAGCATCCTAATGATCCTTGCCGAAGCAATTTCAATTTGTGTATTTTTTTCCACAACAGTTCTGGAAGGCAGATTAGGTTAAAATAATGACTTCCCCAGTCATGGCCAAAAAGCCAAAAACACCAAAAAATGCTACAGCACATGTGCAAAAACTACTCCTGCTGGCAAACAAAACACACAATAGCATATCCACACTCTCTTCTTATCTTAAGTGGCTGAGGGGCAAAAGGAAAAGGCCTGAGGCAGTTAGGAATTGTGGTAGTTGAAGTCCAAAACATCCAGAGGACCCAAGTTTGCCCGTGCCTGCTCTAGAATTTATGCCCCTTTTTGTGGTATGTTTATATTGCCCACACCCAATGAAAAAAACTTTTTGTGGATCAACTTTGGATCTCCCCTGGTTGCAATGTGCTCCCTCTCACAAAGTATGTCAAGAATGGACGATGCTAAACTTTATTAGATTGACAAACAGCAGACGATAATGATGAAGAGGCATTCAAAGGTCTGACTGCCTGGATCAATGTGTCCTCTGATGACATGTGTGGCAATCCACATCTCTGGCAACCCATGTGGCTTTGACGCAGTGCTGTCAGAGAGGGAAATGCAGGGGGATGGATCTTGACATTCAAAATGGGGAGAAGTGGGGGAGAGCGAGGAGACGAGGAGTTTACTAGCATCGTCGTCTCAGAATCAGTTCCCACTGCACCTCAGCCGAGACTTTTGGGTGGGGAAAGGGAGGAGGTGGCATTGTTGGAGCGGGCATCTGCTGAACACAGAGATACGGCATTGTGTGTTGGCATAGTAACCGAAGCAGGGGAGGGAGGCAGCAGCTTAAAGATGTCTGGAGCCCACACACAGCAGCATATGCTGAAGGAAAAGGGACAAGCCACCATCAGGGCAGCAGTGCATCATGTACTGCAATGGACGCCTTTCCATAATGCCTGGGATGTTGTGTCCTGACATTACGCATTGCCACAATAAGGTTTTGTGCAGCTTTGTTACACAACCCCAGCAGGCAGTTATCCACAGTGACAAGGCAGTTTGCATGTGCAAACTACCCATGTGCAAACTACCCAGTCATGATTTGGGTGCAATGAGCATGAAGAGAGAATAGTGCAGAAGATTCAAGGTTCTCGATCGTGCCCCCCTCTATAATGGCCAATGATAAAACACACAAAAAGGCAGCACGAAGAGTCATCTGTTTCCAAGTTGTCCAAGGTTTGAAATGCTGTCACAATAAACCACAGAAGTGTGTCTGAGTGTGCCTCATTGTGAAATTCTGGCACACTTTTTGTGTACATGCATCAGATCCAATGCATTGTAATGGTCTGAATCTGGACTCTGGAAAACCAGGATTCAAATTGTCACTTGGACTTGGAAACCCACAAGGCAACCTTGGCCAAGTCACACTCTCTCAGGCTCAAAGGGCAGCAAGGACCAATTCACTTTGGGGAGTAGGATAGAATATAGTAAGTTCAAGAAAGATGCAAAACATGTCCCTTGCCCTAAATTTTGAAAAGGGCAGCATAGAATGTTCCAACATTCAGAGCCTACCTGCCCCACACTTCCACTTCATCATGCCTTATCCACAATTCCTTTCAGATTACAAATTCCACTGGAAGTTTGTGGGAAGGTCAAGATGATAGAGGAACTGCCCACACCATGCATATTCAGTACACTGTCTCAGACATTACATGAATACATGGAGTGGGAAGTAGGATTACACACTTCATTGTCTCATGCTAATGTCTGAGATAGAGAGCTAGCATGGTGTGGTGGTTTGAACACTGAATTATCACTGGAGACCAGGGTTCGAATCCACCATCAGCAACGGAAACCCGCTAGATGACCTTGGAAAAGTCAATCAGCCTTAAAGAAAGGAAAAGGCCACCCCTTCTGAACAACTCATGTCAAGAAAACCTCATGGTAGACATGCCTTAGGGTCACAATAAACCAGAAACAACTTCAAGGCACACAACAAAACCTCTAAGAGGACCACAGATGTTCAGCTGTATACACAAAGGCTTCCTACAACTCAGGTAGACTCTGAAACTGCCACAAGTTAAGAAGGCACCGCATGTCAGGATACCTGCTTTTCTAGACATTTTCAAGCAATCTGTGGAGGTTAGGAGGGTGTAATCCAACTCTGATATTCATATAGCATGCCAACTTCAATCCCATTCATAGGAGAATGCTGGAATAGAAATAATATCAAACCAGTCAATGGCAGCAAACAACATCCACATAGTGTTGTCAAAGGCTTTCATGGCCAGAATCACTGGGTTGCTGTGAGTTTTTCAAGCTGCATGGCCATGGTACAGAAGCATTCTCTCCTGACGTTTCGCCCAGATCTATGGCAGGCATCCTCAGAGGTTGCGAGGTCTGTTGGAAACTAGGCAATCAGGGCCAGCTAACACCTCCCAACAAAGGATTCCCCTAGGCAGGAAGCATTCAGGCTTTGAAGCTGCAAGGCTATTCAATGCTAATCAAGGTGGCCAATTGCAACATTTACTCCTGCCTCAAACAGACAAGAGTTCTTTCTCCTACCCTGGACATTCCACAGATATATAAACCTCGCTTGCCTAGTTTCTAACAGACCTCTCAACCTCTGAAGATGCCTGCCATAGATGAGAGTGAAACGTCAGGAGAGAATGCTTCTGGAATATGGCTACAGAGCCTGGAAAATTCGCAGCAACCTAACATCCACAACCAAAGAAGACTTCAAAACAGACTCCACAAGTGGACTGTACACAATCAGAGAGACTTCTACACTATAATGGCTAATAAGTTTCCATGTTTGGCCAGTATACAAAATTTGGGTGAACAGCGAACAATAGCAATTCTTTTTGTATTACAAATATTTTGTTTTAAAAAGTATCCCAGTCTGAGGTGGCTAATGGGTCTCACACTAGTGTTGCTGTGAATGACCTCAAATTTTAGTCAAATTTTTAATCAAGATGAAGCTATTTTGAAGATAGGGTTTTCAACATTTTGGAAAGTTTATCTGAAGCTCAGATGAAAACCCAGGGTGAATTAATCACAACATCGACATGGAAGCCACCAGGCCTTCACCAGCAAACAATAGAGATGTATAAACTTCTGAAACTGTACTATTGTTCTTTGGTTTCTACGCCAATACAAATTGCAGAGGTGTAGGTTTTAACCTATAATGTTCGGTACACTGTGACTGTTGTATGACTCAGGGGCTTCTCATCAGTCGAGTCCTCTGAAATTCCCTGATGAAAGTCCAGCTATTTACTTTCGAAAATGTTGCAGGGCCTTAACAATAGTGGGCCCTTCATTGTACAACACAATTTCAAATGATACCTGTCTGCTCTAGTCAAGTGTTTGAGTCAACTGCGCTAAAACTTTTTTAGACAAAGGCAAACTAGTATTGTTGGAATCAGTAAACAAACCCAATAAGCACACAGTGCTCTGGAAAAAGTCAAAGACATAAAGATTGTAACAGTAACCACTACTGCCTTTAGGTAAGTGTTTCACCTTATATTATCCTTTATCCCCAATTTTTGTCATCTGGCACTTGCACTTTATCTATCAGCCCTTCCTCACAACTGATTGTATGGACCCCCAACCCAAGCCCGGAACTGAATTACTATTTCAGGCTACTGGTTGTCTGATGGTTGTTTTTATATTGTGTTATACCGTTGTTGTTTTATTTTGCTTGTGGCTGTTTTATGAATTTTTAATGTGTTATATTTTAACTATGTTGATTGGGCTTGTCCACATGTAAGCCGCCCCGAGTCCCTTCGGGGAGATGGAGGCGGGGTACAAAAATAAAATTATTATTGTTGTTGTTATTATTATTATTATTATTATTATTATTATTATTATTATTATTTTACTGACACAGTGTGTCACAGCAAATGAGATATATATGCTGGATTTCGTATCACAAAATCACAAGTTGAACACTTCCCAAGCGTTTAGGACTGTGTGATATATTTTTGAATGATACACGCAGATCCAAGTAAGGTGGCCTTTTGCAGTTGACAGATTATTGCTATTATTATTATTATTATTATTATTATTATTTCTAATAATTTTCTGTAGACCTCTGGTTAATAATGCTCTGGGAAGGTGGGCTACTTTAGGGACTAAGGAAAGGAGGTTAACTTGCATGGAGGTATTAAGGCACTACGTATGACCTGTTCAACGGAGGCCCCTTTCACACAGCTGTATAAAATCCACATTGAACTGGGTTACATGGCACTGTGGACTCAGATAATCCAGTTCAAAGCAGATATTGGGAATTATCTGCCTTGAGTTATATGGTTGTGTGGAAGGACCCTGAGATACCATATTTCACTCCAGAAAATCAGTGGTACGTTTGCATAGCCATTCACTTGTCATGCATAATACACCAATGCATTATCGAAATGTTGAAATGAGGCTGGAAATTTCAGCATTATGATCTAAATGTAAGAGTTGTTGTTTCTGATTCATACCTTCAAGTCAACTCCTATTGATGGTGATAAAATGCTAGATTTTCCTTGGCAAGAATAATTTGGAAGGGGTTTGCCATTGCCTTCTTCTAACATTGAAAGAATGTAACTTGCTCAAGGTCAGCCAGCAGGGTTTCAGACCTGAGAAGGGATTTGAACCCTGGTTTCCTAGGGCCCTTCCACACAGCCCTATATTCCAGAATATCAAGGCAGAAAATCCTACAGTCAGATAATATGGGATTTTCTGTGGAGGCCGTGACAGACTTTGTATTTCTAGGTGCAAAGATTACTGCAGATGCAAACTGTAGCCAGGAAATCAGAAGACGCTTACTTCTTGGGAGGAGAGCAATGTCCAATCTCGATAAAATAGTAAAGAGTAGAGACATCAGACTGGCAACAAAGATCCGCCTAGTCAAAGCCATGGTATTCCCTGTAGTAACCTACGGATGTGAGAGCTGGACCTTAGGGAAGGCTGAGCGAAGGAAGAGAGATGCTTTTGAGCTGTGGTGCTGGAGGAGAGTTCTGAGAGTGCCTTGGACTGCGAGAAGATCCAACCAGTCCATCCTCCAGGAAATAAAGCCCGGCTGCTCATTGGAGGGAAGGATACTAGAGACAAAGTTGAAGTACTTTGGCCACATCATGAGGAGACAGCAAAGCCTGGAGAAGACAATTATGCTGGGGAAAGTGGAAGGCAAAAGGAAGAGGGGCCGACCAAGGGCAAGATGGATGGATGGCATCCTTGAAGTGACTGGACTGACCTTGAAGGAGCTGGGGGTGGTGACGACAGGGAGCTCTGGCGTGGGCTGGTCCATGAGGTCACGAACAGTTGGAGTCAACTGAACGAATGAACAACAACAGGGCTGTTTGGAAGGGCCCCTAGAGTCCTTGTCCAACATTCACCTTGCTAGATCAAGTTGGCTTAGGGCTCTTCCACACAGCCCTATATCCCAGAATATCAAGGCAGAAAAAGCCAGCTTACCAGCTGTTAGGAATTGTGGGAGCTGAGAGCCCTTCCACACATCCCTATATCCCAGAATATCAAGGCAGAAAATCCCACATTATCTGAGTGTGGACTCGGATAACCAAGCTCAAAGCAGATATTGTGGGATTTTCTACCTTGATATTCTGGGTTTTATGGCTGTGTGGAAGGGCCCTTAGATGCAAGATACCTGGGTTCTGATCCTCACTCAGACATGACTGAGGAAGTCATTCTTTTAACCTAATCTGCCTTCCAGGACTGTTGTGAAAAAAATAATACACAAATTGAAACTGCTTTGGAAAGGATCATTAGGATGTTAATAATGCGTACTCTCAAATTTTACAGGAGTGTTTAATGCAGCATGGAAGCCAGATGTGACACATGGTCAGCACACAACTAGCAATACAAAGACAAACAGAATGCAACAAATCTTAAGGATGAATTGGGCTCTTCAATAAAGCATCTACACCAGGTATGGGCAAACATTGGTCCTCCAGGTATTTTGGACTTCAACTCCCACAATTCCTAACAGCCTCAGGCCCTTTCCTTTTGCCCCTCAGCCGCTTAAGAGGCTGAGGGGCAAAAGGAAGGGGTCTGAGGCTGTTAGGAATTGTGGGAGTTGAAGTCCAAACTACCTGGAGGACCAATGTTTGCCCATGCCTGATCTACACACATCCACACTAGACTAATCAAAGTGAGGGATAACATACAATTCCAAGTGTAACTACATGCTCCAAACTTCAGCATGCAATGATACACACAATCTAGCACACAACATTAGGTAAAAGCCCAGGTTTGTGTGCAGTGATAAACAATGCAAACTTGAGCAAGGGAACCCACATCATCAAATCACAATGGGTCACATTCATGTATTTCTTTGATGCAAAGTACATGAGCGTACTTTGAGTGAGTGAAATTTTTACTAGGATGTATAATCATAGCATCATAGAGTTGGAAGAGACCTCGTGGGCCATCCAGTCCAACCCCCTGCCAAGCATCCTAATGATCCTTACCGAAGCAGTTTCAATTTGTGTATTTTTTTTCACAACAGTTCTGGAAGGCAGATTAGGTTAAAAGAATGACTTCCCCAGTCATGGCTGAGTGAGGATTGCATTCAGAGCCTCCCCAATCCAGGCTCTGTCTAAAAGCCTCCAAAGAAGGAGCCTCCACCACATCGATAATCATGGATAAGTATACATAAAAACAGGTAAACACAACCAGAATCTATATAAATAAATATGTAATGTTCGTTTTTGGGATTAACATAACTCAAAAAGCACTGGACGAATTGACACCAAATTTGGATACAATACACCTATCAGACCAACAAGTGACCATCACTCATAAAAACACTGAAAAACACAGCTGAAGGGACTTTAAAAGTCAAAAAAAGCAAAAAGATGCTATATCCCATGTGCAAAAAACTCCCCCGGCAAACAAAATACACAATAGCATATCCACACTCTCTTCCGGACTACAGCTCCCAGCATCCCCTAGACCAGGCCCTTTAGGAGAGGAGGATGATCCAAATGCACTGCTTCCAAGCTGCAAGCTTTCTTCTCCTTGGATTTCTTTGAGAGCATCCCAATCCCTGCATATTTCCAATTTCCTATTCCTGGACTGCAACTCCCAGCAATCCTCCAGATAGATAGATTAGAGATAGATGGGTAGGTAGGTAGATCGATCAGGAGGGCTGCTGGGAGTTGCAGTTCAAGAATAGGAAGAGAAAGGAAGAAAGGGAGAAAGGAAGGAAGGGAGAGAAAGGAGGAAGAAGGAAGGAAAGAAGAAGAAGAAGAAAGAAAGAAGGAAGGAGAGAAGGAAAGAAAGCATGAAGGAAGGAAGGAAGAAAAGAAGGAAGGAATTAAGGAAGAAAGGAAGGGAGTAAAGAAAGTAAGAGAGAAGGAAGGAGAGAAGGAAGGAAGGGGGTAAGGAAAGAAGGACAGAAAAGGAAAGAAAGAAAGAAAGAAAGAAAGAAAGAGCGAAGGAAGGAAGAGAAAGAAAGAAGAGAAAGAGGGATGGAAAGTTGGCCACAGCAATGCGTGGCGGGTACAGCTATTATCTTGTAAAATGATAACTTTGGGGTTGGGGTTAGGGGCTGGAGCTCTGAAGAGCAAACGCTAACCACTGAACATCATGTTCACAAGAACACTTGAGTGACACCTCATTGTGTGCATGGAAACACATACACTCTGGATATAGCTTGAGAGATAGATCTGTACCACACACCGCTACCCATTCCAGGATGCTGTGGTGACCCAATGCAGAGAGAGAACGAGAGATACACACACACATAATGCCTAACAACGCTCTGGCATCACACAGCCCACCCCACCCCTCCTTCCCTACATACACACATCCCAACCCCATATGCCTCTCCGTTCCTTTAACCAGCCTCTTTCGTTTGCTGCTGCTTCCTTTTTTTCTCTCCTTCCTCCAATGGTTTCTCCCAATGACATAATAACAGCATGCTAGCATCTCTCTCCTATACAGCAAAATACCCCTCGATATAAAACGCCATTTCGCAGAATCTTCTCTGGCTGGTGCCATCAACAACCCACTGCCGGGTGGGGGGACAGCGAGAGAAGCCGTCTCTCACCTCCCCCAGTGTGTGACACCTTTGGGAAAGCAGACCTTTTTGGTAGTAGTTGTTGTTATTGCTTTAAGGTAAGCCTGCTATCTCTCTCTCTCTCTCTCTCTCTCTCTCATGCTGCAAAAGATGTATGTGCAAGGCACTGGGGGCAATGTATTGGAGCAATGTGTGGTGTGTGTTGGGGGGGACTTGCCTGTGATTTATAAGAGAAGGTTTTTATAACTGTGTCAGGATTCACTATCTCAGGCACTAATAAATCCAACATACTAGATTTGCTAGAACGAATTCCTGCTTGCAGGTACTGCTTTTTTCTCCTTCGTTCAGGTGGCGATGGTGATGGTGACCACCTCCAAACTGTCTTTGCTAAAGCCTGTATGCAACAGATCTATTAGCATACATATTTATATCCCTTCATATGGATTTCCTCTCCTCCTTCTTCTTGTTCTGAATATATGTGGAATTCCCATTACCTTTAATGCTTTGCACACATGTTTGTATATGTATGGAGTCAGGGAGTATGGGGAGAGAAGACATTGATGGTGGATTAAATTAAATTGCATGCTGCTGGCCAGGTTTCTACATTGGTTTTGCTTCCCCCCAACCTTTCTCTCTTTTTTCTCATGGGGACTTTTTTGGGAACCCAGGGGGATAAAAATGACTCTCAGATTAGGAATGGCAGCATGGGTTGAGAAGACTTGTGGGGGTTCAGGGCTGGAGGAAATCTTCAACGATGCTGCAGGGGTTTTGGCCTGACTGAAGAGAACTGCTGGTTGGAGCAGCTGTTGAATGAATGAGGAATTCAGCAGGAAGGGAGGGAAGCAATCAAGCACAGGAGGGGAGATGCCCGAATGTGAGATTGAACTAGGCATGGAACTGCCAGTTGGATGCCCGTTCCACCTGGTATTTTGTGTCCTGACAAAGAGAGATGTGCCTTAGTCCAGAAATGGGGGATCACAGCTCCCTCCACTTTTATAAAGAGTTTGGCAGCCAAAGTTAAGGCCCCATTCCACAAAAGAGTAATGCACCCAACAAGTTGTTTTGGCTTCCAAGGTTCAGACTCATCCCTGTCTGTCATTGACAGATTTTTCTTAGAAAAAACTAATAAAATGTTGGGAGAATGGGGTAGGACTGCACCTGGAAGTACCTGGAAGGGCAGCCGTTTGCAAAAGGTAAATGAGGAATCATTCCTTGTTTCTGATTCCTATAGGAAAGGAATGAAGACTGCTGTTGTAGATCAGGGATTCTTGGATTTTATAGAAAGGCAATCGAGCAATGTTTCTCAACCTTGGGGTCGGGGTCACAAGGGGGTGTCAGAGGGGTCACCAAAGACTATCAGAAAACACAGTATTTTCTGTTGGTCATGGGGTTCTGTGTGAGAAGTTTGGCTCAATTCTATCGGTGGAGGAGTTCAGAATGCTTTTTGATTGTAGGTGAACTATAAATCCCAGCAACTACAACTCCCAATTTCAAGGACTATTTTCCTCAAAGTCCATCAGTCTTCACATTTGGGTATATTGATGATTCATGCCAAGTTTGGTACAGATCCATCATTGTCTGAGTCCACAGTGCTCTCTGGATGTAGATGAACTACAACTCCAAAACTTAAGGTCAATGCCCACCAAACCCTTCCAGTATTTTTTGTTGGTCATGGGAGTTCTGTGTGCCAAGTTTGGTTCAATTCCCTCGTGGTGAAGCTCAGAATGCTCTTTGATTGTAGGTGAACTATAAATCCTAGCAACTACAACTCCCAAATGACAAAATCAATCTGCCACCAATCCCACCAATATTCAAATTTGGGTGTATTGGGTATTTGTGCCAAGTTTAGTCCAATGAATGAAGATACATCCTGCATATCAGATATTAAAATTACAGCTATGAAGTAGCAATGAAATTAATGTTATGGTTGGGGATCACCACAACATGAGGAACTGTATTAAGGGGTCATGACATTAGGAAGATTGAGAACCACTGACATAGACCCTAATGGTTTCTAACAGAGGGCCAGCAGGTTCTCTTGAAAAGAACAGCAATATGCAGGTTTTAGTCATGTAAAACTAAGGGCCAAACATCCCGGGTCTCCTGTCGTGTGAACTGCAGGACTTCTGCGTTCTATTGGGATGCTTTATCATCCAGTCCCAGAAGGCCACAGATTGAGACACAACTGATTGAGATGGGTTTCAATCCTTAATACTTTACAGATCCTCTATTCAAATAGGCACTCATGAATTGCTTTTGACTGCAGCATGTACGTCTGTCTGCTGATGCAATTGACACTAGAAAGTGGACGGGAAAGAGAAGGAAAAGAGCATGGGGTACCCTGTAAGATCTTTCCATTGGAAACCTGTAATACAAAGACCTGTAATACAAGGACCTGCATTGTATATACTTAAAAGTGGTCTCAAAATGAGGTTGGAGGAGTCTGGAAGGGGGTTTGTGAGTCCAAAATTCTATTTCGACGTCTTGGTTCTTGTTGTGATTACAGTACTGATTTTACTCAGTGATTATCTTTTGGTCTGATTTGTCTGTATGCAGGAATATGTAAAAATTGTAATTTTCAGTTAAGAAAGGTATTTGAATTAATACCTGTAGTATGGAGACCTGCATTGTGTATACTTATAGATCAGGCATGGGCAAACTTTGGCCCTCCATGTGATTTGGACTTCAACTCCCAAAATTCCTAACAGCCTACCGGCTGTTAGGAATTGTGGGAGTTGAAGTCCAAAACACCTGGAGGGCCAAAGTTTGCCCATGCCTGTTAGAGATGACCTCTAAAATGGATTAAGGAAATCTGTGGGTTTCTTTTTTTTGTCCAAAATCCTAGTTCAGTGACTTGGTTCTTGTGATTACAGCATTAATTTTACTCCTGAGATTGGCTGTGTATAGGAATATGTAAAAATTATAATACGTCAGCAAATTATATTGTTATTGTTGTTAATGGTGATGTTGATGGTAGCTGGACACAGGGTAAAGGAAACACAGACAGCAAACAGATCTCAGTTAAGTGTCCATTAGGACAAGACGGGATAATAAGGTCAATCAACTCTGTCCATGACTCACATACCCTCACATACCCTCAAGTTAAATACATTCTATCACCCCATCTACTAATTAATAACTCTACATGCACCTTTTTAGGTAAACACATTCCTTATTTTCCCTCTGTGGATCTCCCTTTCCTAATCACGGTATCCATTCATTTTTTCCTATCTGTCCAGCCACTGTAAAACCAACACTTCATTCATTCATAAAGCCTCAGCTATCTATTTACCTACCTACCTTTTGCTTCTCCACAGAGTCTAATTCTTCCTTCGATTGCATCCGCTCTTTCATTGATGTGCAAATCTCCATCTGTCCTCCACTTTTCTCCTGTCTCCGTGGTTCACATCCAGATGTGAGCGGCTCATTCATTTAGCTTTTTCTTTTCCCAAGCAAAGTTTTCACTTATCAAACAAAATGGCTGAGCGGATTGTATGAAACAGCTGAAAAGAAATAAACAAAAACTGTCTAAAGGGAAATTCAGACTGGTCATAAAATGTAATTTTACCAGTTGATATTAGGTACGGTAAGTGAAACTACTGATCGCAAAGAAAAGATATAGATTTGTTATGAACCCTGTTAGGCCCTTTCCACACAGTTATATAAAAACACACATTATTTGCTTTGAACTGGGTTATGTGGTAGTGTGGACTCACATAAAAAGGTAAAGGTTTCCCCTGTCATTAAGTCTAGTCGTGTTCGACTCTGGGACGTGGTGCTCATCTCCATTTCTAAACTGAAGAGCTGGTGTTATCTGTAGACACCTCCAAGGTCATATAGCAAGCATGACTGCATGGAGCACCGCTACCTTCCCACAGAAACGGTACCTACTACTACTTAAATTTGCATGTTTTCAAACTGCTAGGTTGGCAGAAGCTGGGGCCAACAGTGGAAGCTCACCTCATTCCCTGGATTTGAACCACCAACTTTTCAATCAGCAAGTTCAGCAGCTCAGCGGTTTAACCCACTGCACCACCAGGGCCCCCCCATTAAGTTAATTGAGTGCAAACTACTTTTGTGCTTAAACTCTGTTTGCAGCAATGAAAGCAAGCTGAGGACAAAGGGAAATAGTGGGAGAGAGAAACTGGAACATTTTAAAAGAAACTGAAAGAGTGGGGTGATAGAGAATTAATTGGGATTGTGTTGTTGTAGGTTTTTCGGKCTGTATGGCCATGTTCTAGAAGCATTCTCTCCTGACGTTTCGCCTGCATCTGTGGCAAGCATCCCCAGAGTTTGTGAGGTCTGACCTCACAACCTCTGAGGATGCTTGCCACATATGCAGGTGAAACGTCAGGAGAGAATGCTTCTAGATAGAGGTGGCCCTAGGTAATTTCAAACAGTATTTTGGTGCCCCCTCCCAACCAATCACTGATATATATTTTCTGTTCGTCGTGGGAGTTCTGTGTGCCATATTTGGTTCAATTCCATCATTGATGGAGTTCAGAATGCTCTTTGATTGTAAGTGAACTATACATCCCAGTAACTACAACTCRCATATGTCAAGGCCTATTTCCCCCCAAGAGCACCTCAAGAATGCCCCTGGGCTAAATCAACTATACTGCAAATGYTTAYTTTGTGTAAYGGGTTGARCCGCCCCTGCTTCTAGAACATGGCCATATAGCCCGAAAAACCTACAACAACTCAGTGATTCCCAGCCATGAAAGCCTTTGACAATAATTGGGATAGTCCCTTCTGATTTGGTCAGCAAATTCAGCAGCTCAGCAGTTTAACCCGCTATGCCAGCAGGTGGACTCAGATAACCCAGATCAAAGTCAATATTGTTGATTATCTGCCTTGATATTCTGGGTTATATGGCTGTGTGGAAGGGCCCTCTAACAGCATCGGTATCTGAATGTCATGCACAATCTGAATCAGAACTGGTTATCCATCCATCATAACTGTAAAGTATACAGGCAGAATATTTTTGATTATCTTGTATGTTTCCGTCATCCACCGCAGAACGGTAGGTTCCCCATTTACAAATGTATCTCCAAGGTCATGAAAGATGGCATCAAACTGAAGTACTTTGGTTCATGCCTATCCTATTAATTTGCATCTCTACAAGCTGTTATTCTCTAGGCCTCAAGGCTCCTATTGATGGGAGGGGGGAAGAGAGAGAGAGAGAAAAGCTGGTACCAACATTTTATAAATGGTATCCATGGATACTGTTAAGACAAATTGCTTCCCACCCACCAGGGGCACTCTAGCAAAAGAACAGACACTGTGGGTGGGGGGCTACGAGCTGCAACTCTTGGCTTCCCGAGAGGCCGTGTGGAGCTGAAAACCGAAGAATAAAACCACAAAAAGGGTCCTTCAGAACCCCGACTTCTGAATTTTCTACCAAGCCACTGGGGGTTTTGTGTCCTTTTCGAAACAGGTGGTGTGAAGGTCAGGCCTCATCGATTTTCAGAAGAGGAATGAGGCGCAGAGAATAAAAAAAGCTTGATGATAAACCTTGAAGCTTTATACAGAATGAATATCCCTTATCCAAAATGCTCGCAACCAGAAGGATTTTGGATTGTCCCTTAGATTTTGGAATACCTGTGTTTGCACATATTGCAAAAAATCCCGGAGATGAGATACAAGTCTAAACACGAAATTTATTTATGTATCGTGTACACCTTATATATCAGTTGTTCTCAACCTTCCTAATGCTGTGACCCCTTAATACAGTTGCTCATGTTGTGGTGACCCCCAATCATGAAATTATTTCCGTTGTTACTTCAAAACTGTAATTTTGCTACTGGCATGAATCGTAATGTAAATATCTGATATGCAGGATGTATTTTTATTCACTGGACCAAATTTGGCATAAATACTCAATATGCCCAAATTTGAATACTGGTGGAATTTGGGGGGGGGGGGTGTCATTTGGGAGTTGTAGTTGCTGGGATTTATAGTTCACCTACAATCAAAGAGCATTCGGAACTCCACCAACACTGGAATTGAATCAAATTTGGCACACAAAACTCCCATGACCAAGAGAAAATACAGGAAGGGTTTGGTGGGCATTGACCTTGACTTTTGGAGTTTGAGTTCACCTATATCCAGAGAGCAATGTGGACTCAATGATGGATCTGGACCAAACTTGGCACGGAGCATCAGTCTAGCTCAGGCATGGGCAAACTTCAGCCCTGCAAGTGTGTGTTGTGTGTTAAGGCTCTTCCAGCCCTTATGCCTTAGGTCAGTGGTTCTCAATCTTCCTAATGCTGCGATCCCTTAATAAAGATCCTCATGTTGTGGTGACCCTTCAACCATAAAATTATTTGTGTTGCTACTTCATAACTGTAATTTTGCTACTGTTATAAATCATAATATAAATATCTAATATGCAGGATGTATTTTCATTCACTGGATGAAATTTGGCACAAATACCCAGTATGCTCAAATTTGCATACTGGTGGAGTTGAGGGGGGTTGATTTTTGGGAATTGTAGATGCTGCGATTTATAGTTCACCTACAATCAAAGAGCATTCTGAACTCTACCAGTGATGGAATTGAACCAAACTTGGTACACAGAACTCCCATGACCAACAGAAAATACTGGAAGGATTTGGTGGGCATTGACTTTTGAGTTTTTGAATTGGAATTCACCTACATCCAGAGAGCACTGTGGACACAAACAATGATGGCACAAATACTTAATCTACCCAAATGTGAACACTGGTGGAGTTTGGGGAAAATATATCTTGACATTTGGGAGTTGTAGTTGCTAGGGTTTATAGTTCACCTAAAATCAAAGAGCAATCTGAACCCCACCAATGATAGAATTGGGCCAAACTTCCCACACTGAACCCCCATGACCAACAGAAAATACTGTGATTTCTGATGGTCTTTGGCGAACCCTCTGACACTCTCCTTGTGACCACTCCCAGGGGTCCCGACCCCCAGTTTGAAAAACACTGTTATACATGTAGTCTGAAGGTAATTTTAAGCCCAACATTTTTTTAAAAATTGTGCAGACTGAACCTTTATCTACAAATAATTTCATTGAATTGTGCAGGATAACCATCTGAATAGTCATGCATGGAAGTGCTGCCTAATTTTCTGTCTGTTTTAGCCATTTGAAAGGTACACAGAACAGTTTTCTCACTACATATACACCAGTTACTGTTGTGCAGTTAACTCAGGTATGGACAAACTTCAGACTTCAAGGTGTTTGGACTTCAACTCCCACAATTCCTAACAGCCTCGGGCCCTTTCCTTTTCCCCCTCAGGAAGGGGCCCGAGGCTGTTAGGAATTGTGGGAGTTGAAGTCTAAAACACCCCGAGATCCGAATTTTGCCCATACCTGAGTTAACTGGTAAGAAACACCAGAACTTACCTAGGAAATCAGGCCATCTCTCTGGCCCATCTTTACAATGAACTTGCTGTCTTCTAGCTGCCTAGGAAAACCCAAAGTCAAAGGCATAGGGAACTGGGGAAAAAAAAACCAAGATTCAACATTGATTTGCAAGCAATATATAGTATCTGTTGAGAAGTCTGCAAAACAAGGTACAAGTTGACTCCAATAGAGTCTTTTATCCAAAATGCTTGGGACCAAAAGTGTTGATTTTGGAATACTTACATATAGTTAACTCGGTGGCGCAGTGGGTTGAACTGCTGAGCTGCTGAACTTGCTGACTGAAAGGTTGGCAGTTCGAATCGGAGGACTGGGGTGAGCTCCTGCTGTTAGCCCCAGCTTTTGCCAACATAGCAGTTCGAAAACATGCAAATGTGAGTAGATCAATAGGTACTGCTTCTGTGTGTAGGTAATGGTGCTCCATGCAGTCATGCCAGACACATGACATTGGAGGTGTCTATGGACAATGCCAGCTCTTCAGCTTTGAAATAGAGATGAGCACCACCACCACCCAGAGTTGGACACGACTAGACTTAATGTCAGGGGAAAACCTTTACCTTTACTACATATATTTAATGAGATATCTTGGAGATGGTATTCAAGCCTAAATATGAAAATGATTTTTGTGCCATATAAATCTTACAAACATAGCCTAAAGGAATCTTTATACATTGTATTTTGATACTTTTCTGTATGTTTACACCGATCCATCTCAAAGCAAAGATGTATTGATAATTTTGGAGTATTTTGGATTCCAGAATTCTTGATATGGATGTTCAACCTGTATGAAACATCATTGACTGGCTAAGCAATATTATAATGTATGGTGAGAAAAACATGTCCAGCAATTACATACCTGGAGGTTGGCTTCACAAGTGATACTTGTGAATATAAGCCACCCCAATCCCTTCGGGGAGAGCGAGACAGGGTATAAAAATAAAGTTATTATTATTATTATTATTATTATTATTATTATTATTACTTAAATTCAAGTTTTTATCTTTCACAGATGTACAACATGTTATATCTACACATAATAGGAAAATCTCTCTTTTTATCTTTCTGTCTTCCATAGAAATAAACTAATATGATGAGAAAGGGAATGGGTAGCCAAGGTGGATAGGGATATAGAAGGTTAAAGTTGAGGAGACCAGGACTGGAGTAGATTTTGTATATTTACTCTTCAGTTGAGCTGCAGGCTGTCTTTGGAAAAGTGTTCTCTTCTTAATCCATTAGTATTTCCTCGCTAAAAACAACACAAAACAGGAAAACCACCCTCAGGTACTTCGTAAAGCTTTATCTGCTTTGGGTCTCTTTTCTGCCTTATTTTATATATTTCCAAAATAAAAACAGATTTGGGAAACACATAGATTTCATAGAATCATAGAGTTGGAAGAGACCTCATGGGTCATCCAGTCCAACCCCAATTTATCCAGTTTTCCTTAAACGCATAATGTCTGATGATTTCATTTAATCTGGAAGGCAAAACAATTCTAGATTTTAACTTGAACTTTACAGGAGTTGTCCAGAGTGCTGAACTCCACCTTCAAAATAGGCTCAATATACAGTCTTAGGTAGAATCGTAGAGTTGGAAGAGACCCCGTGGGCCATCCAGTCCAACCCCCAGCCAAGAAGCAGGAACATTGCATTCAAAGCACCCCTGACAGATGGCCATGCAGCCTCTGTTTAAAAGCCCCCAAAGAAGGAGCCTCCATCACACTCGAGGGCAGAGAGTTCCACTGCTGAACAGCTCTCAGTTAGGAAGTTCTTTCTCATGTTCAGATGGAATCTCCTTCCTGTAGTTTGATACCATTGTTTCACATCCTAGTCTCCAGAGCAGCAGAAAACAAGCTTCTACCCTCCTCCCTATGACTTCCCCTCACATATTTATACATGGCCCTCATCATGTCTCCTCTCAGCCTTCTATTCTGAAGGGTAAACATGCCCAGCTCTTTAGGCCACTCCTCATAGGGCTTGTTCTCCAGACCCTTGATCATTTTAGTCACCCTTCTCTGGACACATTCCAGCTTGTCAATATTTCTCTTCAATTCAGATGCCCAGATTTTGACACAATATTCTTGGTCTGACCAAGGCAGAATAGAGGGGTAGCATGACTTCCCTGGATCTAGACACTATACTCCTATTTTGCGGGCCAAAATCCCATTGGCTTTTTTTAGACGCTGTATCACATTGTTGGCTCATGTTTAACTTGTTGTCCATGAGGATTCCGAGATCTTTTTAAAACACATATACTCAGCAGGAAACACACACATTTAAACAAACTTTAAAAAAAAGATAATTGTGTATCACTGTGAAGAGAAAAGTAGCACGAACCCAATTTTTTAAAATTCTAGGCTGGCTTTGTCCTAGTCAATGCATGCAAACCCCTTTAAAGCCTCAGAAATGCTAACCATTGTAAAACAAAATTGTTCTCATCCCCTTCCTGTTATGATTGCCAAATACTGAAAGAAAATATTCTGGAAGCAGGTTCTGGAGGCGAAGGTGGGGCTTTTGTTTTAGTTGATTTAGTAGGTCTGAGGCAAAGAAAGCAAAACAAACACTACAGGGGTGTTAACCCTTCCTTATGCTATCCAAAGATTAAAAAATTATATATTTAGATAGAGCTTCACTTAAAAAATGTATTCTAATTTATATACAAATATAAATATAAAATATATATATATAAATGTATTCTAATTTATATACAAATTCAACTTAAGAACAAACCTACAAAACCTATCTTGTTCAATGTATTGTCGAAGGTTTTCATGGCCGGAATCACTGGGTTGTTGTAGGTTTTTTCGGGCTATATGGCCATGTTCTAGAGGCATTCTCTCCTGACGTTTCGCCTGCATCTATGGCAAGCATCCTCAGAGGTAGTGAGGTCTGTTGGAACTAGGAAAATGGGTTTATATATCTGTGGAATGACCAGGGTGGGACAAAGGACTCTTGTCTACTGGAGCTAGGTGTGAATGTTTCAACTGACCACCTTGATTAGCATTTGATTGCCTGGCAGTGCCTGGGCAATCTTTTGTTGAGAGGTGATTAGATGTTGAGAGGAAGGATAAATGAACAAAATCTGGCTACCAGTATTATTAAAAAAAACTCTAAAATTACAACAGCACAACAACAGAGAAGAAACAAACAAGGACATCTAATCACCTCTCAACAAAAGATTGCTCCAGCCACTGCCAGGCTATCAAATGCTAATCAAGGTGGTCAGTTGAAACATTCACACCTAGCTCCAGCAGACAAGAGTCTTTGTCCCACCCTGGTCATTCCACAGGTATATAAACCCATTTTCCTAGTTCCAACAGACCTCACTACCTCTGAGGATGCTTGCCATAGATGCAGGCGAAAAGTCAGGAGAGAATGCCTCTAGAACATGGCCATATAGCCCGAAAAAACCTACAACAACCTATCTTGTTCGTAACTTGTGGACTGCCTGTATATGAAATTATCTTTCAGTCATGAGTTTCATGTTTAGACAGTGTTTCATGCACAAAAGTGTTTAAAAGGTTGTAGGAAACTACCACGCAGCCATGTGTGTAAGGTTTATATGAAACATAAATGAATTTCATATTTAGATTGGGTCCTTTCTGAAAGGTATCTCATTGTGTATAGAGATATGGCATACTCGACTTGTAAGGGCAAAGCAAATAAAGCCAGGAGAGGGTAGTGTGTGCAATGAGTGGGGAAAATATTTGGGAATTTCGATCATGGCTTCTTAAACTATGGATCCCAACCCCAAATGGGATTCCCTTAACTCAATGTTGGGGGTCACGAAAGATTGGATACAGTAAAAGGTTTCTGAACGCATTCACACAAATCTGTTTGCAATAATGTGCGATGTTTTCAGTGGACTCTGCAGAAAAGGTTTCAGATGTTCCTCACAAAAAAGGAAAATTAGCCCAGTTAGCAAGCTTTGCAAATGCTGATTTATTTTCAGTAACTTTTTGACTTTGAAACCTAATTTTTATCCCTCTTTAATTGGAGTCACACAGACATTTCAGAGGTGGACAAGGGTCATGAGTGGAAAAAGTTTAAGAAGCTCTGATTTAGATTTTTTTTATCGTGTCAGAAGAGAGTTGAGAAACTGCAAGTCACTTCTGGTGTGAGAGAATTGGCTGTCTGCAGAGATGTTGCCCAGGGGACACCCGGATGCATTATCATCCTGTAAGAGGCTTCTCTCATGTCCCTGCACGGGAAGCTGGAGCTGACAGGTGGGAGCTTACCCCATCTTGTGGAGTTTAACCCAATGGGTTTAACCCATTGTGCCACCATGGCTCTGATTTAAATGATATCCCTGATCTGTGCTCACATCAGCAAAAGACCCCTGTTCTGTGTTTCCAGCTTGGTGCTTAAACAAAATCTTTAGTTTGTAAAATCTGATCAAGATATCCCTTGTAGAGTTTGCTAGAATGACCTTGGAGCTAATCTATTCTTTTATTCAAGCAAGGAAACTGGTAGCTTGTTAAGTGCTTCCTAAAAACTAGTTTAAGTTGGTGTCCTGCAGAATTTTTCATCATTTCACTCATGAAAATGAGAAAATGCAGAGTCAAAACAACACAAAATATCAGTGAGAAAGAACACAAACTAGGGGCAATTTTCTTTCTGCCTGAATCCACACCAAAGAACAAGAGGTTTTCTTTTCTCTCCTTCCTGTTGACTACAAACTACTTTTTCCACTCTGAACTCATTTTTCAGCCATGGAAATAAGAAATTCTAAGGGGTGGAATAGAAGGAAGTCAACTTGTGCAATTCAGCTGGAGGCCGA
Source organism: Anolis sagrei ordinatus (assembly GCF_025583915.1). Classification (NCBI taxonomy): domain Eukaryota; kingdom Metazoa; phylum Chordata; class Lepidosauria; order Squamata; family Anolidae; genus Anolis; species Anolis sagrei. Next base: position 19,640,985 of record NW_026847660.1, on the reverse strand, counting down.
TCCGTTTTTAGTATCCAAATTTCATTGGGTACCCAGATCCAGAGTTTGGGAGCTTCCCGAAAATTGGCTAATAGAAACATCTGTTTATGGCTAGGCAGCCAAATATCCAGAAAGATCTGGTGCATTCGTGGGAATGGGGAACTTATGGGGAACTGTTCCTGGGATCCTACCTTCCTTTCAAGGGAGTATGTGTTTGAAGAATGGGGTTAAGGAAGCATCGTTCCTGGGACTTCTTACTTTCCTCCTTTCAAGGGGGGTCTGGATTTGAAGAACGGGGTTAAGGAAGCATATTTCCTGGGACCACTTTCGTTCCTCCTTTCAAGGGGTCTGGATTTGAAGAACAGGGTTGAGGAAGCATCCTTCCTGGGAGCCTTTCCTATCTTCCTTTCAAGGGAGTCTTGGTTTGAAGAACGGAGTTAAGGAAGCATCCTTTCTGGGACCCTTTCATATATTTTTTCAAGGGGATCTGGGTTTGAAGAATGGGATTGAGTAAGCATACTTCCTGGGACCCTTTCTTGTCTTCCTTTCAAGGGAGTCTAGGTTTGGAGAATGTGGTTAAGGAAGCATCCTTCCTGGGACTCTTTTCTTCTTCCCTTCAAGGGAGTGTGGGTTTGAAGAATGGGGTTGAGGAAGCATCCTTTTTGGGACCCTTTCCTATCTTCCTTTCAAGGGAGTCTGGATTTGAAGAAAGGGTAAATGAAGCATCCTTTTTGGGACCCTTTTCTTTCTTTCAAGAGAGCCTGAGTTTGAAGAATGGGGTTAAGGAAGCACCCCTCTTGGGACCCTTTCCTAGACACAGCTTGCATAAGACACATCACAGCATTCTTCTGTTCTGATTGGCCCAACAGGCAGTGCTCACAGGAAAACCCTATGTGAGCAGCACATAACAGCCTCTTTGCGCGCCACGTAATGATGAATAGGGGAGGAGGAGCCATTATTGGCTGCTACGTGATCCCATTACAGACGAAAAAATGTGATGGCTGGGCCCTTGCCATTACAGCCATCCAACCAAGCCGAAAAAGCCAGATTGGCCAAAGGGAACCGACCACTCCGAATCCGTGCACAAGCCCAGAAGGAAGTGGGTTACACTGGGACATTTTAAAAGTATTTGAAAAAGTGGGATTAATTGGGACTGTTCCAGCCAAATCAGGGTAGCTGGAGAGTATGGTGCCAGAGACTAGTACCATATGTGTAACCATTAGCTACAATTATTTCTGGCATTAATGTGAGGTTCCTATGGACAAGCAACTGATAACTCATGCACCAACACAAGTCCATGGATTGCCACTCTGCTTAGTATAGGTTGACCGCTCTTTATTCGGACTGTTCAAGAATCTACAATTGTCTAGGGTAGAGACACTTTTGCTTTCCAAAGTTTTAATATACTAAAGTTTTGTTATACACTCACAGTTATTTTAAAAATTTTGTGTATAACATGACCCTCAGGCTACATAGACATTATATACATAGCTGATGGCCATTTTATACACACTGTTTTCAATGAAGGATCATGTGGTGTTTAGACTTGGATCCCAGCTCCAAGATATATGTAGGTATAAGTAAACACAAGTACTCCACAATCTGGAAAAAAAATCCAAAATCAAAAACACTTCTAGTCCCAGACATTTTGGATAAAGGATGCTCAACCTGTACTGACTTAATCCACTTTCACAGTCACCAGAAGCATATGTACCATTAAAAGTGACCACAGATAACCAGTTATTTATTAAATGATAACTACATTTTCTCCTAGTATCTGCTTAAAATACATTCCACTATCCAATATACTGATAGTAGGAGAAAGAAAGAGAAGGTATAAGATGATGATTCTCAACCTTTCCTTTGTGCTCCCTCCGTACCGTAAATGTGTGTCAGAGTTTCAAGGGAGGCGTGTGTGGTTTAAAAAACATATTTGGTATCATTTTAAACTTGGAAAACAGGAAAAAACCAATTATGTCTATTGTTTTCTTAGAACACAGCTTACTGCATCATCCTATGACGCACAGTAAAACATCTATCATTTCCCCTTATCTCTGAATTACACTGCAGTGTAAAGTAGATTGTAGAATCATAAACATTGGAAGGGACCACAAGATGGAAGGTTTCACCTCTTTGCCATGTAGCAATACACAGCTAAAGCACGCGTAGGAAATGCCCATCCAATCTCTGTTTAAAGATCTCCAAAAATAGTGATAGCGTTTATCTCCACTAAGTCGGCTATGCCCCTAGTGTCAAAAACAATATCCCAACCAAAAAAATGTTTTCCAAATGGAGAAATGTTTTCTTTTTTGTGCATTTGTTTTCTCATATGCAGGTCATGAACTGGTTCTTGTTGTGTGCCTTCGAAGTCATTTCTGCTTTATGCTGACCCTAAGGAGAACCTATCACAGGGTTTTCTTAGCAAGATTTTTTTGGGGGTGCTTCTGTCTGAGGCTGAGAGAGTGTGACTTGCCTAAGGTAACTTGGCCAAGATCAGGCTATTGGTTTCCATGGATGAGTAAAGATTTGAGAGTTGTGGAGAAACGCACCTCTACAGCTTTTATATTAGGACCTATAAAAGCCTATACATCCCATGTCTACACTCACTAAAGCAGTGGTTCTCAACTTGTGGGTCCCTAGGTGCTTTGGCCGACAACTCCCAGAAATCCCAGCCAGTTTACCAGCTGTTAGGATTTCTGGGAGTTGAAGATGAAAACATCTGGGGACCCACAGGTTGAGAATCACTGCTCTAAAGAGAGAGAGTTCCCATATGAGCCTCCTTGAACTCTTAAGATCTTGCAGAAGGTCTTGCAGAAGGTCTCAGTCTTGCCCAGGAAATGATGGACTTCTCAGTGGCTGCTCCTAGATTGGGATTTGCTTCCTGGAGGAAAGGGTTGTTAGAATGAAAACTGGAGATGATTCCTGTATTTTAATAGCTGCAAGGGGGGGGGGGGGATTTCAGCTGGCATTGTTTGTCACACATCAGGTAACAATTGGTACCTACTGAAATGCTTCCTTCTACACAACCATTAAGTGCAAAAGTGCTGTTTCCAGTTTTCACTCTGACAATTTCTGTTTTAGGATTGTACTGTTTTTAATCTTTGCCTTTAAAGTTTTACATGATCTTTTATTCTACAGATATTTTAATATCATTTTAATTGTGATGTTTCGAATGTTTTAGTTATGTGTGATTTCCCTCGTATTTCTTTTTATTCTGTAGCTCTTCTTTAGCCCCACTTTGGGGAAAAGATGAAACATAAATAAAGCAATTGAGTGGTTGATTTCAGTGAATGAATTTCAAACAAAATTATGATTTGGATGATAAGTTCATAAAAAGGGAACTGTTTTTTAAAAGGTGGAGAAACATTGCTATACGATAAGTTTAAGGACCGCCCTGAGTCACCTGCGGGCTGATATGGGCGGGATATAAGAGACGTAAATAAATAAATAAAATAAATAATAAGGAGAAAAGAGATTTATAGTGTAAGTGAAATAAGAAATTAAGCAACGTTTCTATATCCTCCACAGCTAGACAACAAGGATAGGATATGACCCAACATATTTACAAACCAGAGTGGAGATAGACCAGGCATGGGCAAACTTGGACCCTCCAGGTGTTTTGGACTTCATCTCCTACAATTCCTAACAACCTCAGGAAGGGGTTGAGGCTGTTAGGAATTGTGAGGGTTGGAGTCCAAAATACCTGAAGGGCTGGAGTTTACCCATGTCTGAGATAGACACACAGACACACAAAACTATAGTCAACCATCAAAGATGTATCTCATACTACAGGTTTCATACATTTGTGTATATGTTGACCTTATATATAGGTTGAGGGGAGGTTATGAGGCCAAAATTATGGATTTTGATATGACCCATGGATAAGTCGAGGGTCATTCTACAGAAAAGAGAAAGCACAGTTCCACTTCGAGGGACCAGCCACCCCTTCACCACTATTTTTCTCTTAAGTCATTCAGAAAGGCCAGATGAGTCAGAGTTTCTTTTAGGTTTCCCCAGGATGGGCTAAGCTCCCGTGGGCTAAGCTCTCGCTTTCTGCCATTCCAGTCAGAGAAGGCAATAGTTTCTTTTTAAAAATAAGAATTAAGGTGCAGTAATTACCTGTTAATAGGTTGGCTCACATTGTAGCTTTTGAGCAAAATTTCTAGACTTATACCTGAAAATATTCAGTAAGTTTTGAATATTTTAATCAACCAAAACTTAAAACTTTTCCCCCATAAATCAAGACTCACAGGAGCCAGCCATTGTGTTTTTGTTTTTTGATTTTCTTTTCATGTCAGGAGTGACTTGAGAAACTGCAAGTTGTTTCTGGTGTGAGAGAATTGGCCGTCTGCAAGGACATTGCCAAAGGACACCCAGATGTTTTACCATCCTTGTAGGAGGCTTCTCTCATGTCCTCCCATGGGGAGCTGGAGCTGACAGAGGGAGCTCATCCACGTTCTCCCCAGATTCTGACCTGTCAGTCTTCAGTCCTGCCAGCGGAAGGGTTTAACCCCTTGTGCCACCAGAGGAATTGTGTCTAGGAAATAACATATTGGTCTATGCTCAGAGGCCCTTACCTCTGGGCACCCAGTTTGTGAAATATAATTTGTTTCTGAAGTGTGCTAGATTCCTCATGCCATGGTAGCTCAGTTATACACTTAATGCATAATAGTGCTGGAAATGTAACATTGTACTTGTAGACTGCATGCAATAGATGGGTCAGGAATCTATATGGTTCCCCCGCATATTCTGTAGTAGGTACTTATATGTCAGCCAGAGACACTCCTTTTTACTCTCAATTTATGCTGAAATGGGTTTTCAATACTGAGGCACACTAATGTAAACATATCCGTGTAAAATTCTTGTGAGAAACAGCAAAGTAGGAAAGGAAAACCTTTTTCTAAGAGCCAATAGGGTATAGAAATTTGAGTGTTCAAAGGATGCCTGTCTACAAGGACCTAATAATCCACACTCACTTTGCGGTCACATCAGAGCATCAGGGAATCCTTGCCTTACGTGTGTATTTTTTTTCTTAATCAATTCTTTTCTTCCCTGTCTCTCTTCCTGTTCTTTCTTTTACCTCAGGAATCACAGAGTCACACAACTAGTTGGGTCCTTGGCAAGCTGAGTAAAAAAGTTCAAGTGATTTCCATAAACCAATCTGTGCCTCAAGACTGAAGAGCAGCAGCTGAAACTCAAGATTTCTCAAGCAAAGAGAAATTTGGAAGATCCGAAAGAGAAACAGAAAACAGGCAAGCAAGAAAAAGAGGAAAAGAAACCAAGAAACTTGATCTGAAGATACTGAGAACGTTCCCAAGCATTCCTAAAAACTCACTGAAGTTGTGTAGATTCAGGGAGCAACAGTTTTCAGAAAACACAACAAAGTGTCTTTGAATGTTCTAGTCTTTCCACAGGACTTCCGCAGGTTCCTCGTCATCCATTCAGAAGATTAATACAAGCAATTTAGAGATCCTGTAGATTTTCCTATAGCTTCCATTGCTCAGCATCTCTCCAGAAAATCCCTACAAGCTTCCAGAAAATCTCCAGTAAATATCTAGATCTTTGATAGAGACCTTCTGCTGTCCTACTAGTAGGCATCTACGTGCCATACTGTAGTAGCCTTCCAAAGGATTGTCAACTAGCTTGTCAGGATTTCCACATCAGAATAGACCCGCTGCTATTCCTGCCATTCCACAGCCTGCTAGTTGTCAATTCCTTCATTTTCCAGTTGTGTCCTCCACCATATTTTTCTGAATTGCTCTCAACAATTTCTATACAAATCACTTGTACGCTTTCTTCAAGTTCTCAATCATTCTCCAAAAATTCTGAATGTGATTTCTGCCACTTCTTTGGCAAGCTCCTTTTTTAAAAAAAGGGACAATCCATTTATATTTTCCTGCTACATATTTGAAGAAGAGCTCCCAAGAGAACTAAGTATTCCAGAAGCAAACCAGAAGAACCTCTGCCAGTATTCCTCGCAGCATTCCCAAGATCTTACAAAGACAATCTTCCTCGCCTGTCCAATCCCAAGGCTCCTTCTACACGAAAGCTAAGTAAACAAAGGCAGTCTCCTGCTGTGATTTCTCAAAAGCCATCAGCATTCCAAATTCTGACTGAGAGGAAGCCAGCTGCAGTAGGCAAGTCCTCCATCCTCACCACTCTTAGTACCACTTGCATTCATTCGTGCTGGCTTCGTTTCTCACCGCCAAGCTGGAGTCACTTAAGCGCTGGAATGAGGAAAGGATGGTGTGGTGTGAGAAAGGTGTCCAGATTCTACTCACCACTGTGGGGGCCTTTGCGGCCTTTGGCCTCATGATCATTGCCATTGGCACAGATTACTGGCTGTACGCCCGTGCCTTCATCTGCAATACCACCAACATCTCTACTGAGGAAACTCCCCAGAAGGACAAGAAAGACCCTGGAGGACTTACCCATTCAGGTCTTTGGAGGATATGTTGCTTAGAAGGTGAGGAACCCAGTCCTTGGAAACCCAGGGGCCATTCAGATTGCATCATGATAATGCTATGATACCACTTTATTGGCCATGGCAACATGCTATGGAATCCTGGGGTTTGTAGTTTGGCAAGGGGCTGGATTAGTCTAGCTGAGAATTCTGAATACCCTTCCTTGCCATTCCCAGGATTCTATAGGGCAGTGGTTCTCAACCTTCCTAATGCCACAACCCCTTAATACAGTTCCTTATGTTGTGGTGACCCTCAACCATAATATTATTTTCATTGCTACTTCAGAACTGTAATTTGCTACTGTTATGAATCATCATGTAAATATCTGATGTGCAGGATGTATTTTCATTCACTAGACCAAATCTGGCACAAATACCCAATACGCCCAAATTTGAATACTGGTGGGGATTAATTTTGTCATTTGGGAGTTGCAGTTGCTGGGATTTATAGTTAACCTACAATAAAAGAGCATTTGGAACTCCTCCAATGATGGACTTGAATCAACTTTGGCACACAGAACTCCCATGACCAACAAAAATACTGGAAGGACTTGATGGGCCCTGATCTTGAGTTTTGGAGCTATAGTTCACCTACATCCAGAGAGCACTGTGGATTCAAACAATGCTGGATCTGGACCAAACTTCACACAAATACTCAGTATGCCCAAATGTAAACATTGGTGGAGTTTGGGGAAAATAGACTTGACATTTGGGAGTTGTAGTTGCTAGGATGTATATTTCACCTACAATCAAAGAGCATTCTGAACCCCACCAAGGATAGAATTGGGCCAAACTTCCCCCACAGAACCCCCATGACCAACAGAAAATACTGTGTTTTTTTATGGTCTTTGGCTACTCCTCTGACACCCCCTCATGATTCCCCAGAAGTCCCGACTTCCAGGTTGAGAAACACGGCCATAGGATGTTGCCATAGCAGTTAAAGTGGGATAATACTTCTATAATTGTGATGTGTAAATGGGCCCCAATTCTACAGTATCCCACTATGTTCAGTTTGAACTGATAATATGGTCACTGCAGACTCATATAATGTTCATTGCAGTTCAGTCTGAATTATGTGGGTCTACCCAGGCATGGGCAAACTTCGGTCCTTCAGGTGTTTTGGAATAGGGCATCAGTCAATAATGGAAAAGAACATTAATGCATTTTGTTGAGAAGGAAAATCTAGTGGAAAATAAATTTAGGGAGACAGAGGATGCAAATGACAAATGCTTGAAAGAAGAACAGTCCTTACTGTAGAAGACATCCAGTATCTATGCCTATATAGACTCTCATTTCCTGGTGCAATGGAAGCAATGGAACATCACATCCAGGTTTGTTTACACCAGCTGCTGTTTTTCTTCATTCTTTAGGTATTTGAAACAGACTGGGTGAGAGCTCTATCACATTTCTGTGGCTGTTTGGGGTACATATTTTGGCTGGAAAATAATTTGTTTTAATTGAGAAGGATAGGAGGATTGAGGGTCTCTTGGGGAACGTTTCAGGGCACAAAACAGGCCCCATGGACACATTTACACCACTCTTGGGGCTAGGATCATTCTATAACAGGCATGGGCAAACTTGGCCCCCCCAGGTGTTTTATTTGACCACAATTCCTAACAGCCTCAGACCTTTCCTTTCCCCCCTCAGCCGCTTAAGCCAAAGTTGGCCCATGCCTGTTCTAGAATGACCAATTAATCAAAGTTCCTCTGCAACATTAATTAGAAGCTTCCTCATTGCAGCTCCTGCCTCTAATTGCTACCTGTGCAGTGCAGCATCAGCATTACTGAAGACTCCTCTTCACTGCCTCTCAATTAGTCATGTTCCATGCCTCATTGAAATATTAATTTCCTTTCATCACAGTATTTAAATGCTGGATTCAGGACTGATGTAAATACCAAGGCCATTTACATTTTGATTTCCTGTTTTATTTTATTTTTATTTGCAAAATAATATCAGTGATAACAGAAGGCAAAGAAGGAGAGGAAATTGGTAGTCAAATCTCCTTGCCCTGATAGGGAATGGAAGCTGACCAAGACTGAACCAGAGGCAATCAAAGGCAGAAACAACAAGGAGAATGCTTTTAATGAAACATGCAGCAGGTTATTATTTTTTTATTTATTCATATCAGGAGTGACTTGAGAAACTGCAAGTCGCTTCTGGTGTGAGAGAACTGGCCATCTGCAAGGACATTGCCCAGGAGACGCCTGGATGTTTGATGTTTTACCATCCTTGTGGGTGGCTTCTTTCATGCTGGAGCTGACACAGGGAGCTCTCCCGAGATTCAAACCGCTGACCTCTCAGTCAGCAATCCTGCTGGTGCAAGGGTTTAAACCATTGCGGTACCAGTAGCTTCTACAGTAGGCTATGGATAACTAATGTTTTCCTCGTCCATTTCAGACCAGTTGATACACTAATTATATCCAATTGCAAACAAACCTATATGCCACAATTTGGATCTGGAAAAGAGATAAGAAGATAAAAATTTAAAATGCTATGAAAGGAATACAATTGGTGATGGCACCAGCTAAATTCTCAATGAAATGTGACTGAATGAAAGATGGCAATGCTAGTGTAAATCCAGGAACCAGCTGTAGTGACACCGCTTCATGAGTGCTAAATGAGAGAGGCATCTAGAGAAACAAGCTGAATGAAAGACAGTTTGAGCAGCAGAAAAGCAAAAAAAGTAAAACACGTACAAACTAAAATCTGGTTGCTAATATTTCTTCCTTTGTCCAAACATTATATCAAATTTCTGGTGGGATCAAGGGACATAAAACAACAATGAAGATGAGATAGTTCAGGCATGGGCAAACTTTGGCCCTCAGGTGTTTTGGATTTCAACTCCCACAATTCCTAATAGTCTACTGCCTGAAATAGTTGATGGTTGGCTTATATTATTGTACCAGGGGCAGGGTGTTAGTCCGCATCACAGTAACAGCCTAGAGAGCACCTATTTACTTTATGTAAGCAGGGTTTTAAAAATCAGATATTTCAACTGTATCCCCTCTTACTCTACATAGATTAACAAAACATGCTTTACTACTTGCTGACACTCTTGGTTAGTGGCAGCTTCCTCACAAAAATCAGTAAAGCAACCATTCATTTGTGAATCTATCTGAGTTCATTCTCCAATGGGACAATCTAGTGTCTCATGTGGCAAAACAAATCCCAGCTCAGCATCATTTAAGCCATCCCTGCTGCCTCACCAAATTTATCCTGCCAAAATTGGCATCTATCCAAAATTCAAATTCTCCTATTTTCCAAAAATATTATCTAACCCAGGTATAGGCAAACTTCAGCCCTCCAGGTGTTTTGGACATCAATTCCCACAATTCCTAACAGCCAGTAGGTAGGCAGGTAGGTAGGTAGATGGATGGATGTTATAGATTGATAAATAGATTTATCTATTACCTCTCCATATAAGTTATATCCTGAGTTGGGGATGGTGACTCAGGTGCATGATTCTAGGAGTCTTCACTCTCTCCAAAGTAACTTTTCTTGCAAAAGCCATGCAATGCTAAAGGAGAAGGGGCCCAATAGCCATGTATAAACCTTTGGAAGGATAGTAATAGTAGTAGTAGTAGTAGTAGTAGTAGTAGTAATAATAATAATTTTATTTCTTACTTGCCTCTCCTCATGGCTTGAGGCGGGTTACAGAACACACAAGCACAGCAAAAACACCACCAATACACATATTACAACATTTGTTGTTGTTCATTTGTTCAGTCGTTTCCGACTCTTTGTGACTTCATGGACCAGTCCACGCCAGAGCTCCCTGTTGGCCGTCACCACCCCCAGCTCCTTCAAGGTCAATCCAATCACTTCAAGGATACATTGCAACATTACCTCTATAAAAGTTAAACACCCAAACATATCTCTATCAAATACATATTAATTTTGGAAGACCAGAATATCCATAACCTTTTGGAGAAAAAAATGGCATTCATAACCATTTGAATTGTGGGAGCTGAATTCCAAAAACACCCGGACGGCTGAAGCTTGCCCATGCATGACCTAACTCCTCTGTGTACTTTCCACCAGGCGTGGAAGGGCCATGGGAGAGATATAGCAGCTCCATAGTAACACCAAGGTTTGTGAATGGCAAGCAATAGTGTAGCTCCACATGCCAAACTTTCATGTTATATAGGATGCTATCCAACCGCAGATGTGCGGCACAGACAAATGTCACTTGTACATGAATAAACAGTTGCATTCACACATATGGCCAGAACTTAAAAGAGAGTTCTTGGGAATCTCTTCCACCTGTCTTTGTGGGGGATGATCAGGGATCCCCAGAGAAGGTTACTCCCATTCCCACCACCTTGGTGTAGGTGGGTTTGCTACAATCTACAAGCCAGCCTTCAACACAGACTGCCTGTCAAGACAAGCATTACCGAGGCTCTAAATAAATATATGTTATTAATATGAAGCAGTCTCTCACTCCTGAATTCCTCATCCTACCCACATACCCGCAAACAGGCTGCCACGTTGCCCACACAAGACTCAATCAGAGAACCCAGGTTTTCACCCGGAAACTGTGCCTTAAGGCTAAATGCTGTGAATGTCTTGAACAAGGCTGCAGACGCTGTGCCTCCTGTTCACATCCTCCTGCTCATCTCTGTACAGCCGGACAAATTCAGGCACTTTCACGTTTCCGCAACACTGACATCCTTTCCCTCACTCAGTCTGACAACTAATGTGCTTCTCCCTCCAACCTTCAAGGCAGGACAGACTGCAAAACTCTGTCTCTATTTCTCACCTGCGGGCTATTGAATAGAGTATATGCTGGGTGTGTAGAAGCTCAACCTTACACCATGTAAATGGAGAAGAATGGATTGCTTCTCCAAAGCTTCTTGTTCTGACAAACACTCCATTACTTAAGGTGCAGAATTTGACACCACTTTCACTGCCATTGCTCAAGTCTAGGGAAACATGGGAGTTATAGTTTTACAAGACCTTTAGCATTCTCTGCCTCTTGCCCAGGGGTTGGCCTGGATGGCCCATGAGGTCTCTTCCAACTCAACGATTCTGTGATTCTATAAATAGTTCAGATACCTCACCAGACTACAACTTTCAAGAGTTGCTGGTATGTTTGTATGTAGAGCACTGATAAATATTGGTGTTCCAGTGGGCAACATTAACATTTTTAGCTTTAACCCATGTTGGAAAAAATATGATAGCTAAAACTGTTAGTAGTCAACCTTCTTTTACCATAATTGCAGATATATGAAACTCGTGTTGCTTCCCGGGACTGAAACTGACTCAAAATAAACAGGGCAGATAGTTTCTGATTACAACCTTAGAAAAAGTTCACTAATGGCTTTTACATTTGCATATTATACATCCTAACTAGCTCAAGAAAAGGCTAGGTAAGGCAAAGAGCTTAATTCTTAACTCAGTCATATGGTTGATGGAGAAGTGAAGCATGGCTGAAGGAGAGGAAAGGAAGAAGAGTCTGAAAAAGAGATGGCACGGGGCTGGATCTACACTACTATATCCAGTTTGAACTGCATTATATGGTCAGTGTCGACCAGGCATGGGCAAACTTGGGCCCCCCGTGTGTTCTGGACTTCAACTCCCACAATTCCTAACAGTTTCAGGCCTTCAGCGGCTGAGGGGGGAAAGGAAAGGGCCTGAGGCTATTAGGAATCATGGGAGTTGAAGTCCAAAACACCTAGAGGGCCCACGTTTTCCCATGCCTGGAAGTGACCCATATAATGTCCAGTGCAGTTCAATATGAATTTTATTTATTTATTTCTTTATATCATTTATCTTCCGCCTTTATCACCCTGAAGGGGACTCAGGTCAGAACACAACATATACACAGCAAACATTCAATGCCAAAACATAAACATAAATACATAAACATTAAAATCTGTTATCCCACATTAAAATCAACTGTTTAAAACTGTTTCAACCATCCATATCGACTCCTGTCAACAGGATAGGCTTTCCTATTATTACCTTATTGCACTGTCCCAAATGCTTGGTCCCACAGCCAAGTTTTTACCATCTTTCTGAAGGACAGGAAGGAGAGGGCTGATGTAATCTCGCCAGGGAGAGAGTTCCATAGCCACGGGGCAATCACTGAAAAGGCCCTCTCTCTCATCCTCACCAATATGGTTCTACACTGACCATATAAGGTAATTCAAACTGCATTATATTTCAGTGTAGATCCAGCTTGGGATGGGTCATATGACCAATGGCCGTAGGAATTTTCTGAGATCACTGGTCTAGTTGGTTTAATATGGGAAAGGTATTGATGACCCTGTATTTCAGTGGATAGGAAGAGAGAATTATGAGATTTAGAAAAATGGAAGGGTATTCAGCTGCAGAAAATTCTGTCTTATCTAAATCCAAATGGCTCTAACTGCAAGGAGTGTGTGAAAGAGAATATTGGAATTTTACAGCATGTATATTATAACATCACGGCAACCCCGAGGTCATGAGTGGGCGACTGCATGGGGGAAATCTGGCATGAAGGCTAAGTAGTTCTGAGCAACACATCCGAATGTGGCTCTGAGCTAAAGCCATGTTCAAAGAACACTTTTGCATACCGGTAATTTTGGTGTATTCTCTCTCCATTCTAGGGCTGAAGCGAGGTGTATGTGTAAAAATTAACCATTTTCCAGAGGACACAGACTACGATCACGACAGCGCGGAATACCTCCTACGTACGTATAAATAGGGGGCTTATTCATTCCCGTCTCTTGGCCTCAGCAGCAACGTGTCTCCACAGTTCTCTGTAACCAAGGGAAACGGTTGGGATACCGCGGAGCCTCTGTTTCAGGGGTTGCTAGGGCTGAGATGCAGAATCTGCCCTCGGGTTTTAGCTGGGGATGGACAGCAGCACCAACGTATTAAAGAGGATGGATGGATGAGATCTCAGATCTGGTGGTTTCCTGCGAATGCAAGGGGAGGGAGCACTGGAGAAGCAGTGGTCATGCTGCAAGGGACTGGCAATTGTTGCTCAGCATCTAGGCTTCTTCTGATGTGTCTGTCATATTGCGGAGTGGAAGTGTGCTTTCATTTTCATGCTTAACGACAAGTTATAAAGAGACCATAGTAAGATGTGCTATACTGTTAGGAATTCAAAGACCGCCCCCCCTTTTTTCCCCTATCCACATGGTTTTGTTTCATTGAAACAAAGAAAGATCAGCAAAAGGTTAAGATATGAATATAAAATGTATTTGTGTGTGTGTGTATGTATGTGTATGTGTATATATGTTAAGTAAAGTAATGTGTGTGTGCGTGTGTATGTGTATATATATATATACATACGCACACACACACACACAAACACAGTTATAGTAAATCATTAAAACAATCAGTTGTTCAAATTAACTCATCGTCCACACTGTGATTTAAGCAGTACCTGGATGGCCATCTGTCAAGGGTGCTTTGAATGCAATTCTCCTGCTTCTTGGCAGAGGGTTGGACTGGATGGTCCACAATGTCTCTTCCAGCTCTATGATTCTATATTATGGCAGTTTGGGAGAAGGTCCACAGGTCATCAGGTTGTCTGCCCAACCTGGACACAGCATATTATTTGAGAACACAGAAATGCTGGACCACTCTAACAACCAAACAGTATTAAAAAATTCTAAAATAATAACAGTCAATACAGAACAACACTCAAAAACAGGGGAATTCCAGAGAAGAAACAATCAGGACAGCTAATCACCTCTCAACAAAGGATTCTCCCAGGCAGTAAGAAGCCACATTTAAAACCGCTAGGCCATCAAATGCTAATCAAGGTAGCCAATTGCTACATTCACACCTACCGCCAACAGACAAGAGTTCTTTCTTCAAGTCATTACAGACTTAGGTTGACCCTAAGCGAGGGCTGGGTAAATGACCTTGGAGGGCCGCATTCAGCCCCCGGGCCTTAGTTTGAGAACCCCTGTGCTAGGCCATTAAATGCTAATCAAGGTGGCCAACTGAAACATTAACACCTCCCTCCAACAGACAAGAGTTGGATGTTTTGATGTTTTATCATCCTTGTGGGAAGTTTCTCTCATGATCTCACATGGGCATTGAATGTTTGCCATTTTTATTTGGAAACCACTCTGAGTCCCTTCAGGGAGAGAGGGCGGGTTATTATTATTATTATTATTATTATTATTATTATTATTATTATTATTTGAAACACAACAAGATGAGTCCACAGCAGACAACATCACTCTGCTGACTGTTGTATTGGATCACATGTCGGACACTTCCAAAGTGTTGTTGTTATTGTTGTCGTCGTCGTCGTCATCATCATCATCAATGGGGAGTGAAGAAAAAGAAACATTTTTATTTTGTACAACTCCATACTCCAGTGTTGCTTTTAATTGGGGGGGGGGGGATACTGAACAATGTAAGATTTATATTGGCTACTGAAGACTTGAAGTCCAAATGCAACTGGCTTCTGTTTAAATGAGGAATTGGTTGAGCCCTTGGGTCATTTTTTCCTTCAAAAATAATTTCCGTCCTATCGATCTTCTCCCATACTTTTAATTTTAGCGTTGAATGTGTAGTATTAATTTGAATAATTGGTTATTTTAGTGATTTATTATATTTGTTTTATGTTTTACACATATACACACACACACATATTTTATATTCATTTCCTATGTTGCTCCAGCGCACAGCTTTGCGGTGAATACCAGACGAGTGCCAAAGCCATCATTATGCTAATTACTCTCTGACTCCGGCCAAACCAGGGCTCTGCAGTCATTTAATTGCCGTGAATGAACAAGATAGAAATAACAGAATTGACCATATTGTTGCTCCCTGCCCTGAATGCAATTCAAATTCCTTCAACAGCTCATAACAGAAATTCTGTACTTTGCTAATCAAAAGGGAAGGGCTAGTGATATTTGGTGATATTTGAAGAGGTTAGGAAAATTGAAATGCACACCAGCAGTCAGAAGGAGATGAGAAAGAAATCTAAGTTTATTTATTTACTTCATTTATACCCCGCCTTTCTCACCCCACAGTGGACTCAAGGCAGCTTACAAACTCCGGCAAAAATTCAATGCTACATCATAGACACAGGGGCAGCTCAACCCATTACGCAAAGCGAGCATTTGCAGCAGGCATATAGCGGGGGGGGGGGGGGGGGCTGGGGGGCTTCAGCCCCCCCCCCGAAATTCGCATGGTGGTCCGCGAGAAGGCCTTACTGGTACATTATTTAAACTGTTATGTTTATTCATATCATGATCTGATCACCATGCTCAATATATCCCATATGCATGGGGGTATTGGGGTAACGATACAAAAGGTTTGCTAGGATAGACCCTCTTTCACTCAGCTCCCCCCAAAACAAAATCCTGGCTATGGGCCTGATTTGCAGTATAGTTGATTTTGCTCAGGGGCGCTCTTGAGGCGCTCTTGGGGGAAAATAGACCTTGACATATGTGAGTTGTAGTTACTGGGATGTATAGTTCACCTACAATCAAAGAGCATTCTGAACTCCACCAATGATGGAATTGAACCAAATATGGCACACAGAACTTCCATGATGAACAGAAAAAATATATATCAGTGATTGGTTGGGGGGGGGGGGGGAATACTGTTTGCTTACATTGAAAATTACCTAGGGCCGCCTCTGCATAAACATAACAATAAGCATACCCTATCAAACTATAAAACCGTCAAACATATGAGCAAATAAAATACATAATACAATAAAACAGATTAAAACACAAAACATATTAAAACCTAAAGTACCGAGTCTTGATTTTATACTTATTAGTTAGTCCGTAGTCATTAACCAGGGGAGCCCACAGTGGAGCAGTGGGTTAAACTGCTGAGCTGATGAACTTGTTGACCGAAAGGTCACAAGTTCGAATGCAGGGTGTGGCATGAGCTCCCGCTGTTAGCCCCAGCTTATGCCAACCTAGCAGTTCGAAAACATTCCAATGTGAGTAGATCAATAGGTACTGCTCCAGCAAGAAGTCATGTAGTCATGTCAGCCACATGACCTTGGAGGTGTCTACGGACAATGCCAGCTCTTTGGCTTAGAAATGGAGATGAGCACCAACCCCCAGATTCAAACATGACTGGACTTAATGTCAGGGGAAAACCTTTACCTTTACCTAGTCATTAACCAAACTGTTGTGGTCAAATTCCGATTTAGCCTATTCTCCAAATTCCAGCATACAGAGCCAAGTTTTTAGCTTTCTTCTGAAGACCAGGAGGTATGGGGCCTGCCTGATGTCACTAAAAAGGGGCCACAACTGAGGGGCCACCACTGAGTAGACCCTGTCTCTTGTCCCCACCAGTCACGCTTGTGAAGGAGGTGGGACCGAGAGCAGGGCCTCCCCAGCCATCTTAAAGCACTTGTTGGCTCATAAAGGGAGATGTGTCCAAATAGGTAAGTGGGACCAGAAGCATTTAGGGCTTTCTAGGCCAAAGGCAGCACTTTGAATTGAGCCCAGTAGCAGACTGGCAGCCAGTGGAGCTGACGCTCCCTGTACACCATCTTCAGACTATTGGCATATGGTTCATATGAGTCATCAATGAATTTTACATTTAAGCTTGGGTCACATCTCCAAGATATGTATGCATATGCAAATGCAGGAATTTCAAAATCTAGGGGGAAATCCAAAATACTTCTGGCCTAAGCATTTTAGATAAGGGATACTCAAGCTGTATACTTGCATATATTTGATTCAAGGTTTAAGGAGGTCATCCTTATAAGAAGGTTAGACATTTCAAGAAGTTAAGGCTATGAGTCATGACAGCATCCTTCAAACGCAGAGGCAAAATCACTTAGATTTCCAGATGCTAGGAAAAAGTGGAAAGAATTGGTTGTTTATATCTCTTTTATTTTCCAGAGTTTGCTTTGTGGTAGTTTGAAGGACAAATTTTCTCCACTCTGTATTTATAAATACATTTTTCTTAGCATGTTCTAGTCAAAAGACTATGTCACTAATGTATCGTAAAGGTAAAGGCTTCCTTTGACATTAAGTCTAGTCATGTCTGACCCTGGGGGTTGGTGCTCAACTCCATTTCTAAGCTGAAGAGCCGGTGTTGTCAGTAGACACCTCCAAGGTCATGACTGCATGGAGTACCATTACCTTCCCGCATAAGTGGTGCCTATTGATGTACTCACATTTGCATGTTTTTGAATGCTAGGTTGGCAGAAGCTGGGCCTAACAGTGGGAGCTCACCACTCACCGGATTCGAACTGCTGATCTTTCGGTCAGCAAGTTCAGCAGCTGAGCTGTTTAATCCCACTGCGCCATCAAGGATGTATGGGTGCACTATAATTGTAAAAATGTTTTTAAGGAAAAAAGAAGGGAAAGATACTTTAAAAATTCTGATATGCCTTGGAATTAAAAAGAAACCTCCTTGTGGGTAGGACTAAAATGTTTCACTGGTGCCGTGAATTGCCGGAAAATAGCCTAAGATAACAGAAACACCATTTGCATGTTCACAGGAGCCCAGGGAAATTCAGCAACAAATACCAGGACCTCCAGCCAGCTGTTGACACATTTGCCCTGTCTAGAAAAATCCAACAAGAAAGTGATTTATGCTGAAATGCCCTGCTGAAAAATCAGCAAGGGTTTTTGCCTCCTTCCAGAGGATGAAGAAATAGACACATCCTCTCTTCCCACCCTTGTCAATTCCTCCATGGTTTGCCCAAGAAGCCTCCATGACAAATCAGTCGCTTTCAGTTTGGTTAAGCCAGTGTTTCTCAACCATTGTAATGCTGCGACCCCTTAATGCAGTTCCTCGTGTTGTGGTGATCCCCCAACCATAACATTATTTTAGTTGCTACTTCATAACTGTCATTTTACTACTCTTATGAATTGTAATGTAAATATCTGATATGCAGGATGTATTTTCATTCATCACTTCCTAATGCCACGGCCCCTTAATACAGTTCCTCACATTGTGGTGACCTCCTATCATAATATTATTTTTGTTGCTACTTCACAACCGTAATTTTGCTACTGTTATGAATCATAATATAAATATCTGATATACTGGATGTAATTTCATTCACTGGACCAAATTTGGCACAAATACCTGATACGCCCAAATCTGAATACTTGTGGGGTTGTGAGGAGGGGATTGATTTTGTCATTTGGGAGTTGTGGTTGCTGCGATTTATAGTTCACCTACAATCAAAGAGCATTTTGAACTCTACCAATTATGGAATTGAACCAAATTTGGCCCACAGAACTCCCATGTCTGACAGAAAATACCGGAAGGGTTTGGTGGGCATTGCCCTTGAATTTGGGAGTTGTAGTTCACCTACATCCAGAGAGCACTGCGGACTCAGATGGTGCATCTGGACCAAACTTTGTGCCAAATTTGATCCAGTCAATGAAAATATTCAATATGCCCAAATGTGAACACTGATGGAGTTTGGGGAAAATAGACCGTGACATTTGGGAGTTGCTTGGATTTATAGTTCAGCTACAATCGAAGAGCATTCATAGAATTGGGCCAAACTTCCTACACAGAAGCCCCGTGATCAACAGAAAATACTGTGTTTTCTGATGGTCTTTAGTGACCCCTCTGACACCCCCTCGCGACCCTCCAGTGGTACCGACCCCCAGGTTGAGAAACGCAGAGGAGAGAAGGACAAAATTGAGAGGAGAGGACAAAAGTATTGTGATTTTTTAAAAAATGTGCTACTACATTTTAAAATATTTTTGTTGCAAAGATGGCCCAATCATATGTGTAGAAATCATCCATGCCATTTGATCAAAATCAGCTTTGAATACATGCAAAAAGGACACACGCACATACACTCGCCATTGCAGCTTGCAAAGAAAGAATTGTGAGATTTGCCATTCTCCAAAAGCAGCATTTATACCCCATGGCACTGTGTGTAAAGCCTGTGTGTTATATGGAGAGATGGGGCCAGTCAAGAACAGTTTCATGGCCAAATAATGAATTTATCTCAGGGTCATGCTATCAAAAAAGTGAGGTTGGAAATAATCCAATTCAGTGAGTTCATTTTTTTTTTGTTTAGCCAAAGGCCAAAGCAAACAGAAAAAAGAAGGGAAGATTCCTCATATTTCTTTATTTATCTTAAATGTCTGTTTCTTGTTGTTATGTGCCTTGCGGTTGACTCTGATTTATGGTGACTCTATCCTGAGGGTTTCCTTGCTAAGTTTTTTTTTCAGAGGATGTTATTGCTTTTCTCTAAGGCTGAGAGAGAATGACCTGACTAGTATGTTTCCACAGCTGAGTGTAGATTTGTATCTTGGTCTCTAAATGCAAGACTAAAGCACTTCACCAGGCATGGGCAAACTTCGGCCCTCCAGGTGTTTTGGACTTCAACTCTCACAATTCCTAACAGCTGGCAGGAATTGCATCCCCCTAAATTTCTGTATCATCTCGCAGTTCAAAATGCCTGGGGCCACTTGGAGAAACAAAGACACCTGTAAAATACCTGACTAAAAACTTTGATCCAAAGTTTAAAAGCTTGGGCAAGTCTTTGGCCAGATTCATCCTGCCATAATTATGAGTGTATCTGCATGAAAGTCAAGATACATAACTCCCAGGATGTATCTGCACTGTTTATTTATTTTTATTTTGTATCAAAAGCATTGCATAAATTAGTATAAAACTGATAAAAATAGAAGGAGCACAAGTGGCTAAATATATTTTGACCAAAAACGGGCAACAGCAACCGCATTGTCTGTAGCCTCCAACAATTCTTCTTCTGTACACGAGGCAGGACATTGCAGAGAAGCATACAGGTGCGTTGTTGTTTGTTCTGCTCCACAGTCTGCTCCACAGTCTGTTCTGCTCCACAGTCACACAAGGTGAAAGATTCTTTTAGGTAGGGCCATTTTGCCAGGTTGTCTTTTGATCTGCTCACTCCACTTTTGAGGCTCTCCAGGGACTTCCAAGTTGCTCCTGAAGGAAGACCCTCATGGGGGGACGGCCAGTAGGAACGGCCTGGTTTAGCTGCCCAGAAGGATACTCTTGCTATTGCTGAGGGAATGTTAAGAGGAGCGGTGGTTCTCATGAAGCTGTTCCTTGATTTGAGTCTACTGGGAGGAGGCCGATAGCCATCTGCACTATTAAATGAATGCTGTTTGACACCATTGCTATGGAATCAAGGTGTTTTTTGTTTGGTTAGGCACCAGCACTCTTTGGCAGAGAAGCTTAAAGATCCTGTAAAACAGGGGTCCTCAAACTTTTTAAACAGAGGGCCAGGTCACAGTCCCTCAAACTGTTGGAGGACCGGATTATAATTTGAAAAAAAAAATGACTGAATTCCTATGCACACTGCACATATCTTATTTGTAGCGCCAAAAAAACACACTTAAAAACAATAGAATAATTAAAATGAAGAACAATTTTAACAAATATAAACTTATTCGTTTTTCAATGGGAAGTGTGGGCCTGCTTTTGGCTGATGAGATCGGATGGTTACTGTTGTTGTTGTGTGCTTTCAAGTCGTTTCAAGCTTAGGCTGACCCTAAGAGAGGGCCGGGTAAATGACCTTGGAGGGCCATATCCAGCCCCCGGGCCTTAATTTGGGGACCCTTGCTGTAAAACAACAACTCCAATTTATTTATTTATTTATTTATCGTGTCAGAAATGAATTAAGAATACAGTTATAATGTATAGAAAAACCACAAACAAAATTAAACACTTGGCATTATACTAAATTTTCTTTGACCAGAAGCTGGCCTCTGGTATCACTGTGAGAAGGTCCTCCATCATGCATGTGGCAGGGCTCAGACCGCATTGTGGTAGATGGATGAGCTGGAGATGTCAATGCCTTGGTCCTTTCATACAGACTGCTACTTTCCGACGGATATCACGTGGCGCAATACCAGCTAAACAGTATAATTTCTCTAGCGGTGTAGGGCATAGACATCCTGTGATAATGAGACATGTCTCATTAAGAGCCACATCCACTGTTTTAACGTGGTGAGATTCATTCCACACTGGGCATGTGTATTCAGCAGCAGAGTAGCAAAGCGCAAGAGCAGATGTCTTCATTGTTTCTGGTTGTGATTCCCCAGGTTGTAACAGTCAGTTTTCGTATGACAGCTCCAATGATTATATAGCATTTAGCTATGGCAATTAAAGTGGTATCAAACTGCATTCATTCTATATTGTAGACACATACTATGTTGACACAATTGGTGGAGGCTGAAAGATTAAGGCCATGGGTAGAGCAACCATGGAAGAAGCATACATACACCTCTGTCCGAAGTCTACACAAGTTGCAGGAGCCCCGGTGTTGAAATGGGTTAAACCCTTGTGCAGCCAGGACTGAAGACTGATAGGTCAGAGTTTCAAATCCAGGGACAGTGCAGAAGAGCTCCCTCTGTTAGCTCTAACTCCCCCATGCGGGGACATGAGAGAAGCCTCCCACAAGGATGATAAAACATCAAAACATTCGGCCATCCTTTAGGCAACGTCATTGCAGACAACCAATTCTCTCACACTAGAAGCAACTTGCAGTTTCTCAAGTCGCTCCTGACACGGAAAAAAAACAAGCAACAAATTAATTAAACTCTGCAAACTGTTGCGAGCTGCTGGTCTCCTGTCAGAACTGGATGTTTGAACAAAGCTCTTTTCTGGAGTTCAGCCCTCATCCCTCAAACACTGCAGTTTCCTCAGGGCCAGCTTCTGAGATCCACCAACTCTACTATTCACAGAAAGGTTCCTTGCTTGATTTGCAAGACACTGACTCCCACTGGAAAGAGGAGATGAGGAAGCCCACTTCCATCAACCCAATTGCTGCACACCAAAATCTGGATCCGTCCCTTAATCTTTTTGCCTCAACAATAAAGGGCTTAACCTTATCCCAAAAGCTAAATACATCTTAGCATATATATTTTTTACTTCCACTCACTTCTTTTTAATTAAAGGTTGACCGGCCAAGGATTTATGAATTAAAATAATTTTCTGGCCAGCAGCTCTCATAATAGTTCTTCTTCTCCAAAATCCTCATTTTCCTGTAAATCACTTCCCTCTGCCCTTCGCCTTTGGGCATTTATAATTATATAATGTCGACAAAATGTTCCTGGCATTTTTCAAAAGAACTATGGGAGGAAAAGGAAAGGAAGTGGTTGTACTTCCCCCTTCATAAACATACACACACACTGACAACTGTGAAACCGTGCTGTTTTTGCTTTCCCCTTTTCCAATGCATGTGTACTGTTGAGACAAGGAAGTCCACATTTTGGAATCGACGAGAGCCCTGGAGGCAGGAGAGTTCTTTGGTTGTCCCTGCAAAAAATCCATTCTGATTTGGTTGAGTTAGGATTAAGTCGTTCAGGCATAATACGTAAATCTACTTTTCCACCCTAGAAATTTCTCTCATATGTTCCAACTGTCCCTGCTTAAAAGGCAGAGAGAGTTGCTGTTTCACGGTCCATGCCTCATCCACAGCACAGTTAAATAGCATTAGTCAGGAGTAGGACCCACGAGACCCAAAAATCACATATAGGCCCTTGGGAGGTTCATTTTGATCTTTTGGACCTCCATAGACCTCCCAATGGAAAAAAAATGTTTATTAGGAGGCTGAAATATCTGAAACAGTCTTTCTCAACCTGGGGGTCGGGACCCCTGGGGGATCAGATGGGTTGCCAAAGACCATGAGAAAAAACAGTATGTTCCGTTGGTCATGGGGTTCTGTGTGGGAAGTCTGCCCAATTCTATCATTGGTGGAATTCAGAATGCTCTTTGATTGTAGGTGAACTATCTATCCCAGCAACTACAACTCCCAAATGTCAAGGTCTATTTTCCCCAAAATCTACCAGTGTTCACATTTGGGCATATTGAGTATCTGTGCCAAGTTTGGTCCAGATCCATCATTGTTTGAGTCCACAATCCTCTCTGGATGTAAGTGAACTATAACTCCAAAAGTCAAGGTCAATGCCCACCAAACCCTTCCAGTATTTTCTGTTGGTCATGGGAGTTCTGTGTGCCAAAGTTGATTCAAGTCCATCATTGGAGGAGTTCCAAATGCTCTTTGATTGGGTGTCCAGACCCCTTAGAAAAGCCATTACAGGCTTTGGCCAGCTCTCCCGGCACGTAGAAATGACGCACCAGGAGAGCCAGGGGGTGGGGGGTGAGGAGGAAAATCGCTGGTCCCAAGAGAACGTCTGGACACCGACCCCAGAAAGTGCACATTTTCTGGGGTGGGTGTGGACAACCTCCCAGAAACATCTGCGTTATTTAAACGAGGTGCTTCTGGGATAAAAGGCTGTTTGGATCTGCCCCTAGCTCCTAGCTGTTAACAGTAGACTGAAGGGAATTTTACACAATTTCTCGGTAGCAGATTCCTCATTTAGATTACAAATCTGTAACTGCAGGACTGAAAGCCAGGCATTATTTCTTGATGTTAGATGTCTCTGTTTACTTATTGGTTTATTATTCTCAACACAGAAATCTAGCATATCAGGAAGAAAGGCTAGAAACCTTGCCAGAGACCTTGCTAGTACACTAACAAAAATTTCTGATCCTGGGCGTTTGCTATCTTTTCCTTTGTAACTGTGGGCATGTGTCTCCCACAGGTGTGGTACGGGCCTCAAGCATCTTCCCGATTCTAAGTGCTATCTTGCTGTTACTGGGAGGATTCTGCGTAGCTGCAAGCCGTGTCTACAAATCTAAGCGCAACATTATCCTCGGTGCTGGCATCCTATTTGTTGCTGCAGGTGAGTGGTGTAGCAAAGCTGGAAGAATCCCTCTCAGGTCATGTTGTTTATTTGACTAGTCCCTTCCGACTCTTTGTGACCTCATGGATCAGCCCACGCCAGAGCTCCCACACTCTGATCTTGAATGTGGCTGCAATTGAAATGTCCAGTCACCGTTTCTGGTCATTTCAGTTATAGAGAAACTGCTGTTCTATTCCTCTATTTCTCTATCATTCTCCATTTTCTTCTTCATGGATCGCAACTTCAGCTTCATATCGGTTTACTTCTGACTTATCACCCTTTCTATTTGTTACATTCTGTTCCATGGTATTTTCTAGGAAGAGACTGAAGTGTGTAGGATCACATGTTTAGTATATAAAAGGTTCCAGGTTCCTGGATTCGCCAGAGCAGCGTTTCTCAACCTGGGGGGTTACGAGGGGATGTCAGAGGGATCTCCAAAGACCACCAGAAAATACCATATTTTTTGTTGGTCATGGGGGTTCAGTGTGGGTAGTTTGGCCCAATTCTATTGTTGGTGGGATTCAAAATGCTTTTTGATTGTAGGTGAACTATAAATCCCAGAAACTACAACTCCCAATGGCAAAGATCTATTTCCCCCAAACTCTACCAGTATATACATTTCAGCAAATTGAGTATTTGTGCCAAGTTTGGTCCAGATCCATCATATGCTAATCATAGGGGGGTTGCGAACAGGGTGTCAAAGGGATCACCAAAGACCATCAGAAAACAGAGTATTTTCTATTGGTCATGGGCATTCTGTGTGGGAAGTTTGGCCCAATTCTATTGTTGGTGGGGTTCAGAATTCTCTTTGATTGTAGGTGAACTATAAATCCCAGCAACTACAACTTCCAAATGGCAAAGGTCTATTTCCCCACAACTCCACCAGTGTTCACATTTGGGCATATTGAGTATCTGTGCCAAATTTGGTCCAGATCCATCATTGTTTGAGTCCACAGTGCTTTATGTGTGTAGGTGAACTACAACTTCCAAATTCAAGGTCAATGCCCACCAGACCCTTCCAGTATTTTCCGTTGTTCATGGGAGTTCTGTGTGCCAAGTCTGGTTCAATTCCATCATTGGTGGAGTTCAGAATGCTCTTTGATTGTACGTGAACTATAAATCCCAGCAACTACAACTCCCAAATGACAAAATCAATCCCCCAAATCCAAGCCCACCAGTATTCAAATTTGGGCATATGGGGTATTTGTGCCAAATTTGGTCCAGTGAATGAAAATACATCCTGCATATCAGATATTTACATTACGATTTATAAGAGTAGCAAAATTACAGTTATGAAGTAGCAACAAAAATAATTTTATGGTTGGGGAACTGTATTAAGGGGTCGTGGTATTAGGAAGGTTGAGAAACACTGCACTAGACTCTCAGAGGTCCTTCTGGTCAGTTGAAAGGCCAAACAGGGTATAGGGTTACAGCCTGTGCTGGATGGGGTTACGCTTCCCCTGAAGACTCAGGCTCGCAGCTTGGGAGCCAACCTGGATTCATTGTTGAGCTTGGAACCCCAGGTTCCAGCGGTGGCCAGGGGAGCTTTTGCACAACTGAAACTTGTGTGTCACCTGTGCCCATATCTTGGGAAGTCAGACTTGGCCACGATGGCCCATGCTCTTGTTACCTCCTGTATGGATTACTACAACATACTCTACGTGGGGTTGCCTTTGAAGACTGTTCAGAAGCTTTGAATGGCCGAAAGGGCGGCAACCAGATTGCTCACTGGAGCAGAGTACAGAGAGCACACAACCTCCCTGTTACACCAGTTATGAAGTAGCAACGAAAAAAATGTTATGTTTTGGGGTCACCACAATATGAGGAACTGTATGAAGGTGCCGTGGCATTAGGCAGTTTGAGAACCACTGCTCTAGATACAATATCTTCAGTCAAGGTGGGGAGATGTAGCAAAGAATGTTTGAAATGGGTAATGTTTTTTCATAGTAGATAAGAATTTATGTAGCTGGAATAGCTGATTTGAAAAGGAACCTCTGATAGAGACCTCCCTTATTGCTATAGCCCAGTAAACACCACTCATTGCTACTCATTGAAGAAACTCTTGTAGCCATTAGGAACAATTGAGCTAGTTCTGGGCTGTGTTGCTGCCAGTCAGGGTGGGCTAAATATAGTGGCCTAATTCAGACAAAAGGAGGTGGGTTCATTTATACCATGATTTAGGCTTACATTCATTCAAACATGCCATACCTCCATCTATCTTCATCCTTTCTGCATCTTTCCACCTATCTTATTTCCTATCTCTCCAGAATTGTCCATCTCTCACATTATACCACTCCCTGCATGTATACATCTATGGATCTCTCCTTATGAATCTTTCTCTCTTTCTTCTTCTTCCCATCACCATATGCATTCAGACCTGTATTCTGGTATCAGACAACCAATGGAATAGTTGGAAGGACTTAGACCCTAATAATAATAATAATAATAATAATAATGCATCATTCAGTCCTAGAAGTGTCTGATGTGTGATCAAATACAAAAGCCAGCTTAGTGATTTTGTTCGCTATGTACTAATCTTGTTAGATATCTAATAATAATAATAATAAATTATTATTATTATTATTATTATTATTATTATTATTATTATTATGACATGATATGTGGATTTAAAGATTGAACTGCAAAGACTCTGGCAGAAGGCAGTCAAGGTGATCCCAGTGGTGATCAGCACACTGGGTGCAGTGCCTAAAGACCTTGGCCTGCACTTAAACACAATCAGCACTGACAAAATTACCATCTGCCAGCTGTAGAAGGCCACCTTACTGGGATCTGCACGCATTATTCACCAATACATCATACAGTCCTAGACACTTGGGAAGTGTCCGGCGTGTGATCCAATACAACAGCCAGCAAAGTGTCTGCTGTGGACTGATCTTGTTGTGTTTCAAATAATAATAATAATAATACACATTATTTATATTCCACCCTTCTGCCCTAGGGGACTCATATAAGATTACAGCATGTACATACAAAGGCAAACATTCAATGCCTTTACAATCATATACAATGAGACACAAACACAAACAAGGGCAGAGGCTTCTCCCTTTCATTTCTGGCTTCTGAAGGCTCTGGGGAGATGCTCTCCTTCATTTTTCAAGCCGAGGAGCCTACATTGTGATCTCATGATTGTGTGCCCAACAATATTGCTTGGAGCGTCTTTTTGCCAAAGACAGTCCAAAGAAAATTACGGCTAGTCCAAAATGAGGAAGGCAGATTGTTGTCAGGTATGCATCTTATGGACCATATAATCGTGAACTGCATGGGCTTCTCCTGTGCTTCCACACAAGACGTTGGCTCTTACTTACAAAGAACTAAATGTCTATGGCTAACATATTGAGAGTAGATTTGCTTTTGCTTTTGTCTGAAGCTAAGAGTATCACATACCTAAGAACATGCAGTAGGTTTCCATGGCCAGAAAGGATTCGAACCCTGGTCTCTGTAGTCATAGTCCAGTGCTCAAACCACTACACCACACTGCCTCTTCGAAGTCAGGCTAACTACATCCCTTTTGAGTTTCCAACAGGCAGCAAAATTCTTGAAATTGCTTTTGTTCTTGAAACTGCTGGAGTTTTTTTTAGTCTGTTTGAAACAGTTTTTTTGTCATTCATATTTAACATTGTTTTTGTCCATTGCATATCATCTCTTTGGAATTTGAGAACCGATGTACACAAGCTATAAATAAGTAAGAATGAAATACTGGCAAAATTGTAATCATTTGTGCAGGATCTCAGCCTGGGGGGGGGGGGGGGGGCGAGGGACTAAAGTTCTTGTTGAGCAGGATTTGGGCAGGAGGAATCAAGGATTAGCTATATAGGGTTGGGATAGACAAACTGTCCTCATTTGTTTGGGACTACAACTCCCATAATCCCTAAGTACCAGTGCTGCTAGATGGGGCTAATTGGAGTTATTGCAGCTATCTAGAAGGTATGAACTTGCCTCGCTCTGGTATAGAGCATTAACACAGAACTCCAGTCTTAGATTATAGGTCTATGTAGTTTCAATTCTTCTCTTCAAGCTTGTTAAACTGTTAATGTGAAGGCCCTGGATGATGTTAATATAACTATGAATTCAGGTCTGCAAGCTAGAAAGCTGCTGCATGAAAATGAACACTAGACTGCAGATCAAGGAGGAGAAATAGAAAAGTCTCTGAGATGTGGGATGCTTATATCTCTCCCTAAACCCTAATCATTAAAATGAACATACTTAAAGAGATGTACTGTGCTATGGGGGATGCCACTGCACTATGGGTGGGGGTTGCAATTTTGCTAAGTACCATATATGCTTGAGTCTAAGCCAACCCGAATATAAGCCGAGACAACTATTTTTACCACAGAAAACTGGGGAAACGTATTGATCCAAATATAAGTCGAGGGTGGGAAATGCAGCAGCTACTGGTCAATTTCAAAATAAAAATAGATACCAATAAAATTACATTAATTGAGGCATCAGTAGATTAAATGTTTTTAAATACTTACTGTATTTCAAAGAAACACAGTAAACTAGCTCTGTAAGTGGAAAAGTAGGCTCAACAAAAACAATATGGTATCAGCAATAACATAATAATAATAATAATAATAATAATAATAATAATAATAATAAAAACTTCATTTGTATCCTGCACTATCTCCCCATGGGGACTCATGCTGGTTTCCAACATAATAACAGGCAAACATTCAATGCCTATATAAACAATGCAGAGCTAGATATAGATCTATAATTATATATACTAATTTCAAATATGCATTTCCCCTGAAACATTTCCAAATCTTCTCTCTATATGTGTGCATTTCCCTCCTGCAATATATGCAAACCCTATATATCTATGTTTATATCTATCTAGCCATCTCTCTCTCTCTCTCCCTCCCTACCTATCTATCTATCTATCTATCTATCTATCTATCTATCTATCTATCTATATGATCTATAGGACTTGCAAAGGCCAGTGAACACTTCCAAGGGAACAAAAATGTGTGTGTGTATTAACACATTTAGATACACAGAAATCGGGCTTGCAAAAGATTTCAGGGGAAATGCATATATAAGATTAATATGCATATAGATATATACGGATAACACAGAACTTGCAAAGATTTATAGGGGGGAAACTATATATTATTTAAAAGCTTTGTGGCATGCATTTGCCCAAGGAAGAACAACATTCCCTTCTCTCTTTTTAAATAATAATAATAATAATAATAATAGATCTTGCAGATTTGCCAGAGTTTTTCTGTCTTTTTCTTCCCCTCCCACCCATGCAATCTTTCCCCTCTTTTCCCTTTTTTCTTCCCCTCCCAACCATGCAATCTTTCCCCTCTTTTCCCTTTTCAAAGCATTCTCTTCCCTTCTCTCTCTCTCTTTTCCCCACCCCCTCCTAAATAAATAAGAGTTTCCAAAATGGGCAAGACTAGCCTGGGAGGAGAAGCGGAGTGAGGGAGGCTTTGGAAAACAAAAACACTGTTAAGGGAGGAGAGATAAATATATCATATATTGCAAGCAATGGCTCGGAGCCTTGACCCCATTATGAGCTGATTGGAGGCTTTTTCAGCTGAAAAAAGGGCTGAAAAACTCAGCATTTATGGTATTTTGGGGGGAGTGATTATGACTCAAGAGGACTCCCCCTCCCCAACATTACTTTGGGGAACAAGTCCCCTGACTTTAAAAATGCTAATGAAATTGCCTTCCATGTCCACTATGCAAAGTGCTGCTCAAATTGGTGGTCTCTGGACCAGTGTTGGTTCCAGAGCCAATTTCTAACTACATTTGTACCTCATGGGCACAAATATACCAGACAGATACATGTGGCTTGTACTTGGTTCTTCTCGCATTCCCTTTCTAGAGATATACTTTAACCTGAAACTGTGAAAACACAGAACATAGACTGGAACCACTGAACATCTGTCATCTTTTTCCAATATGTCTTTACCTATAGACCTCTTCCTTTTTTCTCCCTCTCCCCACCCCAATCTCTCCATTACTGCCCTTCGTTCCCACACCTCAGGTCTCAGTAACATCATCGGTGTTATCGTTTACATCTCCGCCAACGCTGGGGACCCCGGCACAAAACGGGATGATGAGAAGAAGAGCCACTACTCTTACGGCTGGTCCTTTTACTTCGGTGGCCTTTCCTTCATCCTGGCAGAGATGATTGGAGTCTTAGCCGTCAACATCTACATTGAGAAGAACCGTGAGGCCCACTGCAAGAGCCGCACAGAGCTGCTGAAGAACCCTTCCTCTTCCTCTTCGGCCATCTTGCGCCTACCCAGCTACCGTTTCCGATACCGCCGCCGGTCACGCTCCAGTTCCCGCTCTACCGAACCCTCGCAGTCTCGAGAAACCTCACCAGTAGGCCTCAAAGGGTTCCCTTCCACCGACATCTCCATGTATACACTGTCGAGGGACCCCTCCAAGGCCAACATCAGCTCCCTCTATGGCGGTGCCAGCGAAACGGCCTCCACGGGGGCGGCGGCAGCACCACCACCGTCAGGGGCAACGGGTACAGGCAGTGGTGGGTTCTTACAGTTGCACAACACCTTCCCCAAGGACCCTGGCGTCACTGTCACTGTAACCGGGCCCAACGTAGCGGGGGCAACAGGCACCTTGGGTAAAGATGCCTCCTCCAACACCAACACCCTCAACAGGAAGACAACTCCAGTGTAAGGAAGGAGCAAAGTGAGGAGAGGGTATAGAAAGGGTAAGAGGTGAAGGCAAGACACAGCTCAAAGGATGTTGGGGGTGTCAGAATGTTCTGAAGCGAGAAAACAATCCATTCTACAGTTCCTTCCTTCCCTTTTCTCGTTTCGTCCTCCTTTCCTTCCACTCTTTCCTTTCAACCTCTGTCTCTTTGGTCTTCCCTCCATCTCCCTGCCCTGAACTTCCGTCACCTTTTTTGACCTACCAGTGGGACCTAAGATTACATCTCACATCTTGTGGAAGAGAAGGAGTATTTTCACCAAGGGGCTTTCTGTGAAAATAAATAAAAAACAAATACGAGGCAGACTTCAACCATTTCTACTACCAGGTTTAGGAGAAATAACTCAAACATCACTGTCCTTACAATCAGGCACCTCGAGGATAACCAGGACGGATGCTTTTGACACAGACTACAGAAGGAGGGAGCCCGTGACTGCGGCTCCGTGGCTCTCGGAGAAGTGTCATTCCTCATGCACACTTGGTTGACTTTTCTACTGGACAGCCAAGAGGGCCTGAAAGTGGTGTGGATAGGGATTGGAAGTGGTGTGGGTATGGATTGAAAGCCCGGTCTCCCCTGTTCACAAGCTGTGTACAAGATAGCTTCCACAATGTACTGTGCCAAAATCTGGGGCTGCAGTGCGGATCAAGAGGGTGTTTTGTTCCTCGCGGAGTATAAGGGATCCCTCTTTTCTCCTTCACTGCAGCTTTACTAAGGGCTGACAAAAGTTTGTGCCAAAACACAGTGCCATGGGGTTGGGGGAGGGATAAAGTATGGGGGGGGGGGAGGGAGAAGATTTTGGGAAATCTAAAAGGACTGACTGCCCCTTAGTGGTTGCCAGAGGTATTTCTAATCCACTAGACTTTTGACAAATCTCTTCTAATCTAATCTTTGACTCTTTTCTGTTTTTGGCCCATCTGTAAGTCACGACTGAGCCATAGCTCTTCCTGAGATGAAGCTGTCTTTGGGGAGGAGGGAGGGTGTCCCTGCTCTTTATACAGATATCCCTCACCCATTTTCTTTTTGGAAATGATAATTAATTCAATTATAATTGATTTCATTTGTTTGCCTTGTCCATCGGGTAGGTAGAGTTTTAAGAGTCCTCAGCCTTGCGTCTTCTTTTCGATATCTGGACGAAGAGCTTGACAAATGAATCCAGAGGTCATGGAGATGGATAGATCAGCTCCACTCATCCCTACCCAAATCCCCTGAATCAGCTTCTTAGGGAGAATTTTTACATGTATTATAGTTATATAAATATATAAGTAAATAAATAAATATATAGACAGACACAAAGAGACATATATGGGGAAACTAACAACATGATTGTGATGTTTCTTAGGACTTGGTTAATTATTTGGGGCGCGCAGGGGTCAACAGTGACTTTCTTCTCAGTGGATTTTTTTTCCACTTGGAAGCTGTTTTATAAAACAGGATATTTCTGATCCTGATGTTTTCTCCCCCTGAATCATGCTAGGCTTATTTTATTTTTACTGTGTGCACTCAGGCGCAGATCTGCAGTTCCTCACTGCCAATCCAGGTGGATTCCCTTTATTCTCTACGTTGAGCAGGGATCCCATGTTGACCAATGCAGCATTTATATATACACGATCCCTGACCATTATAGACCTTTTTCTCTTGGTTTAGTTATTGCTCTGTTTAGTGCTTCTCCTGGGGTTGTAACCTGGATCTGGAACAAGATGAAAAGTGGAGCCCCTCAGCTCTAGGATTATGAGGACCTGTTTTATGTATATTATCTGGAAATATATTGCCAAATCAGTTCTATCTTTTTCATTTACTTTATAGTGAACATAATATAGACTCAGGATGGGCTTATACACCCAAAATGGTGTCATTCACAAATTTATTCATAGGGACTGAGCCCAAGAAGGAAGAAAAAAGCATAATTCAGATGTAAATGCAGAGTTGTAGAACAGTAGTTCAGCAGAATGAAGTCCTTCTCAAATTTAAGAAGGATTTGCTTACCTTATTTTGAAGGAAGTAATCCAGAATGCATTTTGCCATTTTTTTCCATGCCAGGAGTGACTTAAGAAACTGCAAGTCGCTTCTGGTGTGAGAGAACTGGCCGCCTTCAAGGACGTTGCCCAAGGGATGTGCGGATGTTTTACCATCCTGTGGGAGGCTTCTCTCTTATCCCAGCATAAGAAGCTGGAGCTGACAAACAGGAGCTCACCCCGCTCCTGGATTCAAACTGCTGACCTTTCAGTCAGCAGTTCTGCTGGCACAAGGTTTTAACCCATTGCGCCACCGGGGGCTCCATATTGACATTTAAACATATCCTCCAACTGTCCCAATTAATCCTCTGTCATCCTATGTTCAAGGGTCCTAATTTCTCTCTTAGCCTCCCACTTTCCTCTTCAGCATACTTCCATAGCTGCAAACTGAGTCCAAAGTGCCAAAGTAGTATGTGCTTAGCTGACAGCAAGGGGAGAGGAAAGGAGGAGGCAGAATCTGAACCTTCCCAATGGGTTTGGGCAAAAGCAAACTGCTGCAGCCTCTCCTATTTTGTGTATTCCTGATTAATACCTCTTCCCATGTTGACTACTTGACTGATGTTGCTTGGCCATGTGTGTCCCCGTTTTCATCTGCAAGAGTGGTGAGCAGAACAGCAAAAGACCGTTACGACCATTGTATAAAATTACTTAACTGGATCACCGATCAGCACTCCACTTTGTCTTTTGTGAAGGAGGGGAGGAAAACTTTGCAAAAGAATGCTTTACATTCTGCAGAAATGCATTCATATAAACTGAGTGCCTTTCTGCATTCAGTTGATATGGATGCAGAAATGGGGAAATTGTGCAACCAAACAAAATGGACTTGGGTTTTTACAGTCTTGGTCACACTTTGTAGAGAGTAGGTACTGTTCGATACTTTAGAAATTAGTGCTGATTGACAGAATTCTGGTTGCAGACAAAATGTGTTTACTCAGAAGTAATCCCACTGTAGTTCGCTGAGGCTCACGTCCTAGTAAGTCCGTTTGAGACTTCAGTTCCAGGAACAACTGATGCAGAATTGCAGACCTCCAGAATACAGTAGGATTTGACTCAGGGTGCATCTACACTATCAAATTAAAGCAGTTTGGCACCACTTTATATGCTATGGCTCAATGCTATGGAATCTTGAGAAGTCTAGTTTCTCAATGCCATCTCTCATGATTTCATATTATTGTCGCCATGGCAATTGAAGATAGTTCTCCATCAGGCATGGGCAAACTTCGGCCCTTCAGGTGTTTTGGACTTTTAACTCCCAGAATTCATAAGAGCCTCAGGCCTCTTCCTTTACCCCTCAGCCACTTAAGCTGTTAAGAATTGTGGGAGTTGAAATCCAAAACACCTGGAAGTTTGCCCGTACTTGTTCTACACTGACTATATAAAGCAGTTTGAATTGCATTTAATTGTATTATATGGTCAGTGTAGAACGAGCCTGAGTCGTGTCAAACTGCATTGACTTAGCAATGTTGATGCACTCTTACCTATCTGGCAATGGAGAATATTTAAAACATTGAAATGGTTATGTGTCTGGATAACAGAAATGCTGCTCACCAAAATGTTCACTAGAGACAAGTTATTTTTTACCAGTAGCTAATGCCTGAAAACCAGTTAGAAACTGTGATTGCCTCCTAAGAAATATTGGTCAGAATCCTTTATTTGAGTTGTATCTCCATAAGTGAACTTATGTGTGCAGGAATTTGGGTGGTTTCCTTACATCCAGGTCCAATGGAGTGCTGTTGTATTTCTATGTAGCTACGCTGGCAAAGTGACAAATGGGCAAAGGGACCAGTATGTGCTGGGTACCAATGCGCATCGATGATCTTGCCAAAATGTTTCTCCGCAATTCACTAACAGGGTTTCATAGTGCCTCTGCTACATAGCTAAGTATACATCAAGTTAACATCACTGGGGCTGGATCTACACTATAATACTCCCAGAATAGGGCTCATCTACACAAACACGAAGCAATCTATCTAAGGAAAAAGTATAATATCCAAAGAGCATACAGTATATAATTTTATCAAAATTCCCAATATACAGCTCAATACAGTGGCATAAAGCAAAGTGAAAAGGAGCAACCACCCTCAAACATAATAGTTCTGAGACTGATAGATTCCCATATACAGGCCCGTAGACAGGATTTTGATTCGGGGGGGGGGGGGGGGGTTTGATTCGGGGGGCTGAGTTTGATTTGGGGGGGCTGAGTTTAATTCAGGGGGGCTGAGTTTGATTTGGGGGGCCTGAGTTTGATTCGCGGGGCTGAGTTTGATTCGCGGGGCTGAGTTTGATTCGGGGGGCTGAGTTGATTCGGGGGGCTGAGTTCAATTTGGGGGCTGAGTTTGATTCGGGGATGCTGGGTTTGATTCAGGGGAGGCTGACTTTGATTGCGGGGCTGAGTTTGATTCGGGGCCTGAGTTTGATTCGGGGAAGGCTGAGTTTGATTGGGGGGGGCGAGTTTGATTCAGGGGAGGCTGACTTTGATTTGGGGAAGCCTGAGTTTGATTCGGGGGACGGACGGACTGAGTTTGAGCTGCACCCAGGCCTGCTCCCTCTCGCTTTCCTTCCTCTGCCTCGTCTGCCTCTGACTCTAGCTCCTGCCGCTCCATATCTCTCTCTCTCTTGCTCACCCTGTATTCGCTCTGCCTTGCCTATGTCTTTTTCAAGCATGAAGGCAATGGGTTGCCCTTCTGACTCTTCTCTCTATACTCCTGACTTCTGATGACTGCATCTTCATTCTCCTATCTTGCCCTTCCATTATCTCTCTGAGCATGAGTTCCCTGACCCCAGCTTCCCTCTGACCTTTCTTCTCTGCTCTCACTTCCTGTCTCTCCTCCTGCCTCTTCCTATCTCTTGCATGCTCTATCTCCTTCTCCTCTGCTATGGACCTGCTCTCTGAGTTAGTGCTCACTTGCCTAGATCTCCTCTGACCTTTTCTCTCCCCTCTCTCCCTCCTGAGTTTGATTCGCGAGGGCTGAGTTTGATCGGGGGCTGAGTTTGATTCAGGGGTGAGTTTGATTGGGGGCTGAGTTTGATTTGGGGGGCTGAGTTGATTCAGGGGGGCTGAGTTTGATTTGGGGGGCTGAGTTTGATTTGGGAGGCTGAGTTTGATTCGGGGGCTGAGTTTGATTCGGGGCTGAGTTTGATTCGAGGGGCTGAGTTTGATTCTGGGGGGCTGAGTTTGATTCGGGGGCTGAGTTTGATTCAGGAGGGCTGAGTTTGATTGGGGGGGTGAGTTTGATTTGGGGGGGGCTGAGTTTGATTCGGGGGGGCTGAGTTTGATTCGGGGGGCTGAGTTCGGGGGGCTGAGTTTGATTCGCGGGGAGGGGCTGAGGATCTACCCTAGCAAACCTTTTGTATCATTATCCCAATACCCCCATGCATATGGGATATATTGAGCATGGTGATCAGATCATGATATGAATGAACATAACAGTTTAAATAATGTACCAGTAAGGCCTTCGTGGACCACCCTGAGAATTTGGGGGGGGGGGTGAAGCCTAAGCCCCCCCCCCCCCCCCCCCCCCCCCCCCCCCCCCCCCCCAGCTACATGCCTGCCCATATATATATAGGCTTCATGGATATGTGTTCAATGAAGAAACCTTCCAAAGTAAACAGACAATGAGTCATGAAGTCCAAAAGTCTTTCACTTTGCTTTATACCACTTTATTGATCTGTATATTGGAAATTTTGATAAAGTTATATACTGTATACTCTTTGGATATTATACTTTCTCATTACATAGATTGCTTTGTGTTTGCTGGATCTCCACTGCCATATAATGCCGCTTGGAACTGCATTGCATGCAGACCAAAATTATGCAGTTTAACTGCACTGAACTGCATTATATAGGTGTAAATCCAGCCATAGACAGTGATATAGGATTCCGGCCTGTATTTTTTTCTCTCGTTTGTTTTTAATGAAAGTGTACAATGTATTTGAGTGGGGGGAGATAAAGAATTACATAGGAGAAGTGGGACTTTCCGTCCTTCTTTCCTTTTTTCTTTGTGGCAGTAAGAGGACTGAACATATTTTGAACTCAAATATCACTAGAGAGAAGTATTGGTTTGAAAATGTGCAGAGAGAGAAAGAGGTCAGTATGGAACAGGAAAGGGCAAACTTGGGCTCTCCAGGTGTTTTGGACTTCAACTCCCACAATTCCTAACAGCCTCAGGCCCTTTGCTTTTCCCCCTCAGCCGCTTAAGGCTGTTAGGAATTGTGGGAGTTGAAGTCCAAAACACCTGGAGAGCCCAAGTTTGCCCATGCTTGGTATCGCAGCACTGTTTTTGGTGTGTAAAGTCAATTCCATATTTTATAAACAAGAGAAAGTATTTAAAAATATAGTTTGAAATATGATTTTGGTTTTTAAAAAAAGCCAGTGATTGTGCTATTTTCTGGAACGAAGGAAAAAAGACAATGCATCTGGAGAGGAACCGTACAAACAAGTGAACAGCAACAGTAGTCTGTCATAATAGCAACAACAACAACAGAAATGCATGGATTTTTACTGGAATCTACCTTTCAAATAAAGTCCTATGAAAATACTTTCAAGGGAGGTTTGTTATTAAAGGGAAAGGGGAACAAGGGAAATGGTGCATCTGCATCACCTAGCAAGAATATCCAAGGGAACGTTTTCACTAGAATTAGTACAGTTACACACCACTAACAGCCATGGTTGAATGCTATGGAATCAGGGGAGCTGTAGTTTGGTGAGGCACCAGTCCGTTTTGGCAGAGAAGACCGAGTCCTTGTAAAACGACAACTCCTATGATTACATAGCATGCATCCATGATAGCTAAAGAGGTTCCAAGCTGCATTCATTCCACCCCAGGAGGTATTCTGGCCATTTTGGGAAAAATAAATTTCTCTGTGAGTTTTCCAGGCTGTATGGTCATGTTCCCGAAGCATTCTCTCCTGACATTTCGCCCACATCTATGGTAGGCATGCTCAGAGGTTGAGAGGTCTGTTGCTAACTAGGCAAATGGGGCTTATATATCTGTGGAAAGTTCAGGGTGGGAGAAAGAACTCTTGTCTGCCCGAGGCAAGTGTGAATGCTGCAATTGAACATTCCACAGATATATAAACAGACAGAAAACAATCAGGGCCAGCTAACACTCCCAACAAAGCATTTCCCTCAGGAAGGAAACAGCCAGGCTTTGAAGCTGCAAGGCCATTCAGTACTAATCAAGGTGGCCAATTGCAACATTCACATGTTCTTCCCACCCTGGACATTCCACAGATTTATAAATCTCAATTGCTTAATTTCCAACAGACCTCATAACCTCTGAGGATGCCTGCCATAGATGTGCTTGAAACGTCAGGAGAGAATGCTTCTGCCATACAGCCGGGAAAGCTCTTAGCAACCCAGTGATTCTGGCCATGAAAGCTTTCAACAACATATTTCTCCATCTTTGGGCTTGCGTGAACATGAGCTACAAGATGCACATGACAGCTTTCTTTCCTGCAAACTAAAAAAAAAACAACTGAATGCCAGCAGGTAATGATGAACATATTCTAGCACTGCCCTAGAGCAATCCTACTCAAAATAAATAGGTGCTAGTACTTAACCTAGCAGTGCCCTGTTAATCGAAAGTTTCCCAAAAATCTGTAGTGGGCGCAAATATGGTGCCAGTCCTTGGCACACTAGAATGGGAAGAGTTGGTATCCTACTTCAGATACCTTAAGAAGCACTGCCCTAGAGGGGTTGTTTAAAATGCAGAAAAATAACTATAGTCATATCCGGATTAGGTGAAGGTAAAGGTTTCCCTGGGCATTAAGTCTAGTTGTGTCCAGTTCTAGGGGGTGGTACTCCTCTCCATTTCTAAGCTGAAGAGCCAGTGTTGTCTGTAGATACCTCCAAGGAGATGTGGCCAGCATGACTGCATGGAGCGCCGTTACCTTCCCACACAAGCAGTACCTATTGATCTACTAACATTTGCATGTTTTAGAATTGCTAGGTTGGCAAAAGCTAGGCCCAACAGCACTCCCCGGATTCGAACCACCAACCTTTCAGTCAGCAAGTTCAGCAGCTCAGCAGTTTAACCCGCTGTGCCACATCAGATAACTCAGCAGGATTGCTGGAGAAAAGAGTGCAAACCTTTTGGCTTTCCAGATATCCAGATTATTCCCCCAATATAAACTCCTCTTTCCTTAGATGGCATCCGCTGCCACCAGTAGTCCTGAGGCACAAAGACTGTATTTGCCAGCCTAGCTAGTTGCTAAGGCAACAAAGGTGGAATTGTGTAGTTCCAAAAGCCCTGCAGCAAAGCCCGTATGGAGGGCATAAATATAATCAGATCTACAGAAAAGATGAACGGTTGGGTTCCTCCCTCTTCCTGGCAGCAGCCCCTATGGATCCTCCACCAACACAACAGCTGTCCTTCCATGCCAACTCAGTACTTTTTAACTTGGTCAGCTTGTTAGCGGATGTGGGGCGGGGGACACCAGATGCTTCCTCCTGCTTGCCACTGCATGGATGAACATCCTCAAATCTCCTTGACACCTTCTGGGAATACTGCTTAAAGCCTCCAGGCCTGGCTCCGTATGTCCCTGATTCGTGCCTCTCTCCTTGCCCAAAATGTTAGCTTTCTGACAAGTTTTACATGAACCCAAATGCTCAACAAGTGGAGCTTGGTTATTACGGGATGGGAGGGGGGGGTGCCTCATTGTCATCCCTGTTGTTAAGCAACCGCAAAGAAAACTGGAAAAAATGCCCCCGTTTCTTTCAATGCTGAATTTGTTTTGCCCAAACCAATCACTTTCTCGGCAGAATGTGACTCCCTACGGCCGTGTGCTGCCTCTTTAATGTCCCATTGCTGCCAGTGTCTAAAGGGAGCTTGTTCAGTTTTGGACTGAAGTTAGCCAGAGCAGTTGGCACCTCCAACACCACATTCAGAGGACATATAAGTTGTGGGTAAGTCTATGCTATGCTATTGATGGAGCAAAATTTGTTAAGTTGGTCTGCTTCTTTATGGCCAGGTATTGCTGTGTGTTCTAGGAGGACTTAATAAGTAACAGTTAGTTGAAGACATCTCTGTGTAGTGTTTGTTTGTTTGTTTGTTTGTTTAAAACTTTAATTTCCTGATTTTCTCTACCTCTATAGAGGGACTCAGACCGGCTCACAACAAGGATTCCAATTCTAATAATACAGTCTAAAACATCATACAACAGAAAGATTAAAATACATATAGAATAAAATACATATAAGCCGGATCGCCAAGATAAAATCATGTCCAACTCAGTCCGCATATGTGGTCGATAACTTTGGTCTGTAGCCAGTCTCATCCATTATTCTGGGAATGCTTTATTCCATATCCAGGTTTTCACTAGCCTCCTGAAAGTCAGGAAAGACGAGGCAGATCTGATTTCAATCAGGAGAAAGTTCCATAGCCGAGGAAAAGGCCCTGTCACTTGTCCCCACCAAAAGCGATTTCAAAAGTGGTGGGACCGAGAACAGGGCCCCACCAGAAGATCTTAAGAGCCTTGATGGGTCATAGGGGAGAATACATTCGGACAGGTAAAGTGGGCCGGAACCGTATAGTCCCTCTCCTCACAAAACAACTGAAACATATGTGGATCTTTGGGCACACCTATGGGGACACCTATGAGAGAAGATGATAGAGTTGCTAGAGTGAAAACTGGAGGAGGCTTATGTACCTTTAATGGTTTTGTTGAAATTCAGCAGTGGAACTCTTTGCCCTGGAGTATGGTGGAGGCTCCTTCTTTGGAAGCTTTTAAACAGAGGTTGGATGGCCATCTGTTGGGGGTTCTTTGAATGTGATTTTCCTGCTTCTTGGCAGGGGGTTGGACTGGATGGCCCACGAGGTCTCTTCCAACCCTATGATTCTATGGTTTGAAGGTGAAGTTCAGCACTCTGGACAACTCCTATAAAGTTCCAGCTAAAATCTAGAATGATTTTGCCTTCTGATTGAATGAAGTCATCAGGCATTATGAGTTTAAGGAAAACTGGATAAACTTGTAACACACACAGCTTTGTCCCTTAAGAGGAGGAGATGGGCAGGGGTCCCAAAAGAATCACATGTCAGCTCAGGTGGTTGGTTGCCTTGCCTATGCATTGGGCTTGCAGCACCCATGTGTTCAGGGAGGAAGAAAACAATGAGAAAATGTTGAACAGTAGCAATGTGAGCAAAAGGATGGAGAGGGAGGCCAAGAAGGAGACTAGAGGCTTAGATTTTGATCAGCAGCTACTGTGACAGAGTACATGCAGAAAATGATTTATTTCATATTGAGAGATTCAACCATGCTTGTAATCTTCACAGAATACTGTGGCCTTGGTGATCCATGTCTCCATCTTAGATTGGTTTAATGCAGTAGTTCTCAACCTGTGGGTCCCCAGGTGTTTTGACCTACAACTCCCAGAAATCCCAGCCAGTTTATTAGCTG
Organism: Anolis sagrei ordinatus; assembly: GCF_025583915.1. Classification (NCBI taxonomy): domain Eukaryota; kingdom Metazoa; phylum Chordata; class Lepidosauria; order Squamata; family Anolidae; genus Anolis; species Anolis sagrei. The sequence goes on along the minus strand of NW_026847660.1, from coordinate 19,599,783 downwards.
TTAGGATTTCTGGGAGTGGAAGGCCAAAACATCTGGGGACCCACAGGTTGAGAACCACTGGTTTAATGTGTTGGCTGTCAAGCTGGAAAGTGAAAAACGTCTGGCAATTTAAGTTTGTACAAAGCATAGCAGCAAGAGTTCGGGTGGAAGATGTGTCTTCCCCAATTTTGGGGATGGAGTTTATCATCCTGGGCAGCTTCTTTAAAGTAGGTTCACTCCCACTGGTGCAGGCACCACATCAACCTCCACTAAAGAGTACTGGCTGGAACTATCTGTATTGCATAGATGTTTCACTGTGTCAGCTTCACCAAATGTCATTGAGGAGGGCAGGGACTCCAGCTTCCAGCATCCCCCAATCCAGCATACCCAGAGGTGGTTTCGCCATTTCCTTTCCTGAAATATAGCTCACAGAACTATTTCCCATTCAAGTACAGGCAGTCCCCAAGTTACAAACATCCGGCTTACAACAACTCATAGTTAAGAACTGGAGTGAGACAACAGGAAGTGAGAGAAATCTACCCTAGGAAGGGAAATTCACTCCTGAAAGAGTTATCATGAGGAAAAGGGGTCTCCACTGAAGCTTTATCATCAATCCTTATTTCCAGAACAAGCCATTTTTTTGGAAATCCAATGTTCACAGGAACAGAAGTAAGGTGAAATGTTCTGATCAGGGGCACAAACAGCAAAACAAAAAACACAGGGGTGTTAACCCTTCCTTATACTATCCAAAGTGTGTGTGTGTATGTCTTTGTAGGTGTGTGTATATATATATATATATACATAAATACATATATATACACATATACCCTATGCTATCCAAAGTGTATGTGTATATATATATATATATATATATATATGCATACATATATATAAAATACACATACATCCTATGCTATCCAAAGTGTGTGTGTGGTATGTGTGTGTGTATGTGAGTGTGGCTGGAGTTACACACATACCCTATGCTATCCAAAGTGTGTGTGTATGTATATATCAATACATACATATATACAAAAGTACACATACACCTTATTCTATCCAAGGTGTGTGTGTATGTGTGTATGTATATATCCATACATACATATATGCAAAAATACACATACACCCTATGCTATCCAAAGTGTGTGTGTGGTATGTGTGTGTGCCTGTGGCTGAAGTTACACTCACAAATATACCTGTTCTGACTTGCATACAAATTCAACTTCAGAACAAACCTACTGAACCTATTTATTTGTAACTTAGGGACTACCTGCACTTACCAGAGTTGAGAGTGCTTAACCTCCAAGCCCAGGTGGAATCTGATGCCTGTAGGGCAAGCAAACAACTAAAGGGGTGGATCCAGAAGAGATGTCCCATCATGCACTTTGCAACTTGTGCAAGTGACTTAGAAAATAAAACATAACAATGCTTAGAGTGATACCAACACATGCAGCAGAGGGCGCTGTGAGAAGCCAGGGCAATAGGAATCCTTAGCTGTCCAGGTGCTGAGAGAGTTGTCAGTTTTGACCTCTGCATCTTTAAAAGTGTCAGACACACACACAGACGCACACACACACACATGCTCCCCCTCCCTGCACCAGACAGTCTGTGCGCCTTAAAATAACCCTTCTTGCCTAGGCGATGGGTGAAGGACAGTGGCAGGTGCTCCCTGCATTTGCCAAGGCCACGCAGGGGGAGGCAAGGGGTGGGTGGTGTGAGGTAGCTGCTGTCCCATCCCTGGCCTCACTCTGTCAAGCCGGGGCATTGGGTGGAGAAAGCGAGGGGTGGGGTATTGTGGGGTGAACAGGGAGAGTGGTCGAGCCGCTTGCAGTGTGTTGACCTAGTTAAGACTAAGGAGAAGCTCTGAGAGGCCCTGGAAAGGTCCAAGCTTTCCTAGGGTTAAACAAGAAACTGGGGACCAGGACTTGCCTTTTTGCAGGTAAACGTTGCCCAAGCAGCAAGGAAAAGGGCTATGAATATGTGGCCCAATTTTTTCCTTCAGGACGAGGAGCAGCGCATGGCCACGCGCGGGCGGGCAGGAGGCAAGCGGCGCAAGGCAATGACGGACGAGCAAGAGGGCAAGATCAAGCTGGCCTTCTTTGTGGCCATTGTGGGCATGACCCTGACGGTTCTGGCCGTGGGCACGGAGTTCTGGGTGGAGCTCAACACCTACAAGCAGAATCACTCAGCCATCTGCGAGGCGGCCCACTATGGCTTGTGGAAGTTTTGCTACAAGAAACTCTGGATGAATGACATTGAGGAAGAGAGGGCCACCTGCGGACCTGCAGAGCTGCCTGGAGGTAATCAATTTATCTGATCACCTTCATTTCCCATTCACCCTCTGCCTTTTCCTCTCTGAAACCCTCATGCTCCAAATACTCCCCACCCAATTCTTCTGTGAGTGACTCCCATGGTTTATATTTGGCCTGCTAGGTTTCTTCATCTGTCCTCTTTTTCTGTTCTTAACATCAGCAGGATGCAATCCCTACACATGGGCTGCTCTGCTTCCAACAGAGCTGGGGAGCTTTTTTTTTTGCTCCGTGAGCTGTATACAGCAGAAAATGATGGTTTGGGGTGGAATTTCAATAAGTTTCTCATTTGTGGGCAAGACCCAATGTGATGGTGATGACCACATTGAAGCCTTTGACTTCCTTGGCCTCCACGCGCAAAAATATAGACTTTCAGCAATCCACTGAGTAACATATACGAAGTCAGGCACACTTCTCACCTTCTTCTCCCTGCATTCATACACATATCCTCCAACTTTCCAGAGTTGGATGGGATAATCATAATTAATCCTCTATCATCCCACCCAAAATGTCCCAGTTTCTCTCTCACACTATTCCCCTTTAACAACAACAACAACAATATAAAGGTGGTCCCAGTGGTGATCGGCACACTGGGTACAGTGCCTAAAGACCCTGGCCTGCACTTAAACACAATCGGTGCTGACAAAATTATCATCTGTCAGCTGCAAAAGGCCACCTTACTGGGATCTGCACGCATTATTCACCGATACATCACACAGTCCTAGACACCTGGGAAGTGTCCGACGTGTGATCCAAAACAACAGCCAGCATAGTGATCTTTTTCGCTGTGAACTAATCTTGTTGTGTTTCAAATAATAATATTGTAACTTTATTTTTATACCCTGCCTTCATCTTCCCGAAGGGACTCAGTGTGGCTTATATAGGGACAAGCCCTATCAACATAATTAAAATAACACATTAAAATTCATAAAAACAGCAACAAGCAATAAAACAACAACAGTATAACACAATATAATACAAAACAACCATCAAACAGACAACCAGTATCTTGAGATAGCAATGCAGTTCTGGGAACGGGTGAGAGGCAATATAATCAATTGTGAGGAAGGGTTGATACATGAAGTACAAGTGCCAGTTGACACAAATTGGTGGTAACAGGCAATCTAAAGTAGAACACTATATCCTGAAGCAGGGGGCAGTAGTAAAGTGCAGGGACTGAAAATTGGGTCATAACTAGGAGCCAAAAAATTTCTGGGGAAACCATGTAATCAAAAGCACAGTGGAACATCCATATCTTTAGACTTTGCAAAAGATGGACGGGGGGACAGCCTAATCTCCCAGGGGAGAGAATTCCAGAGCCGGGGGGGGGGGGGGGGCAACACTGAGAAGGCCCTCTCCCTCATCCCCACCAACCACACTTTTGACGGCAGTGGGAGCGAGAGGAGAGCCTCCCCAGAGAATCTTAGAGATTGTGTAGGTTTTTAGGGGGAAATGCGATCGTGAAGTTAGATAGGTCCCGAACTGTTTAAGGCTTTATAGGTCATAACCTGCAACTTAAATCGAGGTTGGAAACTTATCAGCAGGCAGTGGAGCTGTCTGAACAGAGGGGTTGACCACTCCCTGTAATTTGCTCCGGTTAACAACCTGGCCACCAACCTTTGCACTAACTGCAGTTTCCAGGCTGTCTTCAAGGGCAGCCCCGTGTAGAGTGCATTACAGTAATCCAACCTGGAGATAACCAAGGCATAGACCATGGTTAAGTCAGACTTCTTGAGGTACAGTTGCAGCTCGTGCACAAGCTTTGTCCTCAGCTTGCTTCCATTGCTGCAAACAGAGTTTAAGCACAAAAGTAGTTGCAGTCAATTAATTAAATAGGAGAAAGGGAACGAAGGGGATGGACTCTTGCTCTTCCCAGTTGGCTCAGGCAAAAGAAAAGTCTTACAATCTTTTTTACCTTGTATGTTCCTCTTCCTTCTGAATTTTGTCATCTTGACCACACCTTTGTGTGTTACTTGGCCACATATGTAGTGTTCTTCTTCTGTGAAATGTTGGCAGATATACATACACACACTCACACTCCTGTTGTCTGTCTCAGAACATAATACAAGTGCACGTTCTTGGGAAGATTGGGGCATAAGATGAGGAGGATTAATGCTTTTCATTCACCAAATGTGTGCCACCAAGTAGTGTTGCAGGACGCACAATATTCATGATGAAATGGTGTGGGGAGGGTTAGCTCAGAACATCTGGGTCCTATGGGGAAAACATTTGGTCACAGAAGAATTTGGCTGAGGCTGTCAGGGAGAGGATTTGGGTGAACATTCAGCCATCAATGCAGAAGTTTGCATACATTTACTCTACTGATGGTTTCTGTGGCCACTAGCACACAGATCCTGGCTACTACATTTCCATATTCTCTAACTGTCTCAGTTTGGCAGGGACAGTCCCATTTAATCCTTTGCCATCCCATTTTATCAGCTGTCCCAGTTTCTCTCTCCTTCTCCCACTCTCCCCATTTGTTGTTGGTTAATGTAATTTGCCCCAGTCTGAGTTCAAAGAGCAAAAGGAGTTCTCATTTAGATAAGTAAAGGAAAAGGTAAAGGAAAAGGTAAAGGAAAAGGTAAAGGTTTCCCCTGACATTAAGTCTAGTCATGTCCAACTCTGGAGGATGGTGCTCATCTCCAGTTCTATACCAAAGAGCCAGCGTTGTCCATAGACACCTCCTAGGCCATGAGGAGCAGAACCTATTAATCTACTCACATTTGTATGTGTTCCAACTGCTAGGTTGGTAGAAGCTGGGGCTAGCAATGGGAGCTCACCCCGGATTCGAACCGCCAACCCTTCAGTCAGCAAGTTCAGCAGCTCAGCGGTTTAACCCACTGTGCCACCTCAGATAACTTGGTAGGATATACTGGCGAAAAGGGAGCAAATCTTCCCAGTTGGCTGAGTCGCAAGCAAACTGTTGCAGCCTCCCCTATTTTATCTGTTCCTTCTTGTTGCTTGCTTGACCACATCCTGATGCTGCTTGACCACTTATGTCTTGGGTTTCCTTTGTGAAACACTGGAGGCTATGTGGTTCCCATGCAGGGTAATGCTTGCAACATCATCATTAAGGAACGGCATGCACAGGGTGATACGGAAAGCCATGGCCAGGCCTTGTGTTGGCATCCACTGGCAGGTCCTCTGCAATTTAATAAAGCAATTATGCTCTCTTAAATCTTTATGAGCATCTATCCATTAATGCCTGTCTCTGCACTCACTCCAGCATATCATCCTAATATAATTACCAAAAATAAAAGCCAGATCCCAGGTTAGCGTCTTCTCGCTCTCCCACCAGCTCCACTAGCCCAGCCTTGGCATCTCTTTCCAGTGCCAGGCTTAAGCCCCATAAATTCCTGTGAAGAATTGCTGATGCGATGATTATCTCTTGCTAATGAAGGATTATCTCCATGCCTCTGTTAGCATCTCTCCCAGTCTCCGGTTCTGCTGGGCTGTGCTATACTGTACGTGAATACAGCTCTGTCCTGCTAATGATGTTTTGGAAATATAACCGGTTAAATGGCCATGTTCCAGAAGCATTCTCTCCTGACATTTCACTTGCACCTATGGCAGGCATCCTCAGGGGTTGTGAGGTCTGCTGGAAACTAGGAAAATTGGGTTTATATAACTGGAATGTCCAGGGTGGGAGAAAGAACTCTTGTCTGTTCGAGGTAGGTGTGAATGTTTTAATCAGCCACCTTGATTAGCATTCAATGGCCTTGCAGTTTCAAGGTCTGGATTCTTACTCCCTGGGGAATCCTTTGTTAGGAGGTATTTAATTAGCCCTGATTGCTTCTTGTTTGATCTACACTGTGGATGCGTGTAGATCTCTAGTGTGGATGTGTGTAGATCAGGCATGGGCAGAGTTGGGCCCTCCAGGTGTTTTGGACTTCAACTCCCACAATTCCTAACAGCCTCAGGCTTAAGCGGCTGAGGGGGAAAAGGAAGGAGCCTGAGGCTGTTAGGAATTATGGGACACCTGGAGGGCCCAAGTTTGCCCACACCCAGTGTAGATGCAACCTAAGTCATCACAACCAGCCTCGTGCATTGGAGCTTAAACTCTCCTTCTCTAAATGTTAAACTTCCATTTTTTAAAAAGTTTTTAAAATGTGCACCTTAAAGTTTTGCTAAAAATAAAACTGATATTAAAGGCATTCATTTAAAAACAAGACATATGCATGCAATTAGTAATTTCTAAATGTTTGTTTCCTGTGTAAATAGGACTATCACTTTATCACCCCAACGTAGTGCCAGCTTGAATCACAGCTACTACTTATTCATTTTAAAATAACATTAATTGTGTGATTAACAACATATGTTTTTGTGTTTTGGGAGATGCAGAGGAATATAAGTGTTAACAGCAGCATTCTACCTTACCGTTCATAAGGAAAGAATATAACCCAGAATGGGAATACTCAGTTCCCTGGATTTTATGCCCTGGCAACTGTAGAAAAAGTCCCCCCCCCCCTTTCCAGGTCCTGTCAACACAAAATTTCAGGCTGCTAAAACAAATCATGGCATCTGGAAAAGCATTTGGCTGTCAGTATGTTCACTTGCCTCCTTTTCTCTTAAGAGGGTGGTAAGAACCTTGGCTTTGTCCCATTTCCCTTATGGGACACGGACATGGAAGTCTTGGATTACAGAGCTGGAAAAAGGAGGAAAGAGGGTTACAAAAGGAAAATAAGGTAAAGCCAAGAGCTGGCATGGTATAATGCAGGTACGGGCAAACTTCAGCCCTCCAGGTGTTTTGGACTTCAGCTCCCACAATTCCTAACAGCTGAATTGTGGGAGTTGGAATCCAAAACACCTGGAGGGCCAAAGTTTTCCCATGCCTGGTATAGTGGTTTGAACACTGGACTATGACTCTGAAGCCCTGGGTTCAGATCCCTGTTTGGCAATAGACACCAATTAGGTGGCCTTGGGAAAGTCACATTCTCTCAGCCTCAGAGGAAGGCAATGGCAAACTGCCTATTAACAATCCTTACCAAGAAAAAGAAATGTGGTAGGCTCACCTTATGGTCCCCATAGTTGAAGACAAACAACAACTCCTTAAATTCCAGACTGGGAAATACTGTATATACTTGAGTATAAGCCTAGTTTTTCAGCCCCTTTTTTAGGCTGAAAAAGCTCCACTCGGCTTATACTTGAGCCAAGGTTATTTATTATTTTACTCTGTATTATTTTTATTATATTTATGTTATTACTCTGTTATTATTTTATTACATTTATTATTTACTCTATTATTAATATTATTACATTTACATTATTTTACTCTATTATTTTTATTACATTTATTATTTTACTCTATTTATTATTGTTATTAAGTTTATTATTTTGCTCTCTTTATAATTATTGGAAGGATACGTAAGCACATTTACATTGAAGGAGGCTAGAATAATGGTTTCATCAGAGCTGGGCAGTCTTACATTATAGTTTTATGTAAATATTCAAAAACATTTAACCTACTGGTTCCTCAATTAATGCAATTTTACTGGTATCTAGTTTTATTTTGAAATTGACCAGTAGCTGCTGCATTTCCCACTCTCAGCTTATATTCGAGTCAATACATTTTCCCAGTTTTTGGAGTAAAATTAGGTTCCTCGGCTTATATTCGGGTCGGCTTATACTCGAGTATATACGGTAAGTGCAATGTAAATTGTTGTTTGAGCTGGAATATCCCCAGGATTCAGAAATACTGGTGTGTTTTTTTAATTCTCAGGAATTCATTTTATATATACCAATATACATGGCACTGCACGGAGCCCCTGGTGATGCAGCAGGTTAAACCGCTGAACTGTTGAACTTGCTGGCCAAAAGGGCAGTGGTTCAAATCTGGGAGTGGCATGAGCTCCCACTATTAGCCCCAGCTTCTGCCAACCTAGCAGTTCAAAAATATGCAAATGTAAGTAGATCAATAGGTACTGTTCTGGCAGGAAGGTAACAGTGCTCCATACAGTCATGCCGGCCACGTGACCTTGGAGGTGTCTACGGAAAACGCTGGCTCTTTGGCCTAGAAATGGAGATGAGCACCACCACCCAGAGTCAGACACGAATAGATTTAAAGTCAGGGGAAACCTTCACCATTTCCTCTTTATGGCACTGCACAGAATAAATATAATCTTATCAATTCAGTGAATTATATGCCTAATTCTAACATGTAAATATCATACACTCCACTAATTAAAATGTCCTTGTTTGTACTTGCTGTTTGGGAGAAATCTCCGCAATGCTTTCCTTTACCTTTCTCTACGGGTGAATTTTTAAAAAGGAAGACAGATGGGCCTAGATAGGTGGATGACAAGTAGGTTAAGGAGGAAAAAAACTGCACAGGAAATGTTTTAATTTGTGGAAAAGTTAACTTTGAGGTGTAAGAGAGCCAGCCTATATATTTGCATTCAGAGATCCAAGAATTATTTTCATAAATATTTTTTTCTTCCTCAAAGAAATTCATCAGTGGAGCCGGATTGCTAAAGGTGCAAAGTATGGAGTAGGCACAGTGAAGTCTTCCGTCCTACTTTCCCCATCTCAATCACTAACCTATTATTTCGTCTTCAGTGGAAAATGGGAGGAATTACAGATGTGGTTTATGTACTTCTTTGTTCCCATCAAAGAGTAATAATAATAATAATAATAATAATAATAATAATAATAATACTATTTATTTTCGCCCTTTTCCCTATGGGGACTCAGAGTGGATGTAAACAGATACCTGCAAACATTCAGTGCCTTGTGTTGTCGAAGGCTTTCATGGCTGGAATCACCGGGTTGTTGTAGGTTTTTTCGGGCTATATGGCCATGGTCTAGTGGCATTCTCTTCTGACATTTCGCCTGCATATATGGCAAGCATCCTCAGAGGTAGCGAGGTCTGTTGGAACTAGAAAAAAGGAAACATTCACACCTAGCTCCAGCAGACAAGAGTCCTTTGTCCCACCCTGGTTATTCCACAGATATATAAACCCTTTTTCCTAGTTCCAACAGACCTCACTACCTCTGAGGATGCTTGCCATAGATGCAGGCGAAACATCAGGAGAGAATGCCTCTAGAACATGGCCATATAGCCCGAAAAAACCTACAACAACCCATTCAGTGCCTTGTTACAATACAATGAGACACACAAACACAAACAAAGGCAGAGGCTTCTCCTTTCATTTCCGGCTTTGGATGCCATGCTCATCTCTGGCTTTGAGGGAGGTGCTGTTCTCCATTTCCAAGCCAAAGAGCCTGTGTTGTTGCCTCCTGGTCATGTGACCAGCATGACTGCTTGGAGTGTCTAATGCCTTTCCCACCAAAGCGGTACCTATTTATCTACTCACATTTGCATGTTTTCAAACCGCTAGGTTAGCAGGAGCTGGGCTGACAGCGGGAGCTCACCCCTTCCCATGGATTTGAACTGCTGACCTTCATGTCAGCAGTTCAACAGCACAAGGGTTTAACCCATTGCACCACCACGGCCCAATTGTAGCTGGATCTACACTGCTATGTGATCCAGTTTCTGAATCCAGTTTATCTGCTTTGAACTGGATTATATGAGTCTACAGTGCCATATAATCCAGTTCAGAGCAGATATCTGGATTCAGAAACTACCTTTATAAGTCTTTTCTGATTTATGGCAACCCTCAGGCAAACCTATCACAGAGTTTTCTTGGCAAGATATATCCAAAAGGGAGCTCTGAAGATGAAAGAGTGGGATTTAATACTAGCATATTTTAGTTTAAGGCTCTCATTGCCAGTAGTTGAGGCAATTGAGACTAGAGAGTCTGCCGTTATCCATATTCATCTCCATCCCAACTCTGAATTCCCCTATCACTTTCTTTAATGACACTGCCAGACTTTCTTTCAGTCATGTGTTAAATACTATGCAACCCTATCCATTTCCTTTAAATGTTTTATATTCAATGCCAGTATAAAGGGAACAGGGGAGGGAATTCGATCCCGTCCATGAGAATATTTTAGCTAAAGCTCAGATGATTTATGCAATAACAAGTCACATTTATCATTAGTTTTGTGTAGATGATAGTTCAGGCTATGATCTGTAGCAACTTCTGCTATTGTATATTCATTTATCATGTTTTTTTATGACACAGGAGGCAAAACGTTTTGACCCACCCTCATATATCAAATGGGGGGAGGGATCACTAAAAATAACTTTATTAACATGTCACCCAAAAACCATTATACTAACAACTGATTGGCAATCCATATAATATCCATTATATGTTCACATTATGTGCATCACGTGTGCATGATAGATTGGTTGATATATTTGCATGCTACCCTATGCCAGAGCCCATATGCTCCATCAGCTTTGGTTGCTAGTGTCATCTTGAATACAGAAGTGGTGTCATCCAATACAGGAAAGATATATTTCTCGCCCACAACTTCCTTTTGAAGAACAGAGTAGCAACCCAACCTTGATTCAGTGCATAACCTTTGGATTAAAACTGATCTCTTCCAACTCCACTTGGTGGTTTTCAATTTCCATCTTGATTAATTAGAAAGTGTCAGAAAATAAGCAGATTTAAAAACATACCTCTGCCATTCTTGGTATTACTCTTGAATTCAAGAGAATGGAGGAGGCTGGGATGGAAGAGGGAAATCAAGACTTACAGGATGCAGTTCTGAATATGTATGCCAGAGTGAGCAGGCAAAGCCTTTGGGATGAATTGGAAAACCTTCTCTTCTTTAAGCTTATCTATATTTGATGATGGGTATGGAATTTGCATAATTTATTCTTTTTTGAAACTTGAATGTGTCGCAGGCAGAGCATTGGGAGCAGGAGGTTAAGCATGAAATTTTAAAAACTATTTGTGGATTCTTTGTGCCCACTATTGTAGGTACATTGCAGCCTCATCTGCACAGCATCTTGCTTGGCTCATCCTTTATTGTAATGCAGGAAAGGCTTTTTATATTGTTATTATTGTCATTATTTTGGTGGCAAGAATGAATCTATGACCTTGACTGACCTAAACTACTTTATGGAACTGCTTTAATGTTCAAAGCAGGTCTTCAGTTCAGCATGGGCTGAGCTGATCCAGAGCCTAAAGTGGTGGAAAGCAAAATGAAATACCTAAGGCAGTGTTTCTCAACCTGAGGGTCGGGGCCCTGGGGGGGTCTTGAGGGAGATGTCTGGAACCTCTCTGGCACAGTATTTTCTTTCGGTCATGGGGGTTCTGTGCGGAAAGTTTGGCCCAATTCTATCGTTGGTGAGGTTCAGAACGTTATTTGAATGTAGGTAAACGATAAATCCCAGCAACTAAAATTTCCAAGTATCTAGGTCTATTTTCCCCAAACTCCACCGGTGTTCACATTTGGGCAGATTGAGTATTTGTGCCATCATTGTTTGAGTCCGCAGTGCTTTCTGTATGTAGGTGAACTACAACTTCAAAACTCAAAGACAGGGTCCACCAAATTATTTCAGTATTTTCTGTTAATCCTGGGAGTTCTGTGTACAAAATTTGGTTCAATTCCATCATTGGTAGAGTTCGGAATGCTCTTTGATTGTAGGTGAACTATAAATTCCAGCATCTACAACTCCTAACTGACAAAATCAATCCCTCTCAACTCCATCAGTATGCAACTTTGGGCGTACAGGTATTTGTGCCAAATTTCGTCCAGTGAATGAAAATACATCCTGCATGTTTGACATTTATATTATGATTCATAACAGTAGCAAAATTACAGTTATGAAGTAGCAACACAAATAATTTTATGGTTGAATGGTCACCATAACATGAGGATCTGTATTAACGGATCTCAGCATTAGGAAGGTTGAGAACCACCGACCTAAGGCATAAGGGCTGGAAAAGCCTTAACACACAACACACACTTGCAGGGCCGAATAGACTGATGCTCTAGATCAGTTGTTCCCAAATTTTGGTCCTCCAGGTGTTTTGTACCTAAACTCCAAGAAGCCTTAGCTGACATGGCCAACAACAAAGAACTGAAATCTAAAAAGATATGGAGTACCAAAATGTGAGAATGTTGTCCCAATACATTGGTTGGGTGTAACATTGTTTTATCTAGAGTGGGGTAGGGAGTACTTTGCAAGCCAACTGTTTCCATTCCCAAATGTACAGTCTGGTTCATTTACTGTCATCATCCAGTTTGGAGATGAAATCCTCAATTGCAATCATCATCAATTGCAATGAGCCAGGCAATTCCAGGAAAGTTGGCAGGAGGAGAGGCCAACAGATAGGAAAGGCCAGAACAGGACCCAAAGACAACCAGAGTATGTATTTTTAAAAGAAGGAAGGGGTGAAAAATACAGGCGCCAGTAACAGCCACATCATCACAATGAGGCCAGGTCATCAAAGCATGGATTCAAAGTCAGTGCACAACAGAACGACCAGTTTGGAGCAGTGAGCAAAATTATGTTGACAGATTTTTCTCATTCTCAACACAGTGAGTGATGCCATCCAGAAATGGTTAAAAACAAAAAACAAAGTTTTGCAAAAAAAAAAGTTCAATTGCAACAAACCTTCATTTGCAAAAAAAAAAAAGGTACTGTTTTGCACAACAAAATATTTTTTATGCAAAACAGTTGTGGAAACATTCAATGTTGCTGAAGCTAAGCAGGGTGAGCTCACCCTGCCCTAATGCAGAGCAGACCATCCACCTCTGCAGCTAATTTAATATGGCATAGACACAGCAAATTCTATTATTTAAATGTCAATTGTCTATTTTCACTGTGCGTGACTGAGGGATCAGTTGCACTTTATGCCAAAATAACCTGTTTTCTTTGTATATTACAGATTTAGACTTCAACCCACATCTCTAAGTGCCCTGGTTCAGTGCTGTGGAATCCTGGGATTTGTAGTTTAGTGTAACATCAACCTTCTTTGGCAGAGAAGGCTAAAAGCCTTGTAAACCCACAACTATTATGACTCCATAGCATTGAGCCATGGCAGTTAAAGTGGTGACAAACTGCATTAGTTCTACAGTGTAAGTGTGCTCTTAAAGAGAGAATTACATGTGTTGTTCTGGCTCATGCAGCAAAACATATAGGAGTGTGCTAGTCTCATCCTTCCAATTTACCTGGAACCATCTGCTGTCATGAATTCATTCGGAGAAAGAGATATAAATAAATAGCATTCATTGGCTTCCAGGCTGGCAAGACAGTCCAACTAATCATTCTTAGCTTATAGGCAGGATCTCAGTTCTGCACCTAACTCAGTCATCTTCTAGGAAGCGACAGTGCGGTAATATAGAAACAGTGATTAATCTTTTTAACAATCCATATTCTCACAGCCCAGGCAATCCATTCCTCCTTGAAGCTGTTATGCAAACAAATGTCCTGGCTGCAGCTGTCCAATATTGCTTTTCTCCAACTTTTTCATACTGTTTAGTGCATGCTCTATGTCTGAATGTTAAAAACAATAAAAAGGGATTCTTTGCTTATGCTAGTAGAAAAAGGAAGAACATGGAGGTGATAGGGCAGTGTTTCTCAACCTTCCTAATGCCGCAACCCCTTAATACAGTTCCTCATGTTGTGGTGACCCTCAACCATAACATTATTTTTGTTGCTACTTCATAACTGTAATTTTGCTACTGTTATGAATCGTAATGTAAATATCTGATATGCAGGATGTATTTTCATTCACTGGACCAAATTTGAATACTGGTGGGGTTGGGGGATTGATTTTGTCATTTGGGAGTTGTAGTTGCTGGGATTTATAGTTCACCTACAATCAAAGAGCATTCTGAACTCTACCAACAATAGAATTGAACCAAACTTGGGACACAGAACTCCCATGACCAATAGAAAATACTGGAAGGGTCTGGTGAGGATTGACTTAGAGTTTTGGAGTTGTAGTTCACCTACATCCAGAGAGTACTGTGGACTCAAACAATGATGGATCTGGACCAAACTTCGCACAAATACTCAAATATGCCAAAATGTGAACACTGGTAGAGTTTGGGGGAAATAGACCTTGATATTTGGGAGTTATAGTTGCTGGTAATTATAGTTCACTTACAATCAAAGACCATTCTGAACCCACCAAACGATAGAATTGGGCCAAGCTTCCCACAAAGAACCCCCATGACCAACAGAAAATACTGTGTTTTCTGATGGTCTTCGGTGACCCCTCTGACACCCCCTAACCCCGTCACCGGGGAAAAGATAATTAAGGAAAAGATAATTAAGCACTTAGAAAGGAATGCTATCATTGCTAATAGTCAACATGGATTTATCAAAAACAAGTCATGCCAGACTAATCTGATCTCTTTTTTTTTGATAGAGTTACAAGCTGAGTAGATGCAGGGAACACTGTGGCATATCTGGATTTTAGGAGGGCCTTCGACAAGGTCCCCCATGACCTTCTGGCAAACAAACTAGTCAAATGTGGGCTAGGCAAAACTACGGTTAGGTGGATCTGTAATTGGTTAAACAAACGAACCCGAAGAGTGCTCACCAATGCTTCCTCTTCATCCTGGAAAGAAGAGACGGAGTGCCGTAGGGTTCCGTCCTGGGCCCGGTCCTGTTCAACATCTTTATTAATGACTTAGATGAAGGGTTAGAAGGCAGGATCATCAAGTTTGCAGACGACACCAAATTGGGAGGGATAGCCAATACTTCAGAAGACAGGAGCAGAATTCAAAATGATCTTAACAGATTAGAGAGATGGGCCAACACTAACTAAATGAAGTTCAACAGTTACAAATGCAAGATACCCCACTTAGGCAGAAAAAAAGGAAATGCCAAGATACAGAATGGGGGATACCTGTTTCGATAGCAGTATGTGAGAAAAAAGTCTAGGAGTCTTCGTAGACAACAAGTTAAACGTGAGCCAACAATGTGATGTTATTTGAAAAGTAGCAATGGCCTCAAATCCTCCAACACATTGGATGAGAGTAGCTAGGTAGTTAAGCCCAATGGGGTGGTAAATCCATTCCTGATTTTTGTTTGAACTATGAAGGAGTCCTCATGGACAACAAGTTAAACATGAGCCAACAATGTCATATAGCAGCTAAAAAAGTCAATGGGATTTTGGACTACATAAATAGGAGTCTAGTGTCTAGATCCAGGGAAGTCATGCTCCCCCTCTATTCTGCCTTGGTCAGACCACACCTGGAATCACACTGTGTCCAATTCTGGGCCCCACAATTGAAGGGAGATGTTGACAAGCTGGAATGTGTCCAGAGGAGGCCAACTCAAATGATCCAGGGTATGGAGAACAAGCCCTATGGAGTGGCCTAAAAAGCTGAGTATGTTTAGCCTAAAGAAGAGGAGGTTGGGGGCCCTTTCATACAGCCTATATTCCAGAATATCAAGGCAGAAAATCCCACATTATCCAATATACTCCAGTTCAAAGCAAATATTGTGGGATTTTCTGCCTTGATACTCTGGGATATAGGGCTGTGTGGAAAGGCCCTGAGAGGAAACATGATGAGGGCCATGTTATCAAGATGTGAGAGGAAGTCATAGGGAGGAGGGAGCAACTTGGTTTGTGCTGCCCTGGAGACTAGGAAGTGGAACAATGGCATCAAATTACAGGAAAGGAGATTCCACCTGAACATGAGGAAGAACTTCCTGAATCTGAGAGCTGTTCAGCAGTGGAACTCTCTGCTCTGAAGTGTGATGGAGGCTCCTTCTTTG
Source organism: Anolis sagrei ordinatus (assembly GCF_025583915.1). NCBI lineage: Eukaryota > Metazoa > Chordata > Lepidosauria > Squamata > Anolidae > Anolis > Anolis sagrei. The sequence continues at coordinate 19,583,901 of NW_026847660.1, read as the reverse complement.
GAAGCTTTTAAGCAGACACTGGGTGGCCATCTGTCAGGGGTGCTCTGAATGCGATTTTCCTGCTCCTTGGCAGGGATTGGGTGACCCATGAGTTCTCTCCCAACTATTATTCTATGATTCGTATGAATGTGCTTTCCGGATGAAAGCAAAGTCCCAATGCAAAAGCTGTAACAGGTCTATTGCCTTCTATAAGCCTCTCGTCAGGTTGATATACAGTTTAACTATTTGTCTGTTGTCTTTGGCACACCTGAAAACTGTGAAAAACTGTCATATTCGAGGGCCAAATTACACATTTGGCATGCACGCTGACATTTTCTCAGTGAATGAAATGCCATTGAGTGGGAGAGGGTTTAGATTTCCATTCCATCAGTTTGTGGAGCAAAGTCACCCCTTTCATTATCTTCACTGCAGATCAAGTATCTGAGAGTGACATTTCCTACCAACTTTATAGTTTTATAAGGAGTGTCATCTTTTGAACTGGCCACAGAACAGAGCCTTTGATGTGCTGGATTTAGAAGGTGATAAGATGTATTTCTATGCCATAAAAAAGTGTTACCTATTGGATCATAGATACTAGTCTACTGTTAACAACTGCCACACCTTTCCATCTGGTCAGTGGGCAACATGAAATGTTGGGTCATTTGCCAAGGAGGAATTATGACCATGTGTGAACTGCATGAGCAGAGAAGCATTCTTGGCTTTGGACCCAATAACCTCATTCAAGTTTGCCAGCTACTGATAACTCCAACCTCTTAAGTCTAATGCCAACAGATTGAACATAGTATGCTTTGAAACAAGGTGCATCCTTCTTGCCTCGCTAGGAATTGTGAGTTGCACTAAGACATCAGAACCGATTCCTATCAAACCTGTGTCATTATGGAAGGCTTTCTCTTTCTCATACCAAAAACAGAATAACAGCAACAAAAAGTCTGCTCCATTTCCCAGTTTGCAGAACTACTTTTTAAAACACTATTAGATGAAATGATCGTGTCAAAAGAACAGCTCTTAATGGAATTGAGTCTGATCATTAAGGGTGCATCTACGCTGTAGAATTAATGCAGTTTGACATCAATTTAGCTGTCATAGTCAATGCTATATAGTCTTGGG